>QJPP01000107.1:1200000-1532858 GCA_003996215.1 Jaltomata sinuosa | reverse complement strand
AGTAAGAAAACTCATCTAGCACTCCGGCTCTGCCGAGTCTAGTGATAATAGTAAAACTGATGATTTTAAACCACAAGTGAAATCAACCATTTCCAAATCATTTCCATCAAAACGGCCCCCCGGGCCATGCAAGGTTTAGAAAACAGTGTCAGTAGGCCCAAAGCCAAAACCACGGTAAAACATCGATAAAACCTCTTTATATGCATGGAAATGATATGCTCACACACAACAATAGCTGCCCAACAGCTTACAATCAACCTACCGACCCTGCACAGGCCCACAGCTACTCAGCAAGCACAACCAGCCTAGAAGGATAATTCTATGCCCGGGACTCGCGGACATTCCCAAAATCCCACCTCCTATGTTCCAGAGTCAACAAGGCCTCACAGGACCACAAAGGTAAATAAAATATATGGGCAAATACTACAAGCAACGGAGGAACAAAAGTAGGCGGACATGAATAAAGCGATCGAGGTCTGTGGTACCAACCTAATAAACCAACCCAAGGATGCCCATTAATACAATTTTATTTTATATATACGGAGTCTAGGGAAAATAAACCGTAACCTACCTGTCGTCCGATGACAAGCTGCCAGAACAACGATGTCCAAGCTCGAACCACTCTGAGAAAACCTCCGACATGAAATCAAACTCGGGCTTGGATAACTTGACATAGACAACCTATTTTCTTTTCGATGTTCCCGTACCACACCACTTGGATAACCCACAAATTCTCTTTTATACAATATATATCAACAGTGCTGTAGCAGCTATGTAGCTTAATGAGTTGTTGAGAGAAATGTAAATGCTCAGTGAATATGTTCACTAATTACTTACACAATATAAATCAATGTAAGTTAGGCAGCAATTGCCCACCACATGCTGCCTAACTTTGCTGTACAAGGCCTCCACTTCCACGTGGAAGTGGAGGTGGCAACAAATTCTTCCCGTTAGGTATATACTCGGGTATTGCATAAATTCGTGGTAAAATAAATATAATATTTTAAATATACCATAATTCATAGAAAATCATTTCCAATAAAACCTACTAGATTATAATAATAATTTTCAACACACTAATTTTACTATCTCCGTTAAAATATTACAATGTATAAAAAGTTTATAAAATAAATACATATACAATTATATCGTAACAAAATATTTTTCATAAACCTTTAAAATATTTGAAAAGGCAATAATAATATAATTTTTACCAAATTCAACCTTTTAAATAAAATATTTTCAATACACGCACGATTGCTAATAAAATTCTTAAGTTTAGGCTCGTAATTTCGCCAACGCACGATTTTTGATACTCAAGAATTCTCTCGGGATCCTCCCTTATGTTTTATCACTGTTTCGGAACTGAAATGGCATTTTAAAACGTGAAGTCGAGGCTTAAATCGAGTTTGACCCGACCCGGTTCGCGACCCGGTTCGTAACCCGTTTTCTGCCAGACAGCCCGCGGTAAAACAGTCATAACTTTTTACTCCGAGATCAGTTGGACGTGAGGTTTTATGAGTTGGAAACTAGACTCATAGACCTTCGATTTGGTATTTCGGGGGACTTCTAACTCTTTATATATTGAGAGAAAAGCCCTGAGACATTTGACCCAAAGTTCAGAAAATTTGTTAAAGATCTTACGATATCTTTTGTCGATTTGCTTGACTTCAAAACTTATACGTGAAAATGACCGGAAGGGTCATTACATTTATTGAAATATGTCATCCCTTCAACATCAATAATATTTCTGAAGACGCCATTCGGCTACATTTGTTCCCATTTTCCCTTACGGGGGAAGCGATGGCTTGGCTTGAAGAGCTCCCTGAGGGCTCTACTACTTCATGGAAGGGACTGGTTGAGGCATTTTTGGTGCAATTTATCCCTCCCTCTCGGATGATGAAATTGAGGGATGATATTACCAACTTTTGCCAACTCTCAGATGAGCCATTGCATGAAGCATGACTAAGGTTCAAAAAGAAGCGTGCTAACATTCTACCTTCCCCTATCTATGGGATCTCTAACACTCGGATTTGTGTCTGAATCATGGTTTGCCAGATAATGTACTCCTTCAAAGCTTCTATCAAGCCTTAGACTCGATGAACAAATTTATGGCGAAGAACCTCATGGACAGAAGATTTATGGACCAATAATATGGTATTGCCTTGGCTCTTTTAGAGCGGTTGACAAAGACAAATGGTGCATGGCATACTAGAGAGGCCGATGTTTCCTCGAGGGTGACTTCATCCATTATGATGAGTGAAATGAGGCTAAAAGAAGAGGAGAGAGATGAAACAATGACCAAGATGTTGACGCAAATCAATTTATTGGCTAAACTCATGATGGGGGTTGGAAATTAAAGTGTGAATGTTGTGGGGACTTACCGTTCTAGAGCTCATGATGAAGATGTGTATTCCTCTATTAATGAGGTGGCATGTTATCTTACGGCTGGTTCTTGTCCCGGATACCAAGGTACCAACCAAGGTCCTCGGCGTCTGAGAGACGAGAACCAAGGTTAGAACAGGGACAAGGGAAATCATTGGAGAGATAGGGCGCCGGGTAGAGACCGTGGAGGTCCATGGTATGATCATGAAAGTGATGGTGATCATTACAATCACCGTAGTACCAAACCTTATATGCCTCAACCAAAGGCTGATGTATCTCCCTACAAACCAACGGTGAGTAACCCCAAAAATTCTAAGATTGATGACATATTGTCTCAAGTCTTAAAATTATTAGCTACAACAATTGTGATATTTAGCTACGAAATTATTAGCTACGATACAAAATTCGTCACTAATTATTTATTTTTTGTGACAAAAAATATATTTCTTCTTTAAATACATGAATCATATACTTTAGTGATGAAATGCAAAATTTTGTAGCAAGAGATTTGGCCACTAAAGTTTCTCACCAAAAAATGGGTTGGCACCATTTATTGACTAACATTAGCCACAAATTTTAAGTTATCAATGACGTATTATTTTTCACTAATAATGTATTCAATTTATGACAAACTATTTTTTGTCTTAAAATAAATTAAATTTTAGACAAAAAAAAATGTCGTCACAAAAGATATGTTGTTACAATAGCGACAAAATAAGATTTGTAGTTAAATATAGTAATCTTTAGCCACAATTTTTATATTTAATTGTCACATTAATTTTTTTCACTAATTATATAAATTATTAGTGACGATCATTTTGTTGTCTCTAATTAACTTACAGTTAGTGACAATAAAAATTTGTCACATAATACGCAATATTTTCAATAGCAATAATTTAAAATTTATAGTTAAATAATTCAACTATTTCCTACAAAAAAAAATTATAATTACTATAAAATATTATTTGAATATGATTATAAGTGACAACTGACAAACATTTTCTCAATCCTTCATAAGAAATCGATCGAATCTAGCGGATAATTGACGAGGGAGACAAAGTTAAAAATCAAAAAACTCGATTAGAGTCAGTCAGTTCTGTAAAATGAGAGAATTCATTGATTTTCTTAAATTACGCAATTATAAAATCCACCATTCGAGAATGAAATTAAAATTTGTACCGTGACAGGGTATCGCTAGATTATACTGAGTTACTGGTCTTAGGCTTCCATTATTCTTAGTGGCGTTTGGCCATGAAAACCAAATTATAAATTTTTTTAAAAATAATATAAAATTTTAAGATAAAAGATGTACTTAAAAATATGTTCCTCTTTAATTTTATGTATATTTCTCTTTAAGATAAAAAGTTTTGCCTTACGCTAAGAGAAACGCAAAAGTGTAGCTTGAAAATATTCTAATTCTAATAATATTGACAATAAATAATAAGTGAAATTATATACTTTAAAAGATATATAAAATAATTACACAATAACCAATGTATGGTTATAAATAATATTAATTTATAGAATTATACACCCATAATAATAATTAAAAAACATACCATAAATGAGAGAGAATTTCTAAATTTTTTTACATATTGCACAAACTACCTCTACAGATTGGACAATAAATTAATAATCTAAAGTCAATTTGATTAGAGCTACACAATTGTGTCGTGTTCACCTCCTCTTTATTTCTAGTACACTCTTGTTCATCAGACTTTAATGTACTCTTAGAATACGATTGAATTTTAATTATGAGCATGTTATTGAGATCAAAATAATAGACCCTTGTGCGGAACCTAACAAAGAAACCTTAAACGATGATAATAAAGAAAAATTATAAAAAAGACCCATAATATTAAATTGATTTGGTCAATTGACCTACATATGACTGATATAAATATAAGAAATTTAAAAAATAAAAATTATTGGGAGTTTGAGGACTACATTATGGATGCTTTTGTATTATTATAGAGAGAAATAATTTTCAATTTATAGAAGTCCAAAATCTTTTCCTCCAAGAAAGAGTTAACTAAATATGGATATTTTATTTTTTCCCCATAAATATTAGAAATTTAGTACTAATAATTGTCCTATTTATTCTCCTATTAAAACCTCTTTTTCCTTGTTGTTTTAACCTAAAAATTTGTCTTAAAATATAATTAATTTTAGGAGACTAACATGGAAATCTATTATTACCGCAAATTGTCTTAAAAACAAATTATTTTAAGGGACTTCTAGCTCAAATAATTACTTGAATTAACTTTAATTTAGTTAAGCATGAAAATCATGTTTCATTAGATGTAAATTGTAATAACGAAAAAAATAAAGATAAATTTTTTTTAGTCATTAGGCCTTCTATATCATTACTTTTTCTTTATTGTGTTGCTCGTATATTAGGACTAAGTATCCAATAAAATTTCTCATAAATTTAGTAGTTCTTCCATATAATTAGGAGTCTTCTCATTTAGTCCCATAAGTTTAACTCTTTTCATAAATTTAAGAGTCTTACCATTTATTTTTTTCATATATTTATTATAGTCAATATTTTATATTATAAATATAATAGTAAAATAATTAGAGGAAAAAGGTGAAAAGACAATTTTGTCTAAAGGAGAGACTTTTAATGAAGGACAAAAAGTTTAAATCACATTATAAGGTCCTTCACAATTTTAATATAGTATAGATTTCTATTTATTTAAATATAAATCGATTGATTTCGTCAATTTATGAAATAATCAATTTTACGATTTAATTTACCAATAGACTCGATAGGAAAAAATAATTTCCCTTATTTTGACACTAATATGAAAAAATGCATAAGTACCCCCCTTAAACTATACACCAAATTTCAGTGACACACCTTAACTATATGAAGTTTTCTATTACTCTCCAAAATAATTTTTTTTTCTGTATTTATTTGCAGCTTATGTTATGATGTGAAGCCATAACACAATTCAATTAGTTGTGGTGATATACATGCGCCGCATGTGTATATATGTTTTTAAGTTTTAATTATTTTTTTATAGATTCTTCTTATTTTCTTTTTCTTGTATTTAAAATAATTTAATACACATAAATTTTTTTCTTGTATTTAAAATTTTCTCAAAAGTATCATAATTTTTTTATTTTTCTTTGCCTTTTATTTTAGTTGCCTTGTATATAAAATTTTACCAGTTACATTACATTTTTTTATTTTTTTACCTTCTTTCATTTTTTTGTTTTTTTCTATTTTCCTGTTATTCCATCATTAATTCCTAAAGTCGATTAGAAATTGAGAATTTAATACCTAGATTTGAATAATAGTAATTCTTCGATTTGAGGGTCGATTAGTTATAGGATTTCAATGGTTTTTGACACATAAGCTTTTGACCTTATATATGGATAAACTGAATTTAATGTCAATTTACTGTTTTAACCTTGGAAACTATGGGTTGACTTTTGAATTGATTTTTTGGGTTCGAAATAAAAGTATAGAAATATGAGTGTTTATGGACTTGTATACTCATGTAGATAATGTACTTGATTAAATTTGGATTATTCGGAGACATTACGAAAAGCCAAGTCCATAATTTAAACTATTTGAGTTTCAATTAAGACAAATTGGGACTTTCTTTTACTCTTTATGAAGTGTTAGAATTGTTTAATTGTTGAAAATTGAAATAAGGATTGATGGATAATGAGGGTCTCATATGAATGAAATGACAAGCATTTATGCAATAATGTCATATTGAGGGTAAATTAATAATTATCTCCTTGATTGATGATTTTATGATTACATAATTCTTGATGTGTTGATTGTTTGAGGTTAATATATTGCTGAATTAATTATTCTTCTACTTACTGTCTTGATTTGCAACATTCTTTTTTTCCAATAATCATAATAATTTTGGTGATTTTCAATAAATGACAAACTTGATTTAATTTTGGTGCATAATTTTTTTAATGTTAGCAAACATTTTAATGTTGGCATATTTTATGCTTGTTTAATAAATTTTTGAATATAATAATTTGACAGCAATATACCTTTATTGTTTCCAAAACATTTAAGGGTCGTTTGGTAAGGTGTATAAAAATAATGTAGAATATAGTATATTAATAGTGCTAGTATTTGTTATACTGAGATTTTTCTTATGTAGTATTTTGTTTGGTATATTAAAAATAACATGTATAGTGGAAAGGACGTTGAAAAGATTTTGAGAGGCAATAGTATCCTTAAGCATACTAATGCATGTATTAAGACCTTTTGCATTATTAATAGAGAAAAAGACACTACATGGTCAGTCGGCCAAACTATTTCCACCAAAAATAATCATTTCAAAATAATGTCATTATATGGCCATTTGGACATTTAAATTTCATGTTATGACAATTTTTTAAATTTGGGCAAAACTGTATAAGATGTGTATCAAAACTGTATAATTATTGTATATAATATGTATAAGATTTATATAGAAACTGTATAGGATGTGTCTAGAAAATGTATAATTATTGTATATAATATGTATTTGTATAAGATTTCAATAGAAACTATATAGGATGTGTATAGAAACTGTATAATTGTTATATCTAGGATGTGTATATAAATTGTATCATTATTGTATAGAATATGTATAGCTACTCCAACACTAGCATTTTGGCTAAAAAGTAAGATTTTTAATCCCTTGGCTATTTGCTGGAATTTGTTCGGCCGACTGGCCATTTGTGTCCTTCCTTATTAATACCGTCAATTTCCATGTATACATACCTTAATACCAAATTGAGTGTATAACTAATGCTTGCATTGGCTATACATAAATTGAAAAAATATACCAAATAAAATACTAAAAATACACAAAACTAATATATACATTATTATTTTTAATGCACTCTACAAAAGCATCGCTTAATTTTCCCTCACACTTATTATTTTGAATTTAAAAATTACTGTAGCACTTTGTTTTTGGCGTGAAAGTTTTTTTTTCCAACTTTCTGCCAAGAAGAAAGCGGCAAAAAAAAAAAAATTCCCCACTTTTATTTTTCACACTTCGTGTTTAAGTTTGCGCTTTTCAATTTCACAATTAAAACTACATTTGGTGTCTCTGTTAGGTAATTGTGTTCTTCCCTTGCTTCAAATTTTATACGTATTATATTTGGAGGCTGATTTTTCTCCTTCTTTATTGTCATCTTTACTTTATGAGCACAATTTTAGGAATTCAACTAATCACTTCAAGTTCTTTACGAATTTTATTTCTCTTAGGGTTTTTTGTTCCTTTTTGTTTGTGTTTTTAGAAGATTTTAATCATCCAAAGGCCGTCGAAGGTGTCTGCAAAGCAGTTATGTCTTCCAACTCAAAGGTTTGTGTCAGGTTTTTCATTATTCCTCCTAATTCATCTCTTCATTTAGTAAGTTAGTAATTTTGCACTAACCATCTTGCTAATTTTATGCTATTTTAAGAATTAATTTGTTATCACTCCTATGTGTAATATGGTTAATATCTCCAATAAGTATAGGATTCAAGACGTAAACTTCAATTTCTGGCTACAAAGGACAGGTGATTGAGTTCTGCTAGTTTTCAGAAATTCCCTATCATATGGTAGTGGGTAAGCACAAGAAATC
This sequence comes from Jaltomata sinuosa, assembly GCA_003996215.1. NCBI lineage: Eukaryota > Viridiplantae > Streptophyta > Magnoliopsida > Solanales > Solanaceae > Jaltomata > Jaltomata sinuosa. Next base: position 1,524,875 of record QJPP01000107.1, on the reverse strand, counting down.
CTTATTTTTTCTTTAAGTCTTCCTCAATTTCTCTATTTCCTAGTGAAGTATATGATTTTCTTAAATGTCAAACAGGCAGTTGAATGTGTTTGGAGAGTATCCTTTCATTTTTTCATGACAAATTTTACTTTTAATATTGCTAACTTTATTAGCGTATTTTGGTAGTTTATGGTGGAACTTGTGATGGGTATATCTATGTTAAAAAATATAGGGGAAAGGAAATCTTGTGAATAAATCCATTATAATAGTAGAAAGTGTTTATAGTTCTTTTTTTATACTTTGCCAATGGTTAACCAGATTAGAATAATTAGAACTACAATAGTTATGCCATCAACAACTTTTGTAGTAAACTAGAAATCAGGTATATCCTAAAGTCAGAGTTGGATTGTCACTAGTCTTCCTTTAAAAGCTTTCTCTATAAGCTTAGTAGTCTAGCTATATATTGTAACTGAATGTTTGCACCAATAACAAATTCAAATAAGAATTATCTTTAGAAGGAAAAGATAAAATTTGGGAAACATTGCTTTACCTCCTTAGGCACTGTTGGGTGGTTTAATAGTTGTTGTTATCAATGCCTTTAAAACTTGTAACGAACTAATAGAGAGCATTTCTTTTTCCTAATTTTGAAAGCTTGACACATTCAAATGGATTTTTGACCTTTGGATATGAAAATGATTTAGATATTTTGACTTGAAAATAAAAAGAGAAAAGTCGATGAAACCTAACTAGAACTACATGTGTTTCATCTTAAGTGATAAATTTTGTTTTTTCCTCATTTGATCTTTGGATATAAAGAACAAATTACACTGGATATGTTATTGTTGTTGTTTGTGTTAAAGCTGAAAAATAAACATACTGCATATAAAATCCTTCTCATTCTAGTACACAGGCATATAAAAAGTAATTTATATTGCATGTCTATAGCCTAAAAACAAATATAAATTAAATGGAGAGTGCTCACAAATAAAATAACTAGTTCAATTCATATATTGGTTAGAAGGATCCATATTTTGGATCCACCTTATATGGTTAATTTTTTTAAAAGAAAATCCACATGATAATGGTTTCTTTGTTCTAACTTATATACTTGGGTTGTATGTTCCTACAGGGAAATATAGTGGAGATGGGGCATTAATCTAAATATATTAAAATTAGATGTGTCGCATGTGCAGTAAATGAGCAGCAAGTTGTGACACCATAACTAAGTGGAAGTTTAGCAAGCTTAATTTTCATTGAATAACCTAGAATCCTTCATAGTACATGACCATCTGTTTTAGATGATAAGATGCTAGGCTTATGTGGTGAGTATGTATGGCTCGCTCAAGTATCAGTGGTTTACAAAAGCTGTAGAAGTTCGGCCTCACAGGTATTCTGCTTGACTCCTCAAAATTGAGAATTTGTGTGTCCTTTACAGAAACAAGGGGATCCTCATATAAGAGAAAAGCTTTTATTGCTTCTAAGAAGTATTGGACAGCAGCAACACCTGTTCAAGGTAAACAATGAGTCTTCTGTAGTTTTACAATTTGGCCAATTCTTTACTTCCTTCGTTGATATTTTTTTTTTGTTCTATAGACGCTTATTATTATTTATTAACCTCTCATCTTTTGACTTCAAAATAAACAAAAAGTGGATTCTGAGGTTTTCCCTGAGATCATTCTCTTACTGTTTGGCGTTCGAATCGGCCTAAAATTTTACGTTTACATATTGTATGAATTGCAAAATATAGTATAAAAACCAGATTTTAGATGATAATAGTGTTAAAATGACTAAAGATGGTTTCTTCCATAGTAAACAAATTGAAATCTAATCTTAGAACTGTACAATTTCAGTTTACATTGGTCCTTGCTTTTCTTGTAGTATTAGCCAGGGTGGGTAATGTAAGAGTCAATATTTTTTTGATTTTATGAAACTACTAAGATCCGTGTGAAACTTTAATTTCGTGATGATTAAGACTTCTTAATCCTTTTGATTCTGTTTTATTGTAAACTATCGCATTTATCAATTTATTTAACCACCAAGGACAAATTAAAGTTAAACAACAGTTGCTAATGCATTGTTGAAGGCCTTTTAGCTCAGCTATAATCTCCACAAGAATGAGAATTCGTGTCCTTTAAATGTCCTGGTAGCTATCAGTTAACAAAACATCAACATCTAATTCTATAATGTTTAAGTAGTTTCCTGAAGTAGTAACTTTGAGAGTCTCAATTCTATCAATAATAAATAAAAATTTCTTACTTATTGATTGAAAATGTCATTCTATAAAAAAAAAAGGATACATTCCATAAATGTGATTCTTCGGTTCCAGTTAGCTCAACTACTAAACAGTTGCATGTTTTGAATCTGTGTATAACTTCTCTGAATATAATAAATTACAATATGATGGGATGTTATTATGTTTCTTCTATTATTTTCTTTTTTCTCTTTACTACTATATTTTTTAGTTGTTCTATTGTACGCTACTTGAGCCGAGGGTCTTCCGGAAACAACTCTCTACCATCTTGAGGTGGAGGAAAGGTATGCGTACACTCTACCCTCCACAGACCCCACTTTTGGAGACTACACTGAGATTTTTGTTTTTGTACAACATGATGGGATATCTTCATTAAACTAATTTGAGTAACCTAACAGGGATATTTCTCTCTCATTTCTATTGATGCACTGCATCAAATACACATCCTTATATTCTTTTTGCCGGTTCTTCATGTGATATACAGTGCTATTACTATGTGGATGAGAAAACTTAAGGTAATTGAAAGGATACTTTTCATTGATTTATGTGTTATACTTGAACTGTTGTGCCATTTGTGTGGCACTTTTTTGAATATCAAGAGGAACTTCAGTAGGGACTCGTTATTAGATCTATACTATTTGGTGGTTTCTCTGTCCATACCTTGAACCCTTCAAAGAATTCAGATAATCTATTAAAAATTTGAACAAACATTCAGTACTCTACTGGTAATAACGTAAAGACTACAATACCAAAGGCTAATGACATTTTTAATGTTGATCAACACTATTCTCTCCTACTTACTAGAATATATTTTTGACTTCCTTGGCTGATCCAACGTGAAGTACTTAGATGTATTATAGCTATATTAATATCTTTTAGGAATTATGTTTTTTGCTCTTACTAGATGAATTAACTAATATTCAGAAAGTGTATGGAATCATCCTAAGAGTTTGATTTACATGTAGGCTCTATGATTCTGGGGGTTTTCAGGTTAAATGATAAGTTGGTTTTTCCTTGTTCTATTGAAGATAAATGTTGTGACAAAGCACTTGAAGATAAATGTCTTCTATGTTTTATCAACTTGTTATACTTTCTATTTGCACTATATTTTGGATGATAAATCAGATATGTTCTCTGTTGATAAACTTCACATGCATGCTAAAATTGTCTTGGGGCTATATAAAATGTTGATTTGGTGGATGCTAGATTACTGACTTTCCTAAGATAGCTGCAACTAGACCATACCTTTAGAGGGCTTAGTTCAAGTGGCAAAGCTTGAGGGACTTCTGACTTAGATTTCAGATTTGAGCCCCGTGTCATGCAAAAAAATCCTGGTATTTAAGTGGAGAAGGGTAGAGAGGAGAGTCCATTGCCCCCAAGTTCCGGAGACAACAATTGGTCCTGAGGGTTGGCCCTTAGACGAATTTCTTGCTACTAAAATAATCCATAGCTTTAGGATCATTGACCAGATACCAAGTCTCAAATTTGTTATTGGGAGTTAGCTGGATACTCGGTCAAGAACTTTATAAAAAAGAATTGGCGAATGGTCAAAAGGGATTGGTCATAGTTTTGGGTTTTGTTCTTTCTTGATAGTCGTTGCTCTCTATTTATATTTTAGAATGTCTAATGCCTGAAAGTATGTTTGGCAGATTCGTGGCTAGAAAGTATGGGAACAAGAAACCTCAACCCATAACTATGAGCTTTCAAATGGTATGTCATAGTTTGTTGTACAAATGGTGAATTTTTTTAATTTGTTTGTAAGCTAGCATGTGCTCTGTCAAATGATGTCTCATGAGTAAAGCCTACACAGATTGCCTTGTATTTTAATAGTTAGTAGTTTTCATCGATATGTAGATGGAGTATATACTGCCAAGTAGCGTATCTTGCGAATGTAAGGTTTATGATGATATACTAGAAATACATAGACTTTCACTTTTGTTAAACAAATTTATAAGGATCAAGTTTTTAGTTACAATATATATATACACAAACCATCATATTTTACATTTTAGATAATATATTAAATTGAATTATTTTATTTATAAAAATAGATGCAGATTAAATTGGAATCAAGAAAATTCGTGAAAAAGCTAGAAGAAAGGTCTTGAGAAAAGAAGTTATCAATGGAAGAAAAGATGACATTAGAGATTTCACTTGGTAGAGGGAGACCAATAAATGCAACTACTTCAGCAAAATTATCAAATGAGTTGGAAAAAGCTACTCGAGGTTTTCTTCGCTTCACACAAGTTGAAGGAACTCACAACAGATGAGAAAGGCACAATAATTATAATATTTTGTAGTTTTAAAGAAAATTAAATTTTTATCATGAGACATTAGTTTAGTGATGACGTTTGTGAAGAAACATAGTTATTCTCCCAAAGTGCATTTTGATCAATAATATAATTCATTTTCTGATTACGAATTAAATTTGTATTTCATCAAAATATTATTGTCATTAATCATGGAAATCTATAGTGACAATTTCTGTTTTGTCAGGAAATCACTGTTTATAGTGACGATATGATAGCTTTCAACTACAAAATAGTAAGTCACTATTGTAAAAGTAAAATTTGTCATTAATTTATACATTTAGATACAAAATATTTTTTCGTCCATAAAAAGCTATTTTTAGTGACGAAATTGTTTTTCTTTTACTACAAATTACATATAACATTACGGACAATTGATCTCGTCATTAATTAGAATAAAATTTTAGTGACAAAGTAGTTTCGTCGACATTAATAACTTTTTTAGTGATGAAAGCACACTATCAACTACAATTTTTTGATTTTTTTTGACAGATGAGTTCGTCATAAATACTACGTATTTGGGGACAAAAAAAATTCGTACTTAATACAACTACATTTAGTGATGACACACTAATTCGTCTTTGTATACATTTAGTAACCCATGGTTTAGGGACAAATGATTGACGAGTTATTTTTCGTCACAAAAGATTTTTTGTGACAAAATATGATTTTTAGGTGACAAAATTATTCATCAGTGATAACTGAATTTGTTGTAGAATTGAGCACCAAGTTGGATTGGGTGAGCGTACCCCTTGTATATCCCGAAACTACGTGCCACCACAGGTTCTAAGTCCCCTCAGTTGGGCATCAGATTTAGTGATCACGCCACAGTCATGCCTTTATACCCTGGCAAGGTATATTGGGTCCTCTCGATGGGGCGTATACATTGGATTCTATGTAGCTCACATGGTCTATGTAGGTTAGAGAACCTCCCACATAAATAGTTTCAAGTTTTTAAGTGCATTGACTCTTTGATTTTAGATTTCAGACTTTCTGCTATCTCTATGATTCTGAAGGTGTTTTCAGCTTATAATACTACATTGAGTCATTTCATTACAGATTTTACTATCGTTACATGACTTTTAGCATGACTCATGGTTTTCAGCTCAGTTGCACTTTTTCATGATTTAGAGACATAATTCATCCTTTTAGTTTATGGACCCCCAAGTAATAGTTTTACTTATCTTAAAATATCATGATCTCACAGTTACAGCTCAGAAACATGATTTGCACCCTCTTCAGTAAAAGAGCTTATGCTCTATAGTTTGACTTATGCATTCTCAGACATCCATGTTAAGCCCAGCTTTAAGTTATGCTTTACATGTTTTCTCATGATTTTGAGTTGGTGAATTATCTCACATGCTCAATACATTCCATAGTACTAACAACATACATTCGTTGTGCTGCATCGTTCTATGATGTAGGTTTCAGTGCTAGCTCTCAGGATCATGATCAGGCAGATCGCAGCTTCTAGTCAGCAATTGAGGATGAGTTCTCCTTGGGAACTCCAATCAGTAGTAGTCATAGCAGTTTACTTTCAATTTGATATATTGATTAAAGATAGTTGGGTGTCATATCCCGGATAACTATAGTCAGTATTAATAGAGGCTTCATAGACAGTTAGATAGTCAGTCAGTGAGTTGTATCAGTTTTCAAACACTCTTGTATCTCAGTTATGAAAGTTTATTTTGTTATAATATTTTTAAAGAGCTCAACATATTTCAGCTTCCGTATTTACTTTCAGTCTATATCTCAGCAGTATGCAAGGCCATGGGTTAGCTTGGGGTCACTTGTGACTCTAAGCACCGTGTTGTGTCCAGGGTATAGGCTAGGGGCGTGACACTACTGGGCCTATCAACACTGGAGGTGGTACATACGGTTACACTAGGTTTTTACACTATTGCATCATATCATTCATTTGTGTATGATTCCACCCTTGTTTGTTGTTTTCACTTTGCTAAGTGTACGCTCCTGTAGTATAAGTTGATGGAGGGTTTGTCTTTAGTTGTATGTGTTCCTTAAGTGTATGAGCGCCCGTTAGGACTGTAGGTAGACTTATTACTATCCTATCGTGGTACTGGTTTTTCTTAAGGTTACATTGGGGTACTTATTCGATGATTTTCATTTGGGAGTTCTGTTATATATACTTATGATTCACTTTATGGTCACAATTGGGTTATCGACTGATTATTTCTGATCTGAGAGTAATATTATTGGCATGTTTTAGTTAGTAAAATTACGTTTCAAGCATGAGTACATTTATTTGCTTTCCCTCCTTCTCTTTTACTTGAGGTTACCAGTATACCGCTTATTTTTCCTAAAACTCTCTTCAAATATATTGTTATTGCAAGGACCCCAAATGCGTTCTTCTTTCCTTCACCCATGTTCTGATATGTATATGTTTCTAGTAGCTATACGAATATGACTATTTTCCCCTTGTATTCATTCTGTGCTAGCTTCCATGTACTTATTCGTTGCTTCTCTGACTACCTTCCTTACTTTCTACTATTTATTACTTTTATTTCTTATATGTACTTAGTCGGCCTATGATGCCTACTGGGTACCCGTTTCTTTGCAATTGGTGCTCATACTACACTTTGCATCTTTCTAGTGCAGATCCTAGTGTGGGCTATCAACGCTGATTTGTGGAGACTCATGCGGAGTGCTTTTGGAATATTGGAGATCGAGGGTGAGCTTTTATCAATTGGAGCTTAGCTTTTATCTCCTCTTTTGTATTATGTACTCTTTTTTATTCAGAAACAGATGTATATATTTTTTTTTGACCTTATTCTACTCTATTTATGTAGTAGCAACTCTTATACTGTGATACTAGATCGTGGGATGGTTAAGTTTTCCTATGTATATACTCCAGTTGCTTTATTCTCTACTTTTATATCTTGCTTCCACTTATATAAATCGTTCTTCCACATGCTTGTTAGATAGTAGCCCATTACTAACCTTTTCAGGCTACGGGAATCAGTACGCTTATAGGGGGGTTGTAGGTGTCATCATAACCTGAGAAATTATGTCGTGACATATTTGGTGCTTAACAATGCGGACCCAAAAGTTTTGCCAGAAAAATGGTTTTAGCGAAAGAGGTGCAGCGGTGGTGGAGTAGTGGTGAGGGAGGAAGAGATTGTGGATACAGTTTTTTGAGATTGAAGGAGGTTTGGGAGAGTAATAGAGGTTTTGGGGGAGTAATAAGTTGGTAATCTACCAAGTTATTCAACCTTTATTCATGAATTATTGCTATGTTTTGATGAGAATTAGAGGTACTTATTGTCTTTATTGATGAAAATGCAGGTACTCTTGGCAAAAAGTAGAAAATAAAGGAATGCAATGAGCTTGAAAAGAAGTGAAATACAAAGGTGATAAAAAAAGAGGAAGAATCTGATGAGAGGTATGACCGACATGCGAGCCTCACAATACGACATTCGATTCGCACCTCCCTTCACACCTCACCACAAGAGAGATTGACATCACTGGTTTGCAGAAAAAGGGATATGCAAAGCGCAGAACTGGTTGTGTGATTGTATGTCATGTCGCAAATCACGCCGCACCACCCTCGAAAGGTATTTTTTATAAAGCCAATGGATGTATTAGGAAGCTTCAAAAACCCATTTTGCGGTGTGTACCTGATAGAGAATTTTAGTTTTGAGTTTTCCTAAGGAGATATTGAGAGTGTACTCTTCTCTCATCATTGTCTACACTTAGAATTCACTATTTTTGTAAGAATTAAGCTTGGATTTGGATATTGTCTTGAGTATGAATGGAATTATGAGTTACCCAATTGGTATATCTTCTTTTTTCCTTAATATGAGCACCTAATTTCCTTGTCTAGGGGCATGTGCATGATGAGTATTTGAATTTGGGTGTGTGTCTTGTTTAATTGTGCTTATAATTGATGAATTGATGTGGGTCTGTTAAATTCTTAAAGGTTTTTTCATAAAATTGATGGTTGTATAAATAATAATTCAGCTTTTTTAATTGTGTTCTTTCTTGAAAGAGGGGTTCATAATTCGGATAAGAATTCAATAGTGAGAATTTGAAATTTCCACCTTAGATAGAGGCTAGAAATAGCTTAATCGACGAAAATTCTCATCTAAGAATCTAAGCTAAAAATGGTGTGATTCCCCCACGCAATTTAATTGGTTGGTTTATGTTAAAACTATGGTGCTTGAGTAAAGACCATAGGATATATATTTGGAGGATCGAGTGATTAACAAATATGACTAAAACCAATGTTACCCATATCATTAATCGAGAAATTGCATAATTAATCAACTACCCTAACCCATTGTAGAATCTCATCGGAAGCATACCCCTAATTTCCTTCTTATTGATTACATGATTTGTATTTACATTACTCTCTTATGTTGAAGTCGAAATTGATACATTAATTTCCCTTTCCAATTCCCCTAACTTTTACTTTCAATTTGTTTGAGCATCTACTTGGCTTAGTGATTATTGCTCGATGATTTTTTAGCGAGTCATCACTCTATTCCCTGTGGATTCGACCCCGACATTCGTTGGGTATATTTATTTGTTTTGATTGATAATCTCTACCACATTTTTTGGTAGAGTGCTTTTGAGAATCACCAAAAATAGCACCATTATCGGGGAATGGTTTTTGAGTTGCCAACTGATTGTTGTTTAAGTTCACTTTGTTGAGTGTTTGTTCATTTTTACCTTTTTTTTGTTTGTGATTGTTTGGACAAGGTGCCAATGGGTGAAGTTGGTGACCAAGAAAGCGTAGATGGATATATGGATGCGTACAATGAACTCATAGTCCATGGTGGTGTAGGTGCAATCTTCCTACCCCCTATTATTAGAAATGCCTTATTTCATGTAACGAGCATTATGCTCCACTTTATCTAGATAACGGGACTTTTTGGAGGGCTGGATCAAGAGTACGCCAATCGATATATTCAGTACTTTATTGAAATATGTTAGCCCTTCAACATCAATAATATTTCTGAAGAGTCCATCCGGCTATATTTGTTCCCATTCTCCCTTACGGGGGAAGCGATGGCTTGGCTTAAAGAGCACCCTGAAGGCTCTATTACTTCATGGAAGGGACTGGTTGAGGCATTTTTGGTGCGATTCATCCCTCCCTCTCAGATGATGAAATACAGGGATGATATTACAAACTTTTGCCAACTCCCAGATGAGCCATTGCATGAAGCATGACTAAGGTTAAAAAAGAAGTGTGCTAACATTCTGCCTTCCCCTATCTATGGGATCTCTAACACTCGGATTTGTGTTCGAATCATGGTTTGCCTGATAATGTGCTCCTTCAAAGCTTCTATCAAGCGTTAGACTCGATGAACAAATTTATGGTGAATAACCTCTTGGACAGAACATTTATGGACCAATAATATGGTATTGCCTTGGCTCTTTTAGAGCGGTTGACAAAGACAAATGGTGCATGGCATACTAGAGAGGCCGATGTTTCCTCGAGGGTGACTTCATCCATTATGATGAGTGAAATGAGGCTAAAAGAAGAGGAGAGATATGAAATAATGGCCAAGATGTTGACGCAAATTGATCTATTGGCTAAACTCATGATGGGGGCTGGAAATAAAAGTGTGAATATTGTGGGGACTTACCATTCTCAAGATCATGATGAAGGTGTGTATTCCTCTATTAATGAGGTGGCATGTTATCTTACGGATGGTTCTTATCCCGGATACCAAGGTACCAACCAAGGTCCTTGGCATCTGAGAGACGAGAACCAAGGTTAGAACAGGGACAAGGGAAATCATTGGATAGATAGAGAGCCGGGTAGAGACCGTGGAGGTCGATGGTATGATCATGAAAGTGATGGTGATCGTTACAATCACCATAGTACCAAACCTTATATGCCTCAACCAAAGGCCGATGTATCTCGCTACCAACCAACGGTTAGTAACCCCGGACATTATAAGATTAATGACATATTGTCTCAAGTCTTAAAAAAAGTTAAACAATTGACTGATAGTCGGGTGAAAGAATTAAAAAGAAAGGTGTCCACCCTTCACCAAATGGTGAGCTCCTATTCAGAATCTATCAATCACCTAGAGGCCCAAATGAACCACCTCTATTCATAAATGAATCCACGTATGAAAGGTACCCTTCCAAGTGACACACTTGCGAACTTGAAGAATGATGGCCATGTGATGGCAATAGTCACTCGGAGTGGAAGGATGCTTAGTGGCACAAAGAATCCAAATACTGAGGTTTTTGTGGAGCATGAGGACAAGATATAAGAGGATGTCATGGTTGAGAACAATATTGATGAGAGTCCAAATATTAGGGTGAAGCCTAGTGCACTCAACGTGATTGAAAATGATGAAGACCCACATAAAGAGAAGGATAAGACCGAGTCTCCCTATCAAATTTCTATTAATATTGAGGAGGATGATCCATGTGTGCCACAATCATTGCCAAAATGGCCCTTTCCATAACCCCATAGATTGACCAATAAAAAGGAAGATGCTCAATTTAAAAAGTTTATCGATATGTTCATCAAGCTAGCCATTAATATTCCTTTGATTGATGCTCTTATGCAAATGCTGGGGTATGCAAAGTTTATGAAGGAGCTGTTGAAAAAGAAGTGAGCGGTTGAAGTGGGGATGGTGGAAGTGTCCCACAGTTGTAGTGCAGTGATGACAAGAAACATTGACCCCAAATAGGAATATCAGGGGGCCTTCACTATCCCGTGTACTATTGGAGTGTTTTTATTTTGAAAGGAATTATGTGATCTCGGGGCAAGTATAAACTTTATGCCTCTTGTGATTTTAAATAATTTAGGCTAAGGTACCCCTAAACCTATACCAATGAGATTACTAATGGCCGATCATTCAATTAAGTGCCCAGTAGGGATATTGTTCGATGTGTTAGTCAAGGTGGACAAGTTTATCCTACTGACCAATTTTGTGGTTTTGGATTGTGATTTTGATCTGGGCTAAACAATGTTGGAAACTTGGAGATCTTATGTTGATGTGGAGCTCGGGGAGCTGAAGTTTCTTGTGGGAAGCGAGGAAGTTACATTCAATGTATGCCAACCCATGAGACCACTAGATGAATTTAGAGTTGTTTCTGTGATTAATACCAAGGGCAAGTTGGATGAAGCCCATGGTGTGTTTGAGATGAAGGAGGTACCCGAATCTATTGTGTTTCCAATATGGCTATAAGATAAGGCAATGAAGATGTTGAAGGAGATCTTTTCTTTCTTGGGATGAGGCCACACCAATCATATTGACATGCTCTCAGATAATGGTTGAAGGTTGAGGTACTATCATCGAGCTGCGATGAAAAAAATAGCTTCTTGGGAGGCAACCCAAGTGTTTTTACTTAATTTCTTTTACCCTTTTGTTGTTTTTTGTTTGTTTTAGGAATGCACGGAGATGAAAAATGACTAAGTGGAAGAAAAGAACCGGAGAGCATGTGTGATGGGCCATGTGATTTGCACATCCCATTTTGCGGCCGTATGTGGCACCGCACACACCAGCCAGTAAACTGGAAGAAAAAGGAAAATTCGGAGGTGACATGCGATAGGAGGTGCGAATAGCACCTCCCATTCTGCATGACGCACCTCCATCGCATATTGAACCAAAATCATTGCATGTGAAGCAATGTGTAACCCACACATTGGCAGCTGCAATTCGCACATCATGACGCACTCATGTAAGTTTTAAAATTCTTATTGACCTTACCCATTGACCAACCCAACCCAGAGACCGACTGGCGTCCTTTCTTCTCCTTTTCTCCATTATAAACCATCGCCCTCTACTTTTTCTCTATTATTCTCACACAAAACCTCCACAAATCTCTCTCAAAATTCTCTAAATCTCTTAATATTTCCCAATACCTTCTCTTCTCTCACCAAAACTCTATTACCACCACCACTACAACATCGGTCACAACCACATCATTTTTTGGGCAAGAGTTGGATCTCCATTGTTGGCATTTGAAAGCTTCAATTTTTTCTTTTTCCTTCCTCTTCTCTACTTGTGGTAAGTTCCCAATATTAAATCCATATTTTTAACTAGATTAGGAACACTTATTGTGAAGCATGCTAGTTTAATCTTTCATGTTTATTGTGGGTGAGATCCAAATTTTTGGGACCTTAATTGCTTCTGATGAACTTTGTATATCTTGCTTTTATGATAATGCATGTGCTTTTTGTAAATTTTTAACCCTAAAATTTGTGTTTTGGGTGAACTCTGAGTAACCCACTTGAGTTGATTCATGGTTTGTCCCTATGATAGATTAGGTGACGTCGTTCTTAAGGGCAAATCATCATCTTCACAAGGTTTTTGTTGAATCATGTTATTTGGGCTGAAATTGTTGTTACCACTGCGCCCATGTGTTATTTAAATTGAATATGATTGTTCGGTAAGCGCTTTGGTTGATGGGAGTGAATTATTGTGCGAATGAATGTATATTTGTGCATTTTATTAAGGATTGATATTTCCAATGATATATGGGGTAACTGTCCCAATTTCTCGGTCATGACGGCACCTACAACCCCCGGTAGGTGAACCAATCCCCGTAGCCCAGAACAGTTAGTAATGGGCTACTATTTAGCAAATAAGGGAACAAGACGAATAAAATAGATAACAGGGATATAAATATATACATATGCGGAAACTAAACCAAACCCCAAGACCTGGTATCATAGTACAGAGCCAAACTACATACATGGAGTGCAAATAAACCAAAGCTATATATACAGATGTCTCTGAATGGTAATAGAGTACATGAAGCAAAAGATAAACTAAAGCTAAACTCCGATCGCCAAGAGCTCACCCTCAGCCTGAAGTAGTCTCCAACAGATCTCCAAGCACGAATCACAACGATCTAACGACGATGGCCCACGCTAGGATCTGCACCCAAAGATGCAGGGGGTAAGGGTGGGCACCAAATGCGAAGCATAAGGTACCCAGTAGGTATCATAGGCCGACTGGGCACATATAAGATAAAAGCGTAGTAATAGACAGAATAGAAGCAAGCAGTCACAGAAATCAACGAAAGGTACACAAGAACTAGCCAGAGGGAAATCAACAGAACCACATGTGAGGCTAGTAAGCAGAATATACACACCATAGGCACAGGTGAAGGTAAGAAACAACGCACCTGGGGTCCTTGCAATAACAGTGTATATAAATAAGTTTACGAAATGGACGGTATACCGGTAACCTCAAGTGTAATAAGAAGAGAGAAAGAGTGACAATAGGCATGCTCAGAGACATGAATCAAACTCAACTAATCACACCAATCTCATACTTATCCACAATAGAGAACAATTCTATAAGTAAAAAGCAAAAGTCTACCTACAGTCCCTCGGCCGCCCATACAATCGAGGAACACAAACAAGTGAAAACAAACCCTCCGGCATCCCATACTACCGGAGCGTACAATCAGCAAACAGCAAACAAGGGTGGAACCTTGAACCATGAATGATATGATGCATGAAGATCTCAAGTGCCATAGTATCTCTGTATGTACCTCCTCCGGCGCCGATCCGGCCCAGCAGGTAGGTTTCATGGAAGGACTCTGCCCGTATACCTCTACTCCCCCGTATACCCCTCTTCCGGCACACACAGCCCGTAGCCCCTGGCCCGGATAGCAAGGTCCATGGAGGTCCCAGACCCCATACTAAATCTCAGTAACAGAACACATGTCAAGAAGAGAGACCCAGTCTCGATATCAAGATAGAGACCAGTCTCGAATATGCATGCCCAGACCCTGTCCAGGACTAAAATAGTAGGAAAATATCTCAAAAACCCCTCCCAGGGTGCCCGGGCGTAGCCGGGTCTAAACAGTAAAAAGTCATCTCAGTGCTCAGTCCAACCGAGGCTAAAAATCATCTCAAGTAACAAGAAAACTCAACTAGCACCCGGCCCTGCCGAGTCTAGCGATAATCATAAAACTGATGATTTTAAACATAATTTTACTTTCTTGCCCAAAAATCTCCACAGTGAAATGAACCATTTCCAAATCATTTCCATCAAAAACGGGCCCCCCGGCCATGCAAGGTTTAGAAAACAGTGCCAGTAGGCCCGAAGCCAAACCACAGTAAAACATGGATAAAACCTCTTTATATGCATGGAAATTGTATGATCACACACAATAGCTGCCCCGCAGCTCACAATCAACCTATCGACCCTGCACAGGCCCACAGCTACTCAGCAAGCATAACCAGCCTAAAAGGATAATACTATGCCCGGGACTCGCGGACATTCCCAAAATCCCACCTTCTATGTTCCAGAGTCAACAAGCCTCGCAGGACCACAAGGGTAAATAAAATATATCCGCAAATACTACAAGCAACGGAGGAATAAAAATAGGCGGACATGAATAAAGCGGTCGAGGTCTGTGGTACCAACCTAATAACCAACCCAAGGATGCCCATTAATACAATTTTATTTTATATATACGGAGTCTAGGGAAAATAAACTGTAACCTACCTGTCGTCCGACGACAAGCTGCTAGAACAACGATGTCCAAGCTCGAACCACTCCGAGAAAATCCAAACTAAATCGGAATCGGATTCGGATTTGGGACGGAATAACTTGACGTAGATAATTGATTTTCTTTTCAGAAATTGAATAATTAACACAAAGTTTTCCTCTCTCAATACTCCTCACGTAACAAATATGATGTACAGTACCAAAGTTTCCTTTGGCAGAAGGTGTAAATTGGGTTTATATAATCAGCACTAAGTGAATCAATTCACAATTGATTTATTCAATTGAGAAAGTGCCACCATTCATTATTAGTGGTTGCTGGCCACCCCCTCCACCAACACGTGGAGTGGAGGTGGCAGTACTAAAGATATTTTCGTCCCGTTATTTATATATTCGGGTATTACGTAAATTCGTTGTAAAATAAATATAATATTTTAAATATACCATAATTCATAGAAAATTATTTCAAATAAAACCTACTATATTAAAATAATAAATTTTAACATAACTACATTTACTATCTCCGTTAAAATATCACGGAGTATAAAAACCTTATAAAATAAATACGTCTACACTTATATCATATCAAATATATTTTTCATAAACCTTTTAAATATTTTGAAAAGGCAATAATAATATAATTTTTACCAAATTCAACTTTTAAATAAATATTTCAAATACACGCACGATGCTAATAAGGTTCTTAAGTTTAGGCTCGTAATTCGCCTACGCACGATTTCGATATTCAAGAATTTTCTCGGGATCCTCCCTTATATTTTATCACTATTTCGGAACTGAAATGGCATTTTAAAACGTGAAGTCGAGGCTTAAATCGCGTTTAATCCGACCCGGTTCGCGACCTGGTTCGCAACCCGTTTTCTGCCAGACAGTCCGCGGTAAAACAGTCATAACTCTTTACTCCGAGATCATTTGGACGTGAGGTTTTGTGCGATGGAAACTAGACTCGTAGACCTTCGATTTGGTATTTTGGGGGACTTCTAACTCTTTATATATTGAGAGAAAAGCCTCGAGACATTTGACCCAAAGTTCAGGAAATTTGTTAACAAACTTACGATATCTTTTGTCGATTTGCTTGACTTCAAACTTAAACGTGGAAATGACCGGAAGGGTCATTACATCATCCACTACTAAAAAGGGCTTTCGTCCTCAAAAGTCAAGGTCAAGGGGGTACCTGAAGGCTAAAATAGCTGCGGATACTGATCCCGCATATCTCTCTCGATCTCCCAGGTAGCCTCCTCGACTGGACGGTGCCTCCACTGAACCATAACAACCGGGATCTCTCGCGACCTCAATCTCCTGACATCTCTGGCCAAAATAGCTGACAGCTCCTCAACAAAAGCTAAACCCTCATCCAGCTGAACTGAATCCCACTGCAACACATGAGACTCATCTGGGATATATCGACGCAACATCGAGACATGAAACACAGGATGTATAGCTAAAAACATCGGAGGTAACGCTAACTGATAGGCAACACTGCCAACCCTCTGCAGAATCTCAAATGGCCCAATGTACCTGGGACTGAGCTTGCCCCGCCTACCAAATCTCATCACGCCTTTGATGGGCGATACACGGAGAAACACCAAGTCACCGACGCTAAACTCCAAGGCACGAAGCCTACGATCAGCATAACTCTTCTGCCTGCTCTGAGCTGCCCGAAGTCTGTCCTGAATCACTCGGACTCGGTCTAAGGAATCTCAAAGCAAATCTGTGCTCTGTGGCCCAGCACTAAAACCATCAAACCAACCTACCGGTGATCTGCAACGCCTGCCATACAAAGCCTCAAAAGGTTCCATGCCGATACTCGAATGGAAGCTGTTATTATAAGCAAACTCTGCCAAGGGAACAAACTGATCCCAAGAACCTCCAAAGTCAAGAACACAAGCCCGAAGCATGTCCTCCAAAATCTGAATGGTCCTCTCGGACTGGCCATCCGTCTGAGGGTGGAAAGCGGCACTAAGATGAACCTCTGTACCCAAATCTCGCTGAATAGCCCTCCAGAACTGAGATGTAAACTGGGTGCCGCGGTCTGAAATGATAGAAGCTGGGACCCCGTGCAACCGAACAATCTCACGAAGGTAGATCTAAGCTAACCTCTCTGCACCATAAGAAGTCTGAACCGGCAAGAAATGTGCTGACTTGGTCAGCCTATCAACAATCACCCATATGGAATCAAATCCACGAGAAGTACGGGGCAAACCAACCACGAAGTCCATAGTAATCCCTTCCCACTTCCACTCAGGAATGGGAAGTCGCTGCATCAAACCACCAGGTCTCATGTGCTCGAACTTAACCTGCTGACAGTTCAAGCACCGAGATACAAACTCCGCTATATTCCGCTTCATACCACTCCACCAGTAAAGCTTCCTCAAGTCTCTATACATCTTTGCTGTGCCAGGGTGAATGGAATATCTAGTACAGTGTGCCTCACGAAGTATCAACTGAATCAAATCACTAACCCTCGGAACACAAAGGCGACTATCATACCTCAGAACCCCATCTGAATCTAGAGTAGCCCGACTGGTCTCACCCTGAACAACCCGATCACGAAGGTCACAAAACTGCTGATCCTCAAACTGACGGCCCTGAATCTGATCAATCAAAGTGGAACGAACCTCAACACTGGCGAGAACTCTACTAGGATCTGACAAGTCAAGCCTAACCAGACGGTTAGCCAAGGACTGGATGTCCAAGGCCAACGGTCGCTCTGAAACTGAAAGAAAAGCTAGGCTACCCATACTCACTATCTTCCGACTCAAGGCATCCGCTACCACGTTTGCCTTGCCCGGATGATACAGAATAGTAAAGTCATAGTCCTTCAGTAACTCGACCCATCTTCTCTGCCTCGAGTTCAACTCCCGCTGACTCGTGATATACTGAAGACTACGGTGATCGGTGAAGATATCACAGTGAACTCCATATAGGTAATGCCTCCAGATCTTGAGCGCGAAAACTACCGCCGCCAACTCTAAGTCATGAGTGGGGTAGTTGCGCTCGTGAACCTTCAGCTGCCTCGACGCATATGCTATTACTCGACCCTGCTGCATCAACACACAACCAAGACCAACCCTAGAAGCATCACAATACACGGAGAAGCTCTGACCCTCAACCGGCAAAGTCACTGGAGCTGAAGTCAATAAGGCCTTAAGCCTCTGGAAGCTATCCTCACACTGATCCGACCACTGAAATGGGATATCCTTCCTAGTCAGCATAGTCAAGGGTGCTGCTATGGAAGAAAATCCCTCAACGAACTGTCTGTAGTAACCTGCTAACCCAATAAAGCTGCGAACCTCGGTAACAGTAGTAGGTCTAGGCCACTCACAAACTGCTAAAATCTTTCCCGGATCAACCCTAATCCCATCCTTAGACACCACGTGCCCTAGGAATGCAACTGACTCAAGCCAAAACTCGCACTTTGAGAACTTTGCATAAAGCCGATGATCTCTCAAAGTCTGGAGTATAACCCTCAAGTGCTGCTCATGCTCATCTCTACTACGCGAGTATACCAAGATGTCGTCTATAAAAACTATCACAAATGAGTCCAAATACGGGCCAAGAACCCTGTGCATCAAGTTCATAAAGGCTGCGGGGGCATTAGTCAACCCAAAAGACATCACCAGGAACTCATAATGGCCATAACGTGTCCTGAATGCTGTCTTAGGGATGTCCTCCGCCCTAATCCTCAACTGATGGTAGCCAGACCTCAAATCAATCTTCGAAAATACGACTGAACACTGAAGCTGGTCAAACAAATCATCAATCCTCGGCAACGGATACCTATTCTTCACTGTCACCCTATTCAGCTGCCGGTAATCAATACACATGCGCATCGACCCATCCTTCTTCTTCACGAAGAGAACAGGAGCACCCCAAGGTGACACACTAGGTCTAATAAACCCCTTAGCTAAAAGATCCTGGAGCTGCTCCTTAAGCTCCCTCAACTCAGCAGGAGCCATACGGTAAGGAGAAATAGAAATGGGCCTAGTGCCCGGCTCCAACTCAATAGCAAAATCAATATCTCTCTCAGGTGGAAGGCCTGGCAGGTCGGTAGGAAATACATCGAGGAAGTCTCTAACCACAGGAACAGACTCAGGAGAAGTGGGGTCAGCACTAACATCTCGGACATATGCTAGATAAGCTAAACACCCACGGGAAATCAACTTCCTAGCTCGAAGACAAGAGATGATCCCAGATGGTGCATGGCTAACAGAACCCTGCCACACAACCGGGGATACACCGGGCACAGCTATGGTAATGGTCTTGGCATAACAATCCAAACCACACGGTGAGGGGATAACCAGTCCATGCCCAGTATCACATCAAATCTAGCATATCAAGAATCATCAAGTCACCAAGTCTCTGAATCACCAATAGATAACATACAGGATCTCACAATCCGATCCACTACTAAAGAATCTCCTACTGGGGTCGAAACAGAAACAGGAACAGATAATGGCTCACTAGCCAACCCCAAACAAGGCACAAAGTAGGCAGATACATATGAACAAGTGGATCCAGGATCAAATAAAGCCATAGCAGACTGATGGCACACAGAAATCGTACCTGTAATCACAGCATCTGAGGCCTCTGCCTCTGGTCTCCTAGGGACCGCGTAAAACTGACGACGACCTCCACCTGCCCGACCGCCATCCCTACCACCTGCTCTGCCACGCGGAGCACTACCTCTACTCTGATGACCACCCCCTCTAGCTGGGGGCTGAACTACTCGTAAAGGCTCGGCCAACTGAACTGTACCCCGCTGAGGGCAATCTCTAGCAAAGTGACCTATCGCACCACAAGTAAAACAAGCCCCTGATGGCCTACTCAGTCGAGATGAACCAGCATATCCCGAATGACCACCACTACCTGATGCCCCAGAAACTGTACCCCTCGAAGACTGGCCGCTATAGCCCTGATGGCTGCCCTGACCCTGCTTGAACTGGGTACTACCGAAAGTCTGAAGGGAAGCCTGAACCGGTCGGCTGGACTGACCCTGGTACTGCTGTGGCTGATAATTCCAGCTCCACTGGCCAGGACCTCTACCGCCATATCTGGAACCACTATAGACACCCTGATATCGAGGCCTCTTATCCCTGGACCCCTGATCATGTCGCTGTAAGTCCTCCACAGTGCGGGCATAGTCTACGATAGCCTGAAATGACCGACCACTAGCAATCAATATCTCAGTTGGCTGCCTGATCTCTGGCCTCAAACCCCATACAAATCTGCGAATCCTATCAGCCTCGGTAGGAATGATCATAGCTCCGAACGGTGCTAGCTGATGGAAACGGGTCTCATACTCCGAGATAGTCGTAGACCCCTGCACAAGGTGAGTAAACTGCTCCCTGCGACGCTCCCGATCACTCTGGTGTAGGAACTTGGCCATAAAGGCCTCATAAAACTCAGACTAGGTCAAAGGAGGTGACGATGGTGGTCTACAAGCAACCTGGGCCCTCCACCATAACTTCGCTGGGCCCTCTAACTGATAGGTAGTATAACCATCCCCGTGAGTCTCCAACAAACCCAAATGATGCAACATCTCTTCACAGGTAGTAATAAAGTCATGTGGATCCTGTCCAGAAGTACCGGCAAACCTCGGAGGTGCTAACCTCAAAAACCTACCCAACGCCTTCTGCTCTGACTCTGTCATAACTGGGCGAGGAGCAAGAGCCTGTGCAACAGATGGAACCGGAATGACCTCTGCACGGGGAGCCATAGTAGCCGGCTGCGCTCCTGAGCTCTGTGAACCCAGGGCTGCCCCCTGAGCGAATGTCTGCGCTACCTCGGAAGGCCGCTCTCCAATCACACCCAAAAGCTGTAATAGTAATCCCCGAATATCTGGAGACTGAGCTGCGACTGGAGCTGGCACAGAAGTGGGCACTGGAGCTGGTACTGGAGTTGGCGGTACCTGGGCTGCCCCCTGATCCACATGCTGCTCGGGCTCTATCTCCACCCTAGCAGCTCTAGCAGGTGCCACTGATCGAGGGCGTCCTCGACCCCTAGCTGGAGTGGGAGACTCATCTTCGCGTGATGTCGATGATCTCGTACGAACCATCTGCGGAAGAATGAAGTAGAACAAATCAGATTTCCAGAAACTTCAAGGGTTCTACGCACGACACAGAAGCAATGAGAGAGTCAAATTTCCTAAAATGTCACTGTAGCCTCCCGAAGATTGAGTACGGACGTCTCCGCCCCGATCCACAGGACTCTACTAGACATTGGCTCCTATACCAATGACACCGGTGAACCTAAAGCTCTGATACCAAGTTGTCAAGACCCGATTTCTTGGCCATGATGGCACCTAAACCCCCAGTAGGTGAACCAAACCCCGTAGCCCAGAACATTAGCAATGGGCTACTATCTAGCAAATAAGAGAACAAGACGAATAAAATAGATAACAGGGATATAAATATATACATATGCGAAAACTAAACCAAACCCCAAGACCTGGTATCATAGTATAGAGCCAACCTACATACACGGAGTGCAAAAAATCCAAAGCAATATATACAGATGTCTCTGAATGGTAATAGAGTACATGAAGCAAAAGATAAACTAAAGCTAAGCTCCGATCGCCAAGAGCTCACCCTCAGCCTGAAGTAGTCCCAACAGATCTCCAAGCACGAATCACAGCGATCTAACGGCGATGGCCCACGCTAGGATCTGCACCCAAAGATGCAGGGGGTAGGGGTGAGCACCAAATGCGAAGCATAAGGTACCCAGTAGGTATCATAGGCCGACTGGGCACATATAAGATAAAAGCATAGTAATAGACAGAATAGAAGCAAGCAGTCACAGAAATCAACGAAAGGTACACAGGAACTAGCCCAGAGGGAAAACAACAGAACCACATATGAGGCTAGTAAGCAGAATATACACACCATAGGCACAGGTGAAAGTAAGAAATAACGCACCTGGGGTCCTTGCAATAACAGTGTATACAAAATAAGTTTACGAAATGGACGGTATACCGGTAACCTCAAGTGTAAGAAGAAGAGAGAAAGAGTAATGATAGGCATTCTCAAAGACATGAATCAAACTAAACTAATCATATCAATCTCAAATCCAGAAACTAACAGTCTAGCAGTAACCAATTTCATACTTAACCATAACAGGGAACAATTCTGTAAGTAAATAGCAAAAGTCTACCTACAGTCCCCCGGCCGCCCATACAACAGAGGAACACAAACAAGTGAAAACAAACCCTCCGGCATCCTATACTACCAGAGCGTACAATCAACAAACAACAAACAAGGGTGGAGCCTCAAACAATGAATGATATGATGCATGAAGGTCTCAAGTGAAATGGTATCTCTGTATGTACCTGCTCCGGTGCCGATCCGGCCCAGCAGGTAGGTTCCATGGAAGGATACTGCTCGTATACCTCTACTCCACCGTATACCCTTCCTCCGGCACACGCAGCCCGTAGCCCCTGGCCCGGATGGCAAGGTCCATGGAGGTCCCTGAACCCTTACTAAAACTCAGTATCAACACATGTCATCCGGAAGCAAGTCCGAGATCAAGATAGAGACCCAGTCTCTTATATGCATGCCCAGACCCTGTCCAGGACTAAAGTAGTAGGAAAATATCTCAAAACAACCCCTCCAAGGGTGCCCGGGCATAACCGGGTCTAAACAGTAGAAAGTCATCTCAGGTGCTCGGTCCGACCGAGGCTAAAAATCATCTCAAGTAGCAAGAAAACTCAACTAGCACCCCGGCCCTGCCGAGTCTAGTGTTAATCGTAAAACTGATGTTTTAAATCATAATTTTACTTTCTTTCACCCAAGAATATTCACAAGTTAAATCAAACCATTTCCAATTCATTTTCATCAAAAACGGGCCCCCGGGGCCATGCAAGGTTTAGAAAATAGTGTCAGTAGGCCCGAAGCCCAAACCATAGTAAAACATGGATAAAACCTCTTTATATGTATGAAAATGGTATGATCACACACAATAGCTGCCCAGCAGCTCACAATCAACCTATCGACCCTGCACAGGCCCATAGCTACTCAGCAAGCATAACCAGCCTAGAAGGATAATTCTATGCCCGGGACTCGCGGACATTCCCAAAATCCCACCTTCTATGTTCCAGAGTCAACAAGGCCTCACAGGACCACAAGGGTAAATAAAATATATCGGCAAATACTACAAGCAACGGAGGAACAAAAGTAGGTGGACATGAATAAAGCGGTCAAGGTCTGTGGTACCAACTTAATAAACCAACCCAAGGATGCCCATTAATACTATTTTATCCTATATATGTGGAGTCTAGGGAAAATAAACCGTAACCTACCTGTCGTCCGACGACAAGCTTGAACCTCTCCGAGAAAGCTCCGAAATGAAATCAAACTCGGACTCGAATAACTTGACTAGGAAAAGTATTCCTTACTAACGTGAATACGTATTTGCAAGCATATATATGAAAAGGCTTCAGAATTGCATTTGGCAATTGAAAGTAATGAGTAGGGATTTATTGACCACCCATATGACAGTAACAAAAAAATGAAAAGGAAAGGTGATCATTAATCCTATTAATGCCACTTATGAAGGATAATGTTATATGCTGCCACCTTTAGCTATCATTTGGCTGGCCACTCCCTCCACCTACACGTGGAGTGGAGGTGGAAATTACAAAAGACAAAAAGAAATTCTCATCCCGTTATTTATATATTCGGGTATTGCATAAATTCGTGGTAAAATAAATCTAGCTTTTTGAATATACCATAATTAATAGAAAATCATTTCAAATCAAATCTACTATATTATAATAATAATTTTCAACATAACTAAATTTACTATCTCCGTTAAAATATTATAATGTATAAAAACCTTATAAAATAAATACATATACAATTATATCGTAACAAAATATTTTTCATAAACTTTTAAAATATTTTTAAAAGGTAATAATAATATAACTTTTTACCAAATTCAACTTTCAAATAAAATATTTTCAAATACACGCGATGTTAATAAATTCTCACTGTCTCATAACTGAAATGGCATTTTAAAACGTGAAGTTGAGGCTTTAAATCGATTTTGACCCGACCCGGTTCCCGACCCGGTTCGCAACCCGGTTCGCAACCCGTTTTCTGCCAGACAGTCCGCGGTAAAACAGTCATAACTTTTTACTCCGAGATCACTTGGACGTGAGGTTTTATGCCTAGGAAACTAGACTCGTAGACCTTCGATTTGGTATTTGGGGGACTTCTAAATCTTTATATATTGAGATAAAAGCTCCGAGACATTTTACCCAAAGTTCAGAAAATTTATTAAAGAACTTACGATAACTTTTGTCGATTTGCTTGACTTCAAAACTTATAATGCGACCAAACAAATGGGCCCAACATCGAAATACCGGTCCTGACGAGCCTTAAGTGACTTGGGTCCGCTACAACAAGCTCTAACGGTTCAAGGAAAACGTATACGTGGAAATAACCGGAAGGGTCATTACATCATCCACTACTCAAAAGGACTTTCGTCCTCGAAAGTCAAGGTCAAGGGGGCTACCTGAAGGCTAAAATAGCTGCGGATACTGATCCCGCATATCTCTCTCGGTCTCCCAGGTAGCCTCCTCGACTGGACGGTGCCTCCACTGAACCTTAACAACCGGGATCTCACGAGACCTCAATCTCCTGACATCTCTGGCCAGAATAGCTGCCGGCTCCTCAACAAAGGCTAAACCCTCATCAAACTGAACTGAATCCCACTGCAACACATGAGACTCGTCTGAGACATACCGACGCAACATCAAAACATGGAATACATGATGTATAGCTGAAAACATTGGAGGCAAGGCTAGCTGATAGGCAACGCTACCAACCCTCTGAAGAATCTCAAACGGCCCAATGTACCTGGGGCTAAGCTTGCCCCGCCTACCAAATCTCATCACGCCCTTCATGGGCGATACACGGAGAAACACCAAGTCACCGACACTAAACTCCAAGGCACGAAGCCGACGATCAGCATAACTCTTCTGCCTGCTCTGAGCTGCCCGAAGTCTGTCCTGAATCACTCGGACTCGGTCTAAGGAATCTCGAAGCAAATCTGTGCTCTGTGGCCTTGAACAAAAACCATCAAACCAACCTACCGGTGATCTGCAATGCCTGCCATACAAAGCCTCAAAAGGTGCCATGCCGATACTCGAATGGAAGCTGTTATTATAAGCAAACTCTGCTAAGTGAACAAACTGATCCCAAGAACCTTCAAAGTCAAGAATACAGGCCCGAAGCATGTCATTCTGAATTTGAATGGTCCTCTCGGACTGGCCATCTGTCTGAGGGTGGAAAGCGGTACTAAGATGAACCTCTGTACCCAAATCTCGCTGAATAGGCCTCCAGAACTGAGATGTGAACTGAGTGTCGCGGTCTGAAATAATAGAAGCTGGGACCCCATGCAACCGAACAATCTCACGAAGGTAGATCTGAGCTAACCTCTTCGCGCCATAAGAAGTCTGAACCGGCAAGAAATGTGCTTACTTAGTCAGCCTATCAACAATCACGCATATGGAATCAAACCCATGAGAAGTACGAGGCAAACCAACAACGAAGTCCATAGTAATCCCTTCCCACTTCCATTCAGGAATGGGAAGTCGCTGCATCAAACCACCAGGTCTCATGTGCTCGAACTTAACCTGCTGACAGTTCAAGCACCGAGATATGAACTCTGCTATATCCTGCTTCATACCACTCCACCAGTAAAGCTGTCTCGATGCATATGCTACTACACGAACCTGCTGCATCAACACACAACCAAGACCAACCCCAGAAGCATCACAGTACACGGAGAAGCTCTGACCCTCTACCGGCAAAGTCAAAACTGGAGCTGAAGTCAATAAGGCCTTAAGCCTCTAGAAACTATCCTCACACTGATCCGACCACTGAAATGGGACATCCTTCCTAGTCAGCATAGTCAAGGGTGCTGCTATGGAAGAAAATCCCTCAACGAACCGTCTGTAGTAACCTGCTAACCCAATAAAGCTGTGAACCTCAGTAACAGTAGTAGGTCTAGGCCACTCACAAACCGCTGAAATCTTTCCCGGATCAACCCTAATCCCATCTTTAGACACCACGTGCCCTAGGAATGCAACTGACTCAAGCCAAAACTCGCACTTTGAGAACTTGGCATAAAGCCGATGATCTTTCAAAGCCTGGAGTATAACCCTCAAGTGCTTCTCATGCTCAACTCTACTACGCGAGTATACTAAGATGTCATCTATAAAAACTATCACAAATGAGTCCAAATACGGGCCAAGAACCATGTGCATCAAGTTCATAAAGGCTGCGGGGGCATTAGTCAACCCAAAAGACAATACCAGGAACTCATAATGGCCATAACGTGTCCTGAATGCAGTCATAGGGATGTCCTCCACCCTAATCCTCAACTGATGGTAGCCAGACCTCAAATCAATCTTCGAAAACACGACTGAACCCTGAAGCTGGTCAAACAAATCATCAATCCTCGGCATCGGATACCTATTCTTCACTGTCACCCTATTCAGCTGCCGATAATCAATACACATGCGCATCGACCCATCCTTCTTCTTCACGAAGAGAATAGGAGCACCCCACGGTAACACACTAGGTCTAATAAACCCTTTAACTAACAGATCCTGGTGCTGCTCCTTAAGCTCCCTCAACTCAGCAGGAGCCATACGGTAAGGAGAAATAGAAATGGGCCTAGTGCCCGGCTCTAACTCAATAGCAAAATCAATACCTCTCTCAGGTGAAAGGCCTGGCAGGTTGGTAGGAAACACATCAAAGAAGTCTCTAACCACAGGAACAGACTCAGGAGAAGTAGGGTCAGCACTAACATCTCGGACATATGCTAGATAAGTTAAACACCCATGGGAAATCAACTTCCTAGCTCAAAGACAAGAGATGATCCCAGATGGTGCATGGCTAACAGAACCCTGCCACACAACCGGGGATACACTGGGCACAACTATGGTAATGGTCTTGGCATAACAATCTAAAACCACACGGTGAGGGGATAACCAGTCCATGCCCAGTATCACATCAAAATCTAGCATATCAAGAATTTTCAAATCACCCCAAGTCTCTGAATCACCAATAGATAGCATACAAGATCTCACAATTCGATCCACTACTAAAGAATCTCCTACTGGGGTCAAAATAGAAATAGGAACAGATAATGGCTCACTAGCCAACCCCAAACAAGGCACAAAGTAGGCCGATACATATGAACAAGTGGATCCAGGATCAAATAAAGCCATAGCAGACTGATGGCACACAGAAATCGTACCTGTAATCACAGCATCTGAGGCTTCTGCCTTTGGTCTCCTAGGGACCGCGTAAAACTGACGACGACCTCCACCTTCCCGACCGCCATCCCTACCACCTACTCTACCGCGCGGAGCACCACCTATACTCTGACGACCGCCCCCTCTAGCTGGGGGCTGAACTATTCGTAAAGGATCGGCCAACTGAACTGTAACCTGTTGAGGGCAATCTCTAGCAAAATGACCGATCACACCACAAGTAAAACAAGCCCCTGGCGGCCTACTTGGTCGAGATGAACCAGAAAATCCCGCATAACCACCATGGCCTGATGCCCCAGAAACTGTATCCCTCGAAGACTGGCTGCCATAGCCCTGATGGCTGCTTTGACCCTGCTCAAACTGGGTACTACCGAAAGTCTGAAGGGAAGCCTGAACCTGTCGGCTGGACTGACCCTGGTACTGCTGTGGCTGATAACTCCGGCTCCACTGGCCAGGACCTCTACCACCATATCTGGAACCACTATATACACCCTGATGCCGAGGCCGCTTATCTCTGGACCCCTGATTATGTCGCTGTAAGTCCTTCACAGTGCGGGCATAGTCTACAATAGCCTGGAATGACCGACCACTGGCGATCAATATCTCAGCTGGCTGCCTGATCTTTGGCCTCAAACCCCATACAAATCTGCGAATCCTATCTGCCTCGGAAGGAATGATCATAGCTCCAAACGGTGCTAGCTGATGAAAACGGGTCTCATACTCCGAGATAGTCGTAGACCCCTGCACAAGGTGAGTAAACTACTCCCTGCGACGCTCATGATCACGCTGAGGTAGGAACTTGGCCATAAAGGCCTCATAAAACTCAGACCAGGTCAAAGAAGGTGATGATGGTGGTCTACAAGCAACCTGGGCCCTCCACCATAACTTTGCTGGGCCCTCCACCATAACTTCGCTGGGCCCTCCAACTGATAGGTAGTATAACCAACCCCGTGAGTTTCCAACAAACCCAAATGATGCAATATTTCCTCACAGGTAGTAATAAAGTCATGTGGATACTGTCCAGAAGTACCAGCAAACCTCGGAGGTGCTAACCTCAAAAACCTACTCAACGCCTTCTGCTCTAACTCTGTCATAACTGGGCGAGGAGCAAGAGGCTGTGCAATAGATGGAATCAGAATGACCTCCGCACGGGGAGCCATAGTAGCAGGCTGCGCTCCTAAGCTCTGTGCACCCAGGGCTTCCCCCTGAGCGGGTGTCTGCGCCACCTCAGAAGGCCGCTCTCCAATCATACCCAAAAGCTGTAATAGTAACCCTCAAATATCTAGAGACTGAGCTGCGGCTGAAGCTGGCACAGAAGTGGGCACTAGAGCTGGTACTGGAGCTGGCGCTGGAGCTGGTGCTGGAGCTGGCGCTGGAGCTGTTGCTGGAGCGGGAGGCTCATCTCCGCGTGATGCCGATGATCTCGTACGAACCATCTGCGGAAGAATGACGTAGAACAAATGAGATTTCCAGAAGGAAGTGTTCTTGTAGTGCAAATTGTGGTGCTTAGGGAGGATTTGAGTCACTTTTTCCAAATAGTGCCCCTACCTTAACCAAAAACCTACATTACAACCCTTAAGTCCTAATTAATTTTTAGTCAAGTGTATGTATGTCACGACCCAATTTCTCGGTCATGATGGCGCCTACAACCCCCGGTAGGTGAACCAATCCCCGTAGCCCAGGACAGTTAGTAATGGGCTACTATCTAACAAATAAGCAGAAGAATAGTTTAACAGGAGTATATATATATATATTTGCGGAAACTAAACCAAACCCCATGACCTGGTATCATAGTATAGAGCCAAAACTACATACATAGAGTGCAAACGATCCAAAACAATATATACAGATGTCTCTGTATGGTAATATAGCACATGAAGCAAAAGATAAACTAAAGCCAATCTCCGATCGGCAAAAGCTCACCCTCAGTCTGAAGTAGTCCCCAATAGGTCTCCAAGCATGAATCACAGCGATCTAACGGCGATGGCCCACGCTAGGATCTGCACCCAAAGATGCAGGGGGGTAGGGGTGAGCACCAAATGCGAAGCATAAGGTACCCAGTAGGTATCATAGGCCGACTGGGCACATATAAGATAAAAGCGTAGTAACAGACAGAATAGAAGCAAGTAGTCACAGAAATCAACGAAAGGTACACAGGAACTAGCCCAGAGGGAAATCAACAGAACCACATGTGAGGCTAGTAAGCAGAATATACACACCATAGGCACAGGTGAAAGTAAGAAATAACGCACCTGGGGTCCTTGCAATAACAGTGTATACATAATAAGTTTACGAAATGGACGGTATACCGGTAACCTCAAGTGTAAGAAGAAGAGAGAAAGAGTAATGATAGGCATGCTCAGAGACATGAATCAAAATCAATTAATCATATCAATCTCAAATCCAGAAACTAACAGTCTAGCAGTAACCATTTCATACTTAACCGTAACAGGGAACAATTCTGTAAGTAAATAGCAAAATTCTACCTACAGTCCCCCGGCCGCCCATACAACCGAGGAACACAAACAAGTGGAAAAAAAACCCTCCGGCATCCCATACTACCGGAGCGTACAATCAACAAACAACAAACAAGGGTGGAGCCTCAAACAATGAATGATATGATGCATGAAGGTCTCAAGTGAAATGGTATCTCTGTATGTACCTCCTCCGGTGCCGATCCGGCCCAGCAGGTAGGTTCCATGCAAGGACACTGCCCGTATACCTCTACTCCACTGTATACCCTTCCTCCGGCACACACAGCCCGTAGCCCCTAGCCCGGATGGCAAGGTCCATGGAGGTCCCTGACCCCATACTAAAACTCAGTATCAACACATGTCGTCCGGAAGCAAGTCCGAGATCAAGATAGAGACCCAGTCTCTAATATGCATGCCCAGACCCTGTCCAGCACTAAAGTAGTAGGAAAATATCTCAAAAACCCCTCCAAGGGTGCCCGGGCATAACCGGGTCTAAACAGTAAAAAGTCATCTCAGGTGCTCGGTCCGACCGAGGCTAAAAATCATTTCAAGCAGCAAGAAAGCTCAACTAGCACCCCAGCCCTGCCGAGTCTAGCGTAGTAATAAAACTAATGTTTTAAAACATAATTTTACTTCCTTTTATCCAGGAATATTCACAAGTTAAATCAAACCATTTCCAAATTATTTCCATAAAAAATGGGCCCCCCGGGCCATGCAAGGTTTAGAAAATAGTGCCAGTAGGACCGAAGCCAAAACCATAGTAAAACATGGATAAAACCTATTTATATGCATGGAAATGGTATGATCACACACAATAGTTGCCCAGCAGCTCACAATCAACCTATCGACCCTGCACAGGCCCATAGCTACTCAGCAAGCATAACCAGCCTAGAAGGATAATTCTATGCCCGGGACTCGCGGACATTCCCAAAATCCCACCTTCTATGTTCCAGAGTCAACAAGGCCTCACAGGACCACAAGGGTAAATAAAATATATCGACAAATACTACAAGCAATGGAGGAACAAAAGTAGGCGGACATGAATAAAGCGGTCAAGGTCTGTGGTACTAACCTAATAAACCAACCCAAGGATGCCCATTAATATAATTTTATCCTATATATGCGGAGTCTAGGGAAAATAAACCCCAACCTACCTGTCGTCCGACGACAAGCTTGAACCTCTCCGAGAAAGCTCCGAAATGAAATCAAACTCGGACTCGAATAACTTGACTAGGCAAAGTATTCCGTATTAACGTGAATACGTATGTGCAAGCATATATATGAAAAGGCTTCATAATTGCATTTGGCAATTGAAAGTAATGAGTAGGAATTTATTGACCACCCATATGACAGTAACAAAAAAATGAAAAGGAAAGGTGATCATTAATCCTATTAATGCCACTTATGAAGGATAATGTTATATGCTGCCACCTTTAGCTATCATTTGGCTGGCCACTCCCTCCACCTACACGTGGAGTGGAGGTGGCAATTACAAAGGACAAAAATAAATTCTTATCCCGTTATTTATATATTCGGGTATTGCATAAATTCGTGGTAAAATAAATCTAAATTTTTGAATATACCATAATTAATAGAAAATCATTTCAAATAAAACCTACTATATTATAATAATAATTTTCAACATAACTAAATTTACTATCTCCGTTAAAATATTACAATGTATAAAAACCTTATAAAATAAATGCATATACAATTATATCGTAACAAAATATTTTTCATAAACTTTTAAAATATTTTAAAAAGGTAATAATAATATAACTTTTTACCAAATTCAATTTTCAAATAAAATATTTTCAAATACACGCGATGTTAATAAATTTTCACTGTCTCAGAACTGAAATGGCATTTTAAAACATGAAGTTGAGGCTTTAAATCGGTTTTGACCCGACCCAGTTCGCGACCCGGTTTGCAACCCATTTTCTGCCAGACAGTCCGCGGTATAACAGTCATAACGTTTTTCTCCGAGATCATTTGGATGTGAGGTTTTGTGCGTAGGAAACTAGACTCGTAGACCTTCGATTTGGTATTTCTGGGGACTTCTAACTCTTTATATATTGAGAGAAAAGCTCCGAGACATTTTACCCAAAGTTGAGAAAATTTATTAAAGAACTTACGATAACTTTTGTGATTTGCTTGACTTCAAAACTTATAATGCGACCAAATAAATGGTCCCGACACCGAAATACCGGTCCTGACGAGCCTTAAGTGACTTGGGTCCACTACAACAAGCTCTAACGGTTCAAGGAAAACGTATACGTGGAAATAATCGGAAGGGTCATTACAATGTACATTAGTGGAGATCTACATGAAGGGTAAGCCTATGATACTACTTGAATGAATTTGAATTTCTTTGCGAGAGAGAGCGTTAATTCTTCCTATTCAACATCCCAAGTGTGTTTTGAATTGCCTTATAAAAGTGGGATACTCTCTTGATTGTGAGGGCACATGTGAACTTGAGTTGTGAAATTGTTCCATTTTTCAATTGAGAGGAATGAACAAAAGAAAGTTGCTTGGTGATAATGAGTCAATTTTTCCAAGATTTAGTGTCATGATTTGATTGTTACTTTGATTGGTGTGTTACTTGAGCACCCAGACAAAAAGTAAAAGTTTTTAAGTAGTGTGGTGATTCATATGTTTTGGATTAATTGTTGCTACCAATCGAAGTCATATGTTTTTGCTTAAAGTGGATTCTGCTTGACTTGACATGTTATTAGTTCACTTGTGCTTTTCTTTCCCTTAAAGATAAATGAGTGTT
The DNA here is from genome assembly GCA_003996215.1 of Jaltomata sinuosa. NCBI lineage: Eukaryota > Viridiplantae > Streptophyta > Magnoliopsida > Solanales > Solanaceae > Jaltomata > Jaltomata sinuosa. The sequence continues at coordinate 1,492,331 of QJPP01000107.1, read as the reverse complement.
TTGAAATGCTTAGGGACAAGCAATAGTTAAAGTTTGGGGGTTTGATAAGTTTGTATTTTACCAACTTATTTCTCTCTTAAGCTTAGATTTTTTCTCCCTATATTGAGAAAAATAGTGCATTTGATATGATTTTCTTCTACTTTATAGGTTTATGTGATTTAGAAGTGATTGGGAAAAGAATCAAATAAAAACAAGTCAAAATAGAGCTTCTTAGAAGAAATAATAACCGGCAGGCAAAATGGCCTTTGCAAATGCAGTGGTCCAGCCGTGAACACGAAGGTCAGTCATCAAGTAACCCTCAGCAATGTGGTGGACACGCAAATGCAAGGGTCAACCAATTAGAAACACTTCATGAACGCGGTGGTCTTTCCGCGAAGGCGATGAAAGATTCAGCAGCTTTAGGGAAGATTGGGAATTTCACATTTTTTGATCCCCAATTCACTAAAACTCGTCCATCTCTCTTGGAAATAAATCATTAACATCTTTTTGCTATTTTCAATCTTGGAGAACAAGGCTCAAGCACCCTACACCATCAGAGTGAAGATTGGAAGATTTAATTGAGAATTTCTTAACCTTTGTTCAACTCTTTGCTTTGTATTGAATATTTGTAGGTGTAGTTTATATTTTGAGATTTGAGTATTGTGTTAGAGATAAACATTATTTGATTATTGATTTCTATCTTGTTCTTTTGTAATTAATTTAATCCTTTATAGCTTATGAAATAGGTCTTTAATTATCTAATTAATCATGTGATTTAATTCCTTTCTAAAGGGAGTGATAGTGATAAACTCTTGGACTTGACCATTTTGCTTTAGTAGAGCTTGAATGAGTTAATTGAAGTTGGAAAAAGATTAATTAGCATAATTTGGGGCTTTAATCTCATAGATTCGAGCTAGAGATAGAAGAATTTAAGTGTTGCCTAAAATTAGATTGTCTTTGTTGATACTTAGCTAGGTTCGAGAGAACTAGTTGAGAAATATTTGCCTATAATCGAGTGATATGGGCGGATAATTGAGATTCCAAAGCGAATTGGATTAACCCATGATTGATTAGGAAGTAGATAATTACTTTGCAATGGATCGTATAGATATTAATTGATTCCCAATTCCTACATTCCTTGTTATCTTTATTTTTGGAAGTCATCGATCATATCTATCCTTTATCTAGTTATTTTTATCCTTGTTCGTGTTTCTATAACCAAAATACCCTAAAATATGTTATCGTTTTTCTTTTGGATTAGAGCAAGTGGTTGTAATTCTTCACTTTCTCAATTGCCTTTATATTGTTCTATATGGGATTCGACCCCGACTCCAAAGTTGGGTAACTATTTTGCATACAACCATTGGAACTCATTTTTATTTGAGGAGTGCGTTTGGACATTATCACTTACCGAGTCCCAGGAGATGGCAAGAGCCATAACGTTGTCTAGAGCCAAAGCTAGTTTGAGCTATAAGTTGCCTAGTGATGCCACTATCCCTATTCACATCGTGTTTCCCAGTGTGGGATCCCAGTCTGATGAGGCTCACACTGTTCATGCTACCACAAGTTCACATACGTTGTAGGATAGGCACTCGGATGCCAAAGACCACCTCAGAGAGTCTTTACATCTTTCCCTCTTCTCTCTTTTACTTATTAGCATTGGGGACAATGCAACTGTTCCATTGGGGGTGGGTGTTACATTTTGGTATTTTGGTGGATACATTTTATGCCCTTATCGGGCTTAGTCTAATTTAGTTTGATACATTTGATTGCCCTTGACGGGCTTGTATTGTATATTCTGGATGCTTTTTAGTTTTCCCTTAACAAGCTTGTTTTTGATGATTATGCTTCCCTCGTTGGGCTTGAGCTTTAGTCTTTCATGTGAGTGTGATGTCTTTAGTGGCTTATTTTAATTGATTCATTCGTATGAGCTATTGCTGGGTTGTATTTACACGTCTATTGTCTTATTACCTGGGAAACTTACGAATTTGTGCTTACTACCTTCGCCGAGCCCATTTTTAAATGATTCATGAGAACTTGGTTCCAAAAGTTTGCCTTTGTTAATAGTAGATGCAATAAGCTTCGAGGGTTTTCTTTATACCACGATTCTTTCCCAAGGAGCATTTTCTTTATTTTTCTTAGTTTTTTTTGTTGTCAAATGATAACGTCCAAACAACTCTCCCAAAGGAGTTGGCTATGGTCATCGCAAAACAATTTACCCATCAAGAAGTCGGGGTCAAATCCACAGGGAATAATATCCAGGGCGATTGAGAAAATAAGGAATTAAAACAACTTACTAAAGTCCAAAGAGAAAAAAAGTAAAACGTTTTGGGGGTTTTATGATAAAAAGTAACTAAAATAAAGGACAGAATTGAACAATGGCCTTCACAATACGAGGATAACAAGGGAGATTCAGGAATGCCATTTAATTCACATCTATATGATGCACCAAAATTCAATTTCCTATTCCTAATCAATCATGAGTCAATCAAAATATGCCTTGGAATCTCACGTATTCACTAATATCTCTCGATAATCATCAAGTATTTCTCAAATAGTACTCTCGAATCTAGCTAAGTGTCAGTAAAGATATTCCAATTAAGGGCAACACTCGGATTTGACTATTTCTAGCTCAAACCCATAAAATGAGGTTTAAAGCCCCAAATTATTGCTAACTAACCTTTCCCCAACTTTGATTCACTCTTTCAAGACAAATCAAAGTAAAATAGGCATGTCAAAGGGTTGATCACTCCCTTTAGAAATCAATTAAAGCATGAGATAAGCTAGAAATTCAAAGACCCAATTTAAGAACTAGACAATATTCAATTAATCGTAAAAGCACAAGATAAGAATTCAAACCCAAATATAATCTATCTCTAACATAATATCCAAATCTCAAAACAATAATTACACCTACAATTGTGCAATACAAATCAAGAGTTGAAGAAAGAAAATTAAGAATTTACAATTCAAAGCTTTTAATATTCACTCTAATGGTGTAGGGTATGAAACTTTCTCTCCAAGCTTGCCAAAGATGAGTCTAAGATGTGAAATTGGCCAAAGATGTATTCCAAAATTCCTGGGAGTTCTTTTATGTGGATTAGGGTTTCCAAAAATGTGATTTTTCATAACTGTCCCGAAGCTGCCGCATCCTTCTTTGCCTAAACGGGTAGTTTGCCGCATGCACGAAGGGTCTCTGTCTGGTTGACCTTTGCCTACGCAAGTGGTCCATCGCATACACATTTCTTTGATTGATGTTGACCTTTGCATTCGCAGCAGGTCCACCGCGTCCATGAAGACCAATTTTGCTGCCAATTATTTACTTCTCCAAATAGCTCTGTTTTGACTTGTTTTCACTTGATTATTTTCGGATCACTTCTAAATAACATAAACCTATAAAATAGATGTAAATCGTGTGAAATGAACTATTTTTCTCAAATATTTCTAGTAAAAGTATAAGATTAAGAGCTAAATAAGTTGTTAAAATACCAACTTATCAAACCCTCAAACTTGAACTATTGCTTGTCCTCATGCAAATTCAAAACTCTAATTCATATTCTAGGGACACAAAAGCACAAGTGCATTGACGTCATGACAAATCAAGGAGAATCACTTCAAGCACAAACGCATGACTTCGATTAGTACTAATGATTAGTCGATCACATGTGAACTTTATCTAAACGATATCCTCTATTCAAAACATAATTTTTAAGAATGCAATAGGGTTACAAGGACAATCAAGTGACAACAACCAATCCTCAAGAAGTGACTCAAAACCACTAGTTTACCAAACATGCTCATTTGACTCATTTTTGGAATTTATCAAAATCACCAACTATCTTAATTCACATGCCCTCACAAGAACGAAAGTCCCAAAAATTCCCTATTCACAATGATAATACAAGGGAAAAATGCACAAAAACTCACACTCACAAATAATTTCAAGTACCAACATGTACCAAACCATACACTTGCCCTTATTTTCATTTGCCACTAACTCAAAAGCAATAAGTCGGAGATCCCAAATGACTTTATTAAGCTCGTAATGTAGGCTTAGGGAAGGGTAGGATAAGCATTTCGGATCAAAGTAACTACATCCTCCTTGAACACTACACAACTATTTTTCAATTTAAAACCAAAGCCAAATTCCTTTCCATTTTCATGCAACACAAAGCACTATTTCACTTATTTTACTAGATGCCCCAATTTTATCATTCTATTCACCTTAGAGGATTTCTTTCCTTTTCTTTCTTTTCTCTTATTCTCTCATTTTTGCTTCTCTTTTCAAATTCTTCTCTTTTCAAATTCTATTAACCTAGGATGATTTTAATACTTTCTACAACCCACAATGTATTACTCATCTCCTCCAAAGTGTTTCTCCATCACCCCCAAACTTAGGTTTTGGCCTCAATTCCATATTTTTAGAGTTCAAGGAGGGAAGGTTCAAAATAGGGATTCATTTTAAAAAGGTTCAAAGCTTGACATAAGGTTGCCAAAGAAAAAGGTATTAAGCTTAAATGGGATCACTAGTGATACATTTAGTGTAATGATAGGCTTTAAGGGTTAAGTGAAATTCCAAAAGTCGCAAATAAGGCCAAAGATCATTTCTCCAACCAAATGTAATCAAGACTAGCATTGAAAGACTAATCGGGCAAGTTCTAGTTGACACAAGCAAGCACAAGAATTATTCAACAAAATCTCACTATACATGGCATGCGAGTTATTCACGATGGGTCAATTTCACTTCCTAAATAAGAACAAATAGAGCCACATTTTTATTTCCAATTATCACCACTAATGAGTCAAGAGTCACAAAAAGATTTAAAAAGTTGTCACTAACATCATTATTTGCAATGCAACTTTCCACAAAAAATTTCAGCGGGGGGTCACTCCCCGAGCCTACCCCCTGGATGTAATACGGGACTTAAGATCACAAGTGATCTCAAGATAACCCTCTGGCATTAGCATAACTTCAAATATGAGAAAAACATAAGAGCGGAAGCTTAACTGAAGTAAGGAGAAACTTAATATGTTATATAAATAGAGTCTAAGATTGAAGATCTGAATACAGCTGAATATCTGACTCTATGTATGAAAAGCCTCTACACATGACATAAGGAGTTGCTAGAACAAGACCCTAGCTAACTCAAGGTACGGAAGTAAATAACCAAAACTAGATAGAATCATAACTAACCCTCGAACAATGAGGACTCACCAATACTGACTGGAAATGGCCTGCGGTCTCTAGGCACGTGCCTGATGGAGGGAACCTGAATCTGCATCATCAAGAGGATGCAGTGCAAAGTATGCGTTAGTACTAGAAGATGTACTGAGTATATAAGATATGCATGATCATGATAAAAATATACTTAAAACATGCTTCAGATGAGCTCTTTCAAAATAAGAGATAGCATGAGGAATTATCAAGATATAAGACATAAACATGAATTAAAGTCAAGATTCAAAGTAAGGTATCATATAACTTCATAACTTGAAATTAATCATGTGGGAGTTTCTCTTAAACGATATAAACCATGCTGAGCTACATGGAGTCCAGTGTTATGCACCCACACTGAAAAGGGCTATCCTAACTGGCCAAAGTTAGAACCATGTCATACCAGGATCCTGTCATAAGCCACGGAGGGCACCTATGGTGGCACATAGTTCTGGGACTGAGGGTACTCTCACCCGGTCAAACTCAGTGCTAAATACTACTCCCAAAACATATGTATATATAGCATGAGTCTCACATACATGTGACATATCTAGATGTCGAAAGTTGTTCATAAATATGTTCATACCCTGGATCTTCATACTACTCACGAATCGTGGTTTAGAAAATGATTTATGAGCATCTATGGCACATCAGGTGTTTTGTCTAGTATAATAATTCATAACTTGAAAAATTTGCATGGCACTAGTTCAATTTTATTATAACATATACTTTCATAAAACATAGGAACTAGGCATGCACTTGATTGAAATTCCTGAAAACATGCTATCAAATACCCAATTTACTTGAATCAATTTATGCATGTAGAATTTGCCATAATTTGCCTTCAATTTGAAATAGGAATTCATATGTAAAAACCCATGCCAAATCATGCAATTTAGTAGTAATTTCATAATAAAATCATGAGAAGGCAATTTATAGAAAAACCCATAAGAATTGGGTAAGAACCCTAATTTGAAAGTTCATGAAATAAAAATAAAGATTTGGGCTTTTTGGGCACAAGGGTGAAAGGAACCCATTGTTGAATACCCATATACCTTGACTGAAGCTAAGCTACTTGAAATTTAAAAGAAGAGGAGGCTTGAACTTGGAGCTTGAAGAGGTTCTTTTCCCTTTTTGGAAGATGAATGAGGTAATGACAAGGGACTTAGGTTAATAGGTGTAGAAACCCTACTAAAAGTTGTCAAAATGACCTCACTTAGGAGTTAAAAGGGTGGGTAATTATAAAAATACCCCTGAGATTTAATTAAGAAAAGCTGATAAAAAGGGTTGGCTTCAGGAATCATGGGCCGGTTCCACGGGTCGTAGTTTGAACAACGACTCGTGGTTCCCACTCATGGTTCCTGGTCAAACAATTAAACAACAGAAAACATTCCACGGGTCAATAGGATGGACCATAGAATGGATTATGGTCTGTATAACCAATTCCTCATTTTGAAGGGATTAGGAAGGCCTCTGAGCAGGTTCCACGAGTCTACAGGACGGTCTGTAATTCAAGCTATGGTCTGTAGTCTTGACTCGTGGTTCCTGGGAATAAGTCAGTCCTCAGGTCTGGTTCCACGAGTTGACAGGATGGGTCATAGACTAAACTAAGGTACGTAGAACCAACTCATTGTTCTCAGACCAGAGACTGATACTGGAAGACTTAAACCAAATATCCACTCCATGACTCATGGTTCAGACCACAGTCCGTGGTTTGGACCCGTCATCCCTGGAAAGTTTAGAATTTTCAGATTTCTTAAGTTTAAAAGTTGGATTGAATTTTGGGGTGTTACAATATCTCCTCCTTAGAATCATTCATCCTCGAATGAAGATTGAGCATGGAAACTTGGAGAAAGAATAGCCCAACCAACAACAAAACATGAAAACCAAAGAATAAACATGAAAACTAAACTTGCAACTTAAGACATGACTGAACTAACTTCCAAAAACTTGCTTGCATGCTAAGATCATGAGGGGAACTGATGGAATAAATTAGGATAGATGTACTAATGAGGAAACTACTACCTCAAGCTGAACCTGGATCAGAAGGAAAATGACGAGGGTACTTGGCCTTCATGGATGATTCTGCTTCCCAAGTAGTTCCTTCAACTTAGTTGTAAAAGCTGAAGTACTATCTTGGTAATCGACTTCTGATTGAGATAAAAACTGAGCTGGATTCATGAGACACGTACGCATGCTGAGAATATAAGAACAGCTAGTGGGACAAGAACTGGATATCCAACATGATAACTGGTCTGGGACGAGAGTAGGAACTCAGCTAAAACTTGTAAAGAACAAACATACTTTAGAAATCACAGTTAACCGAAAGGGACACCAAACTGAGAGAAGTAGATATACGGGAAAACTATTCTCTTCTAAATACCACCCCTACCATTCGCAACTAACAAATTCAATATCGCACATAAAAGTACTAAGGTCTATGTCTAGCTACCCGATTCTCTATGTTCAAACATATCTCGACTAGATCTCTTGCATCAAGAACTTCTTCTAAGGATAATATTCCCTCTTATCACCACAACCAACTACACTAGGGCTCCCAACCAAAGTGTAACTAGTTGCGCAAAACAAGGATCCAGATGTATCCTATCGCGATATTCAAGCTTATAACTATGGTCACCTAATGTTTTTTTATAGCCTACCCTATTCAAGACTCCCCTCCTCTTCCCTATCATATTTAGGAGTCACAATTTAAAGAACTTCTATAGGGGGACATACATAAATTCTTCAACAATCCATTTCGCTTGAACAATCCTTACCTCCTAATTTTCCCATACCTAGAAGCCAAGGTGTAATAAGTACACCAACAAGGAAAAGAATTCTACAACCTCCCATTTAGGCTACTACAAGTCTTTCTCTCCTAACACCTATAACAACATGAACCAGAATCTTGAAAGAGAAGAGCGGGAGCATGAGTGTCACAAATGAAATTACAGATTGATCTTGACTTACACTTAGCGTGATCAAACCACTCAAGGTGAGGCTTGGGGAATTGAGCACAATAGGAATGAAAATTTCATATGCTGGGAACGTAAGGCATGAATGGTGGGGATCACCACCCCTTGTCATGAAAGGCAAAGGTCAAGGGCTTTAGAGCAAGGATATCATAATCGCGAACCATTTCAAGGATCAGGTCTGAGCATATACATGACGTAACATGATTCGATTTGCCATTATGGCATACCTGAGGACTGAATTGCATAAATAGGACTGAGCGTACTGAGAGACATGAGTTCACATAGATAATGAACCTCAGGGCATAAAGCTAGAATTTATAGAAATGCAGAGTAAGAGTAGAATCATTGTCTGAAGCAATCATTTGTCATTCTAGAAGCTGAATATGAGCGTGAATTTGAAATAAGACCATGGCACTGACACACAAGGCATGCAAAAGGAATCGTAATGGCAGAAGTATACTTAGGACGCTAGGATGGAAATAAGCTTTTGCCTCCCCTCTTAACTTTGTTGTAACACCCAAAAGCATCACTACACGAGCCTCCAAAATCTGACCGATTCTATATCCCACTATATTCCCCTTAGATTCATGCTACCCTTCTAAGTCTATGGACCTCTCCCCAATCTCTCAAAGGAACTATGATCATTTTACCCTAGCAGAGCATACACTACTCTAGAATCTAGCACGAATACCCACTTCCTTCTATAGTCTAAGATTCTCCTTCGCCTAAAAGTCTTGGTCTCAACCCTTCTATCTCATATAGGGCTATATGTTTCACATTCATTAACTTCCAACCTATCCCTAGCAATGACATGTCAAGCTTACGTGGTTCCAACAACCCACAACTCCCTCTTTCTACTACCCATCGTGATGCTATACTCCTCTATCACTGCTTGTTCTAAGCTAAGACAACTCACAACCATACAAAAATAAGGGCCTGGGGACTATGGATAGATAAGGGAAGAAATCTAGTGACATGCCTGTTTCATCTTCTGGAGGAATACTCTGACCCACCTGGATAGACAATGAAAGGAATTGGTTTTAAAGCTGAACACCATTGTTGCTCCGCTTAGCTGAGGGGCAATCCTTGATCCTATGGCCTAGCTGCCCACATCTAAAACAACCCTCTTTGCCAGCAAGGCACTCACCTAGATGAAACTTACTACAACTACTACAATGAGGGTACCTCAAGGTCTTTGGAGCCCTACTATGACAAGAATGACAATCGAGTGCAGGTGTGCTAACTGAAGATGGGGTTGGTCTAGATGACCTCTTCTGAGAAGACGATGGGTTCCATGTTCTGGTCTTCTTGTTCTTCCTCCTCCTCTTTTTTAGTTTCTCTTTCTCATTCAACTGAGTTGTCATGGCTTGAGCCAATATACAAATGAGTTCACGAAATTTTGCATTTGTAACCTCATGATCTGGAGTGGTTGGATTAACATTCCTCGTGGGGTTTCTTCGCGGAGACATTATCTGAAATGCATAAGGAATGGATTAGAAGGGTAAGTAGAGTCAAACTCTATCGCACGATAGTGAACATGAAGAAGTGAAGTATTTCCTAAAACACCTTGTAGCCTCCATCTCATAAGTGTGGCGTGCTTCACACCCATAAAAGAGACTCTACTTGATGCGGCTTTAAGACACCGTAGGACTATTGAACCTGATGCTCTGATACAAAGTTTGTCACACCCCGAGCCTACCCCCTGGACGTAACACGGGACCAAAGATCATAAGTGATCTTAAGAGAACCCTCTGTCATTAGCATGACTTAAAATCTAAGCAAAGCATAAGAGCAGGAGCTTAACTGAAGTAAGGAGCAACTTAATCTGTTATATAAATAATGTCTAAGATTGAAGATATGAATACAGCTGAATATATGACTCTAGTTCTGAAAAGCCTCTACACATGACATAAGGAGTTTCTAGGACAAGACCCTAGCTAAATCAAGGTACAAAAGTAAATAACCAAAAATAGCTAGAATTATAGCTATCCCTCGAACAATAAGGACTCACCAACACTGACTGGAAATGGCCTGCGGTCTCTAGCCACGTGCCTGAAGGAGGGAACCTGAATCTGCTTCATCAAGAGGATGTAGCATAAAATATGCGTCAATATTATAGGATGTACTGAGTATGTCATATATGCATGATCAAGATAAAACATACTTAAAACATGCTTAAGATGAGCTCTTTCAAAATAAGAGATAGCATAAGGAATTATCAAGATATAAGACATAAACATGAAGTAAAGTCAAGATTCAAAGTAAGGTATCATATAACTTCATAACTTGACAATAATCATGTGGGAGTGTTTCTTAACCGACATAAACCATGTTGAGCTACATGGAGTCCAGTGTTATGCATCCACACTGAAAAGGGTTGTCCTAACCGGCCAAAGTTAGAACCATGTCATACAAGGATCCTGTCATAAGCCACAAAGGGCACCTACGGTGGCACGTAGTTCTGGGACAAAGGGTACTCTCACCCGGTCAAACTCGGTGCTAAATACTACTTCCAATATATATATATATATAGCATGAGGCTCACATACATGTGACATATCTAGATGTCGAAACTTGTTCATACCTCGGATCATCATACTACTCACGAATCTTGATTTAGAAAATGATTTATGACATTGATGGCACATCGGGTGTCTGTCTTGCATAATAATTCATAACTTGAAAAATTTGCATGGCACTAGTTCAATTTCATAATAACATATACTTTCATAAAACATAGGAACTAGGCATGCACTTGCTTGAAATTCATGAAAACATGCTATCAAATATCCAATTTACTTGAATCAATTTGTGCATGTAGAATTTTCCATAATTAACCTTCAATTCAAAATAAGAGTTCATATGTAAAAACACATGCAAAATCATGCAATTAGTAGTAATTTCATAATAAAATCATGAGAAAGTAATTTATAGCAAAACCCATAAGAATTGGGTAAGAACCCTAATTTGAAAGTTCATGAAATCAAAAAAATGATTTAGGGTTTTTGGGCACAAGAGTGAAAGGAACCCATTGTTGAATACCCACATACCTTGACTTAAGCTAACCCACTTAAAATTGAAAAGAAGAGGAGGCTTGAACTTGGAGCTTGAGACTTGGAGCTTGAAAAGGTTCTTTTCCCTTTTTGGAAGATGAATGAGGTAATGAGAAGGGACTTAGGCTAATAGGTGTAGAAACCCTACTAAAAGTAGCCAAAACGACCTCATTTAGGAGTTAAAAGGGTGGGTAATTATAAGAATACCCCTGGGATTTAATTAAGAAAAGATAATAAAAAGGGTCGGCTTAAGGAATCACGGGTCGGTTCCACGGGTCATAGTTTGAACCACGAATCGTGGTTCCCACTCATGGTTCCTGCTCAAACGATTAAACTACAAAAGACATTCTACGGGTCAACATGATGGATTGTAGAATGGATTATTATCCGTAGAACCAATTCGTCATTTCTAAGGGGTTTGGCAGGACTTTGATCAAGTTTCATGAGTCAAAAGGACAGTCTGTAATTCAAACTACAGTCTGTAGTCTTGACTCGTGGTTCCTAGGAATCAGTCAGTCCTCAGGTCTGGGTCCATGAGTTGAAAGTATAGGTCGTAGACAGAACTACAGTTCATAGAACCAACTCATGGTTCTCAGACCAGAGACTAATTCTGGCAGACTTAAACCATGGATCCACTCCACGACTCGTGCTTCATACCACGGTCCATGGTTTTGAACTATCATTTTTGGAAAGTTCAAAATTTTCAGATTTCTTAAGTTTAAAAGTTGGATCGAATTTCAGGTTGTTACAAGTGGCATGCTCAATTAAACTCAATTCACATGCGATACTAACTCCATTAGTACCAAGAAAGTTAATATCCACATTATCTCAAAATATCTATCATCGGTCCAAATCATGCATCCAAATTGACATGGCTACTCAGACTTAACCAAAACATACACCCCAATTAACAAATAACACCTGAGTTTCACCTGCATTTCATAGGTGGTGACTTGGGGCACGTAGGTGCAAACATTGGTGTTAGGTAGTGTAGGTTTTCCTTATGCCCAACACTTGCGGTTGCACCTGCATTTCACAAGTCAGCACTTGCATTTCACAGGTGTTTAACAGTGCTCCCAATTTTCAAACATGTTCAACTTAGCCTAATGGGTACTCATACTTACCTTGTCTCAAAACACCACACAAAGCGACAATTTCCCTTAAGAATATCATCACTCAATCTATCATCAGAAACTGTCACTCAATACCAACACTTACTACAAACCAAAAAATAAGGAAAGTAAAGAAAATAAACATAACAAAATAAACTAAAAAATTAAACCACCAAGATCTCCATTCAAAACTTTTATCTAGCAACACAAGCCAGATAAGGGCACAAAATATCATAACAAGCCCGACAAGGGTGCACAAACATCCATACATGAAAATGTCAAGACGACAAGGGGGCACAAACATCCATACATTAAAATATCAAGATGACAAGGGCACACATATAACCAATACACACCCGAATGCCACCCCCAAGTAAATAACATGGCAGTGCCTTCATTACCTAATAACAAAACAAAAAATTAGATTGAGGGAGCTCCCTGAAATGTATCAATCTGAGCTAGTGGTGGAGGGAAACTGAAGCTACTCCTCCTCCTTATCATCATCCTCATCTGACCTGTTTGACCCATAGAAAGATTTCAATTTGTCCATCATCTTGTTCAGGAACTTGCTCTTCCTCTTCTCATGATCCCCGAACCTTCCGCTTTTCAACTTTCCCTTGCATGCGACTCATATGCTCCAACCTATTATTTATGGAATCTAGTCTCCCAGAGATTGGCTTATGGTTGGCGAGTACTTTAGTAAGGGATGGTAGGGACATAGTGCCTAAAAGTGTATCAGCCTCAAGTGGGCTAGTAGGAAGTCCAACTAGTAGCTGTTGAACATGTGAACTAACTACATGAATCTGACTAGAAATATGGCGCATGATGTATGGCCCAGACTCGAGGGGTACAATGTTCTTAGATGACCCAGATGCAGCTATGGAATTACAAGTGGGCTCAGTGGAATCATATGTGAACTGCCCTAAGGTTGAAGATGCTACATCAATCTTCCTCTTCATAAGCGTGGTTGTCGGCCCTCTTTTCAATAGTGGATGGATTGAGGCTGCTGGATTCTTCTCAACATCAGTTAGGCATTATAACACCCTAGCTTCAGTGCAGAACTGAGTGATTAGAGATGGGATGAAAAGACTCCTAGACCTTCCAATAGCTACCTCATAAATCTGGTCTACTATATATAGCCCCACATTCAGTTGTAATTCATCAAGGAGTGTTGCAATGATCAATGCTTGCTTCGTGGTCACATTCGTATCATGAGTAGAAGGTATGATCCTTGCACAGATAATTGAAAGCCATGACTTGGCTTTAGTAGTGAAATCATCAAAGTCAACCCCTTTCTTCAATGTTAATCAAGCTGGAGTCACTCCATCATGCAACTTACCAATAAACCACTGAGTTCCTCCCACTTTTGCTCTCTTTGTACACCTTGTCATCTGCATCGGGGAGGTTATAGATTGCATTGATAATTTTAGAGTTGAAACTAACGTGGACACCCCATACAGTAGTAACCAAAGCCTCTTTGAAATTGGTAGTCAAAGCATTAGCATAGAACTCCATGAAAATTGTGTGATTAGCTTTGATAGGTTGAGAAGTGAAATAGATCATCTACTCTCTACCAATCTCTTACAAAAAGCTGGCATCTTACTTTCGACCTTTTCCATATTAATGCCTCTTTCCTTAACAATGGTTTTGGACAAGAGCTCATCATATCTACGTTCACATGCCACTCATAAGAACCTATCATGATCAAAATGATCCTCATTTAAATATACGAGATATTTTCATGCTCTATTTTAATGCCTTCGGAAGCCATTATGAGCTTAAAACATCTACAAAAGAAACCAACTGTTAAAAGCTCTTGTGGACACTTAAAACAATGTATTAGAAAGTATTTAAACCAAAGAAATAGCTGAAAAAGGTCTTGAGTTAGTCTGTGCAAAGCAACTACTTTTGGCACTTATAGGTTTTCTTCTTTGCATACGCAACCGTGTTTGTGAAGGCCAAAAGTTTTTTTCCAGAAAAATTACTCTTTGTGTTCGTGGCCGAAGGACCGCATATGCGAAAGTCTTCTCCTTCGCCCAGTTCAGACTTTATTCAGGCCTTTTAGAAAACATATGCAGGGCATCTTTTTGCAAAAAATTTTAACTCAATTAAATGCTCAAATCTCAACCAATGCTCACCCAGCAAATTAAAAAATTTAAAGCATCGCAAGATCATATATAAATTGAATGAATTCTCAGCCCAAAGCTACACAATAGCCACTGAGTTTAGCACCAAAATTGAATAGAAAAACCAATTCAAGATGTAACAGGGGAATGGATGCACATACCATATATGTTGCACTTGATAAAGCAAAGAAATGAAGACTTGGAAAGAATTATTTATCGTGCTCAAGGAGAAGGAACGACTTAAGTTCAAAATTTGTTTTGGTTCTTTTTTTCTGATGAGCTATTAAGTACCTAGGACTGTTAAGTTTCTCACGTTCACGAGAGGTTCTCCACGTATGTGAAGGGTCTTTGACTATTTAACCTTCGCTTACGCGACCGGGTCACTGCGTATGCGAAGAATACCCGCTAGACCAATTTTTTTCATTTTTTTGCATAGCTCATTGCATTGTGTCTACATTGAACCTGCATGCAGCAAGTCCATATATGCAACTCGTAGGTTCTCTGTATATCCTCTTATTGGCCTCCAAAGGTTTGATTCATCTCTCTTCATTTTGCACACCTAAAACACTTCAAAAAGCACCAAAAATTGAAGTAAAACACAAGAACAAATTATTTAAAATGATGGGTTGCCTCCTATGAATTGCTCAATTTAATGTCATGATGTGACACAAGTATCTTTATTTGTCCCTACTTGGAGGATTTGAACCTTCACTGATTTTTGAATTAATAACCCAGTGATACTCACGGGGTGAAGGCATGAACACAAAAAGGCCATTTCCTTGGTGACACATTTTGTACTTCTTCTCTTTCAAATGAGGGATGTCATTTGTCTTCTATGAATGACAAACTTTAAAACAAACGCACCTCGATCCTTCTCCTTTCCAAAGTTCTCTATAGGCTTGATTACTACAATTTTCATCCATTCAACGAAGCTCAATGTTGAAAATTGGTTGGAGTGAGATTTAAGTATCTTCACTCTCAAATTTTCCTCATTTATGACATCCTCACTTTCAAATGAACTAAAGTCCTTTAAAATGAAACGTTGAACTTTGTTTTGCAGCTCTACTATCATTCCTTTGATCTTGGCATCTTGATTTATTTGTGAGTTGGTTGGTTGCCACAACACCCTTAATTCATGAAAATCTAATGTTTCCTCTTCTACAATAGGAAATAACTCAAAGTTACTATCCACGACCATTCATGTGTCAAGATGAGCATTCAATTCGGTATTGAAATTTCAAGTAGTCCCTCTTTTTGACTTCTCTTGTCATGCATTTTGAAAAAATTCCAACATTGAAATAATTCTTTTATGTTAATCCCCATAGGATTCAAGTTGGTGGGCTTAGTTCAACAACCATTCTTGGCTCATGATTTTATCTAAGTCAAGTTTTTAATCATGTTGGGGATCAAGAACAACCAACACAAATTCAATCACAAGCAATTCCATATTTTTAAAATCTTCATCATCCCCGTGTTGAATTTGATCGACCCAAATAGTCAAAAGATGTTCATCTCTTTTATTTCTGCCCGTGTTATCTCTCCATAACTTCTCGGCTTTTTCACATAGAGGACTAGAGACTTCTTCTTTAAAATTTTGTTTCTCTATTTCAAGGTGAGCCACCCTTCAACTCCATAACTTTTATTGTGGTTAATAAGCATTTTTAGATCATTTATTAGGATTGGAGGCTCTTCTTCGTCAACTTGATCTAGAGGAGTAGACAAACCCACCAAAACATCCATGGTTTGTTTGGTAAGGTTTTCCTCCCTTTTCTTCTTAGCTTGTCTCTCGAAGAAGGATTGGAGCGTTGCTGATTATTTTGATATGTTCTCTTTGTTATTGTATTTTAAAGTAGGTTGGGAGTATTGACTCCATTCTTTGGATATGGGAATTTTGTTAATCATGTACCAAGTCATGACTAACGTCTTAAGAAGTAGGCAAATTCACCATGGGTTGTTTAGTGAGGTTTCCCTCATCATCCACTTTAGTTTTCCCCTCATGTATGCTAGTTGACTAGTCTAAAAAAGTTTTGACTGTTTCAAACATTCCTTTGGAACCAAAATTTCATACTCTACTTGCCATGGCATCATTCCAATCAAACTCACAAACACCACTAGCAACATCGTTAGCATAAAAGGGGGAGGGAAGATGATATTTAGGACAATTACCCCAATGTCCATTTTAACCACCACATAAATAGAAATCATACCCATAATAGGATCGAGAAGGTGAATACCTCCCTCTGCTAGGGCCACTTCTACAATCTCGCCAAGAGTGGGGTCCTCCATAATATGGACATGGGTATCTAAGATAAGGGTTGCGACCACCAAAACCATTTGCATTCTGAGATGTCATACAATCAATAATAGCAAAAAATTTAAAACTAACTAAAACAAAAATAACAAATATTCACAAACTTGAACTATAGCAAGTAAGCTCAAATTCCAAACTATCTCAATAAGCCAAATTGTTCCCCGACAATAGTGCCATTTTTGATAACATCTAAAACAACTGTCCCAAAGGATCTGGCTATGATCGTTGCAACATAATTTACCCAATAAGGAGTTGGGGTCAAATCCACGAGGAACAATATTGAGGGCGATTGAGAGAATAAGGAATTAAAACAACTTACTAAAGTCAAAAGAGCAAAAAGATAAAATATTTTGGGGGGTTTTACTATAAAAAGTACTAAAATAAAGGATAGAATTGATCAATGGCATTCACAATACGAGGATAACAAGGGAGATTTGGGAATAGGATTCAATTCACATCTATACGATCCATCACAATTTAATTGTCTAGTCCTAATCAATCATGGGTCAATCAAAATATGCCTTTGAATCTCAAGTATTTAACAATATCTCTAAAAATTCAGTGAGTATTTCTCAACTGGTTCTCTCAAATCTAGCTAAGTATCAGTAAAGATATTCCAATTAAGGGCAACACTCAGATTTGCCTCTTTCTAGCACAAATCTATAAAATGAGGTTTAAAGCACTAATTATGGCTAATTAACGTTTCCTCAACTTTGATTCACTCTTTCAAGCCAAATCAAAGTAAAGGAGGAAAGTCCAAGGGTTGATCACTCCCTTTAGAAATCTACTCAAGCATGAGATTAATTAGAAATTCAAAGAGCCAATTCAATAACTAGACAATATTCAATTAATCATAAAAGCACAAGATAAGAATTCGTACCCAAATAATTTCTATATCTAACACAATATCCAAATATCAAAACAAAAATTACACCTACAATTATGCAATACAAATCAAGAGTTGAAGAAAGGAAATTATGAATTTACAATCCAAAGCTTTCAATCTTCACTCTAATGGTGTAGGGTATTAAACTTGTTCTCCATGCTTGCCAAAGATGAGTCTAAGATGTGAAATTGGCCAAAGATGTATTCTAAAATGGCTGGAAGTTCTTTTATGTAGATTGGAGTTTCCAAAAATATGACTTTACATAACTACCCTAAAGTTGTTGTATCCTTCTTCGCCTACACGGGCCGTCTGTCACGTACACAAAGGGTCTCTGTCTGGTTGACTTTTGCCTATGTGAGTGGTCCTTTGCACACATATTTCTTTGACAGATGTTGACCTTTGCATTCTTTGCTAGTCCATCGCATCCGCGAAGACCAATTTTGCTGCTAGTTATTTACTTCTTCAAATAGGTCCATTTTGACTTATTTTCAGTCAATTCTTTCTTGATCACTTCTAAATCATATAAACCAGTAAAATAGAAGTAAATCAAGTTAAATGCACTATTTTTCTCAATTATGCGAGCAAAAGTATAAGATTAAGAGCTAAATAAGTTGGTACATCAAACCAGGTGACAAATCCCTATATTAGATTGAGAGGTGACTTTCTTAAAGGAAAATATCGTGTCTTAGTATAGCTTGTTGAGTTCGCATCACATTGTTTTGAGTTGGACTACCAATTTTTTTGACAAGTGAAATAAAGCTAAGAAAAGAAAAAGAGGAAAAGAATTCAATTATTCTCTATGCCATGATTTCTAAATCCTTTTCTTGACTCGGTCTTCATGAATGAGTTGCTTGAAACTTGGAATATATTTTCAAAATTAATACATTTTAATTGGGTTTGAGAATAACTTTTATCCTAGAGTATTTATGATGCCTAGTGTGGTGAGACTTTTATGTATTCAATTGCATGCATGTTATTATAGAAGTTTCCCCAGTTGTGATTCAAGGCGAAATCCTAGATGTTGCTTAGCTTGGAAAATTACCTTACACCCTTTTTGGATCGTCACTTTACCAAAAAATTCCTTCCCTCACATTAATTCCTGGTCAACTCTTTTGAGCCTTTAGCCTTTTCTTTGGCAACCATGTTACACACCTTTCCATCTTTGAAACCACTATCTTTTGGCACCAAACCTCGGTATATGCTGTGATGACCCTTCCGGTCATCTTTGTATTTACGCATTCATTGTACTGTTAGAGCTTTTCTGTAGCATCCCCAAGTCATTTATGGCTTGCTGGGACCGGTAGTTTGGTGCCCTGGTCATTTATTTGGATGTTTTCGGTTGTTTGCCTATTTTAGAACCATAATTTAGAATATCACTGACTTTAGTCAATATTCTTAGCTAACGTGCTCGAAATCAAATTTTGATGATTTTGTTAGCTCCGGAGTAGAGGTTTTAGTCTAGAAGGACCCTTGATTGGGTTCTGGGAGCTTTCAATTTTGTTTTGTCTTGGTTTTTGTGTTTTAGCCAAGTTGAATTTAAAAGATTGACTTTGGTCAACATTTGGAGAAGACAACCTCAGATGGAAATTTTGAAATCGCTGTTAGCTTCAGAATGTCGACTTTTGGCTAAAGGGACCTTTGGTTTGGGTCCCGAGGCTTCCAGACTCATTTTAGGCCCCTTGGTGTTCTATTTTGGAAAGATAGGCCTAAAGTTGGGTTTTAGGCGTGGTGACCACTTTTTGTTCTATCAACCTCCCTTTGGGTTTCATCAATTCCGTTGAGTCCAGAATGCCATTTTTAGTCTAATAGCTCTGTTCGTTTGTGTTTGCGGGACCCCAAATGTGTTCCCGAGGGTTTGTCGGAGATTTTTGCTCTCATGACTTTGTTGTTGGCTGGATGTTGTTGTCATGGAAAAGCTATGCCTTTGCGTATGCGTGTGTTGGACGCCTACGTGAAGGGAAAAGTCATCCTGCCTTGGCTTGACCTTCACCTATGCGTGGGCTGGCCGCCTACGCGAAGGGAAAGGCAGTCACCGAGAAAATAGGCCATCGCTTACGCTGGCCTCGACTGCATACGCGGAGGCCTGGCTTGCCGATGAGAAAATAGTCTATCACCTACGCGACATCTGGCTGCGTTCGCGGAAGGGCCTGGCCAGCAGCTATTTAAGTTGTGCCATCTCGTTCCAACCTTATTTTCTCTAATATTTCATAAACTCTTAGACTCCAAACTCCCTCTAGATTACTCTCAAACCAATTCTTTACCCCAGAAAAATTGTTGTGCCTCGATAACCCATAAACTCCTTCGATAATTGGTAAGTTCCCTTCCCCATCTTGCTTTCCCTTGTTGTCTAAGAATTTCACCATTGTTTCCATCCTCCTCAACTCAAATTTTTGTTGTAGAATCAGTTTATGGGTGTCGTTGCTACTTCGTGGACCCATCAAATTCATAGTTCTTGGCGTAATTCTCTTACTTGGTAGGTGATTCTTGCCTATTTCTGGTTTTTCGTTTCTTAAATCCATTTTTGGGTTTCTTAACTTTAGGGGCTGTTTTAGATCGAATTTGTTGCCCAATTCCTTCAATTTTTTGGGCATGTACTCCTATGGTCTCGGTGATCATATTGTGTATTTTTGTTTTTGGTTTTAGGTTGCATGGCCCGCGGGCCCACTAGTGACTCAAATTTTAGCCCGACTATTATTATAGCAAGAAGGGTATCGTTAGACTCGCCTTGACGTATTATTTATGTTTTTAATGGTTTGATTATCGTTCTGGGTTTCTCAGAGTGATTCAGGCTAGGTTTTCATTATCTCAGCAGCTTGTCATCGGACGACAGGTTGGTTACGGTCTAAAATCCCTAGACTTAGCATATATCGGATAAAATTGTACTAGCTGGCATCCTTGGGTTGGGTTATTAGGTTGGTACCACATACCTTGACCTCTTTATTCATGTCCACCTACTTTCCTTCCTCTAATATTTGTAGTACTTTCTTGATACATTTTATTCACCCTTGTGGTCCTGTGAGGCCTTGTTGACTCTGGAACATAGAAGGTGGGTTATTGGGAATGTCCGGGGTCATAACGACCAGTACCAGTTTGTTTACCAGCCTCAGCCCCAGCTCAGTCTTTGGATATTCAGGGTTTATTACCTCAACTATTGGGTATGATTAGAGAGAGACCTTCTGAGGTAGCACAAACATCCGCTCCTCGTGCTGAGGTTATTCCGGTTCCAGCAGTTACCCAGCCTCTTGCTCCTCCCCCAGCTATGACAGATAGGGAGTACAAGGCCTTGAGTAGATTTATGAGATTGGCACCGCCGAGGTTTGCTGGTACACCAGGTCAGGACCCACATGATTTTATCACTACCTATGAGGAGATGTTGCACCACTTGGGGTTATTGGAGACTCACAGGGTTGGCTACACTATATATTAGTTGGAGGGCCAGCCGAAGTTATGGTGGAGGGCACAGGTTGCTTGCAGATCTTCTACATCACCTCCTTTTACCTAGTCTGAGTTCTTTGAGGTCTTTATGGCCAAGTTCTTACCTCAGAGTGATCGTGAGCATCACAGGGAGCAGTTTACTCAGCTTATGCAGGGATCAATGACTGTATCTGAGTATGAGACCCATTTCAATCAGATAGCACCATTTGGATCTATGATCATTCCTACTGAGCCGGACATGATTCGCAGGTTTATTTGGGGATTAAGGTCGGAGTTTAGGGAGACAGTCGAGATATTGGTTGCTGGTAGTAGATCATTCCAGCCCATTGCAGATTATGCTCGCACTATAGAGGATTTGAGTCGTTATGACCCCGGGGAATGATATAAGAGGCCTCGACATCAGGGTGGCTACAGTGGTTTCCGTCAGGGGGTAGAGGTTCGGGCAAGTGGGGCTGAGGTTATCAGCCACAGCAGCATCAGGGTCAGTCCAGCCGATCAGTTCAGGCTTTACTTCAGACTACGGTTGGTACTCCTTTGAGCAGGATCAGGGTAGCCATCAGGGCAAAGCGGTCAGTCTTCAAAGGGTGTATCTTCTGGGGCATCGGGTCGTGGTGGCCATTCAGGTTCTGCTGGTCCATCTCAACACTTCAGTCCGTCAGGACCTTGTTATGAGTTTGGGGTTGTGGGTCACTATGCGAGAGATTCCCCCCAAAGGGGTACAGTTCAACCTGTTGTTTTGCCGGCTGAGCCATTACGAGCATTTTAGCCTCCAGCTAGAAGGGGTGGTGGTCAGGCTAGGGGGTTCCCCATGTGGCAGAGCAGGTGGTAGGGATCGCAGTCGGACAGGTAGAGATTGTCGTCAGTTTTATGCGGTCCCTAGGAGATGGGAGGCAGAGGCCTCGGATGCTATGATTACAGGTACGATTTATGTGTGCCATCAGTCTGCTACAACTTTATTTTTCCATCAGTCTGCTACAACTTTATTGATCCTGGATCCACTTATTCATATGTATTTGCCTACTTTTTACCTTGTTTGGGGTTGGCTAGTGAGCTATTATTTGTTCCTATTTCTGTTTTGACCCCAATAGGCCATTCTTTAGTAGTGGATCAGATTGTGAGATCTTGTGTGATATCTATTGGTGATTTGGAGACTTGGGGTGATTTGATGATCCTTGACATGTTAGATTTTGATGTGATACTGGGCATGGACTGGTTATCCCCTCACCATGCGATTTTGGATTTTTATGCCAAGATTGTTACCATAGCCGTGCCCGGTGTATCCCTAGTTATGTGGAATGGTTCTGTTATCCATTAACCATCTAGGATCATCTTTTCTCTTCGATCTAGAAAGTTGAGTTCCCGTGGGTGTTTAGATTATCTAGCATATGTCTGAGATGCTAGTGTTGACCCTACATCTCCTGAGTCTGTTCCTATGGTTAGAGACGTCCTAGATGTGTTTCCTACTAACCTTCTAGGCCTTCCACCTGAGAGGGATATTGATTTCGCCATTGAGCTAGAGCCAGGCCCTAGGCCCTTGGCCCATTTCTATTCCTTCCTACCATATGGCTCCTGCTTAGTTGAGAGAGCTTAAGGAGCAACTCCAGGACTTGTTAGCTAAGAGGTTCATTAGACTGAGTGTGTCTCCTTGGGGTGCTCCTGTTCTCTTCGTAAATAACAAGGATGGATCGATGCGGATGTTTATTGACTATCGACAGTTGAATAAGGTGACAGTGAAGAATAGATATCCGATGCCGAGGATTGATGACTTATTTAATCAGTTTTAGGGTTCATCCATGTTTTCAAAGATCTATTTGAAGTCCGACTACCATCATTTGAGGATTAAGGCAGAGGACATCCCTAAGACAACATTCAGGACACGTTATGGCCACTATGAGTTCCTGGTGATGCCTTTTGGGTTGACTAATGCCCCCGCAGACTTTATGGATTTGATGCATAGGGTTCTTAGCCCGTACTTGGATATGTTCGTGATAGTCATCATTGATGACATTCTGATATACTCGAGGAGTAGTGAAAAGAATGAGGAACACTTGAGGACTGTACTTCAGACTTTGAGAGATCATCGGCTTTATGCCAAGTTCTCAAATTATGAGTTTTGTCTTTAGTCACTTGCCTTTCTAGGACACATGGTGTCTAAGGATGGGATTAGGATTGATCCGGGTAAGATTTATGTGGTTCGTGATTGGCCTAGACCTACTACTCCTACCGAGGTTTGTAGCTTTGTCAGTTTGGCCAAGTACTACAGACGGTTTGTCAAGGGATTTTCTTTAATAACAACACCCTTGACTATGCTGACTAGGAATGACATTCCATTTCAGTGGTCGGATCAGTGCGATAATAGCTTCCACAGGCTTAAGGCCTTATTGACTTCATCTCTAGTTTTGACTTTGTCGGTTGAGGGTCAGAGTTTCTTCGTGTATTGTGATTCTTCAGGGGTTGGTCTTGGTTTTATGTTGATGTAGTAGGGTTGAGTGGTAGCATATGCATCAATAGAGTTTAAGGTTCACGAGCGCAACTACCCTACTCATGACTTAGAGTTGGCGGCGATAGTCTTCGCGCTCAAGATTTGGAGGCACTACTTGTATGGACTCCATTATTAGATATTCACCGATCACTGTAGTCTTCAGTATATTACGAGTCAGCGAGAGCTGAACTCGAGGCAGAGGATATGGATTGAGCTATTGAAGGACTACGATTTCACTATTCTATACCATCTGGGCAAGGCAAACACGGTAGCGGATGCCTTAAGTCGGAGGACGGTGAGTATGGGTATCCTAGCTTCACTTTTGGTTTTGAGCAATCGTTGTCCTTGGACATCCGGTCCTTGGCTATGTCATTGGTTAGGCTTGACTTATCAGATCCTAGTAGAGTTCTTACTAGTGTTGAGGTTTGTTCTACTCTAGTTGATCAGATTTAGAGCTGACAGTTTAAGGACAAGAGTTTGTGCGACCTTCGTGATTAGGTAGTGCGGGGTGAGGCCAACCAGGCTACTCTGGGTTCTGATGGTATTCAGTGGTTTGATGGTTCACTTTGTTTTTCAAGGGTTGGTGATTTGATTCAGTTGATACTTCATAAGACACATAGTTCTAGATACTCTATTCATCCTGGTGCAGTGAAGATGTATAGAGATTTGAGGCAACTTTACTGGTGGTGTGGTATGAAGTGGGAGATAGCAGAGTTTGTATCTCGATGCTTGAACTTTCAGCAGGTGAAGTTTGAGCACATGAGACCGGGTGGCTTGATGCAGTGACTTCCCATCCCTGAGTGGAAGTTGAAAGGTATTACTATGGACTTCGTTGTTGGTTTGCCTCTTACTTTTCGTTGGTTTGATTCCATTTGGGTGATTGTGGATCGGCAGACTAAGTTGTCCGACTTCTTGCCAGTTTAGACTTACTATGGTGTAGAGAGGTTAGCCCATAACTACCTTCGTGTGATTGTTTAGTACTGCTTTCCACCCTCAGACAGATGGCCAGTCCGAGAGGACTATTCAGGTCCTAGAGGACACGCTCCGGGCTTGTGTTCTTGACTTTGGAGGTTCATGGGGCCAGTTTGTGCCATTGGCCAAGTTTGCTTATAATTATAGTTTTCATTTGAGCATTGGGATGGCACCTTTCGAGGATTTGTATGGTAGGCATTGCAGATTGCCGATTGGTTGGTTTGATGGGTTAGAGTCTAGACTGCAGGGTACATATTTGCTTAGAGATTTCTTGGACCGAGTCTGTTTGATTCAGGATAGACTTAGGGTGGCCCAGTAGGAAGAAGAGCTATGTTGCTTGTAGACTTCATGCCTTGGAGTTTAGTGTTGGTGACTTGGTTTTCCTTTAAGTATCGCCCGTTAAGGACGTGATAATATTTGGTCGAAGGGGCAAGCTTATCCCCAGGTTTATTGGGCCGTTTGAGATTCTACAGAGGGTTGGTAGTATTGCCTATATGATAGCTTTGCCTCCGATGTTTGCAGTTGTTCATCCAGTTTTTCATGTCTAGATGTTGCACCAGTATATGCCAGATAAATCTCATGTGTTGCATTGGGATTCGGTTCTGTTGGATGAAAGTTTTCATTTGTTGAGGAGCCGATAGGTATTCTGGCTAGAGATATCAGGAGATTGAGATCTAGGGAAATTCTGGTTGTGAAAGTTCAGTGGAGGCCTACTCCAGTCGAGGAGGCTACTAGGGGGACCGAGAGTGAGTTTTGTGCTCAGTATCCGCAGTTTTTCGAGCCTTCAGGTACTCCTTCCTTCTTGACTTTCGAGGACAAAAGTCTTTTTAGTAGTGGATGTTGTGATGACCCTTTCTGTCATTTTTACGTTTACGCATTCATTGTACTATTAGAGCTTTCCTGTAGCGACTCCAAGCCATATATAGCTTGCTGGACCGGTAGTTCGGTGCCCTGGTCGTTCGTTTGGATATTTTCGGCCGTTTGCCTATTTTAGAACCTTAACTTAGAATATCATTGACTTTAGTCAACATTCTTAGCTAACGTGCTCATAATCGAATTTTGATGGTTCCATTAGCTCTGGAGCAGAGGTTTTGGTCTAGAAGGACCCTTGATCGGGTTCTGGGAGCTTTCGGTTTTGTTTTTTCTTGGTTTTCGTGTTTTGGCCAAGTTGAATTTGAAAGTTTGACTTTGGTAAACATTCAGAGAAGACGGCTCAGATTGAAATTTTGACAGCACTATTAGCTTCAGAATGTCGACTTTGGGCTAGAGGGACTTTTGGTTCGGGTCCCGAGGCTTTCAGACTCATTTTAGGCCTTGTTGTTCTGTTTAGGAAAGATAGGCCTAAAGTTGATTTTTGTGTGTGGGCCCCACTTTTTGTGCTATCAACCTTCGTTCGGGTTTTCATCAATTTCATTGAGTCTGAAATACTATTTTTAGTCGAATAGCTCTGTTCGTTTGTGTTCGCAGGACCCCGTATGTGTTCCCGATGGTCTGTCAGAGATTTTTGCTCTCATGAATTTGTTGTTGGCTGGCTGTTGCTGTCATGGCACAACCATGCCTTCGCCTACGCGTGGACCGGCCATCTACGGGAAAGGAAAAGTCAGCTTTCCTTGGCTTGACCTTCCCCTACACGTGGGTTGGCTGCCTAGGCGAAGGGCAAGGCAGTCGCCGAGAAAATAGGCCATCGCCTACACGGGCGCCCGACTGTGTACGCGGAGGCCTGTCCTGCCACCGAGAATATAGGCCATCGCCTACGCGATGCCTGGCCTCATTCGCGGAGGGTCCTGGCCAGCAGCTATTTAAGCTGTGCCATCTTGTTCCAGCCTTGTTTTCTCCAACATTCCATCAACTCTTAGACTCCAGACTCCATCTAAATTACTCCCAAACAAGTTCTTTGCCCCAGAAAAATTATTGTGCCTCGATAACCCGTAAACTCCCTTGATAATTGGTAAGTTCCCTTCCCGGTCTTGCTTTCCCTTGTTGTCTAAGAATTTCACCATTGTTGTCATCCTCTTAAACTCAAATTTTTATTGTAGAATCAGTTCATGGGTGTCATTGCTGTTTCATGGACCCATCAAATTAATAGTTCTTGGTGTAATTCTCTTACTTGATAGGTGATTCTTGCCTATTTCCTGTTTTTCATTTCTTGCATCCATTTTTGGGTTTCTTATCTTTAGGGGCTTTTTTAGCTCGAATTTGTTGCCCAATTCCTTCGATTTTTTGGGCATGTACTCCTATGGTCTCGGTGATCATATTATGTATTTTTCTTTCGATTTTGGGTTGCGAGGCCCACGGGCCCACTGGTGACCCAAATTTTAGCCCGACTATTATTATAGCAATATGGGTATCGTTAGACTCACCTTGATGTATTATTTATGTTTTTGATAGTTTTATTATCGTTCGGGGTTTCTCGGAATGATTCAGGCTTGGATTTCGTTATCCCAACAGCTTGTTGTTGGATGACAGGTGGGTTACGGTCTAAACTCCCAAGACTTAGCATATATCGGATAAAATTCTACTAACTAGCATCCTTGGGTTGGGTTATTAGGTTGGTACCACAGACCTTGACCGCTTTATTCATGTTCGCCTACTTTCCTTCCTCCGATGTTTGTAGTACTTGCTTGATACATTTTATTCACTCTTGTGGTCCTGTGAGGCCTTGTTGACTCTGGAACATAGAAGGTGGGTTATTGGGAATGTCCGCGAGTCCCAGACATAGAAATATCCTTCTAGGCTGGTTATGCTTGCTGAGTAGCTGTGGGCCTGTGCAGGGTCGATAGGTTCTTTATGAGCCGTTGGGCTGTTGATTTCGATTGACCATGCCATTATCATGCATATAAAAGATTTTCTACTCGATTCTACTACTATTTTGGCTTCAGGCCTACTATTTATGATTTCCAAACCTTGCATGGCCTCGGGGACCCATTTTCGGTAAAATGTGTTATGAAATAGTTTGGTATCCCTTTTATTGATCTTCTTGGGGTAAGAAAGGTTAAGAGAAGAGAGATGTCTCTGTTGTCGTATTCTTATATTGGACTTGGGTGGACCGAGATGCTAGATTAATTTCTGCTATTTATAAAAAAGTGAGATTAGACTCGGTAAAGCTGAGAAACAGACTTGTTTTACTACTATTTTAGACTCGAAGATGCCCGGGCACCTTTGGAGGGGATTTGTTGCATTTATTTCATTGATTCAGACGTGGATAGGATTCAGGCACACATTTCGAGCATTGGTGATGAGTTTATATCTGGTGGTACTCCGAATGGTATTTTGAGGTTAGAGTGTGCTATGTGGTCTACGAGTAGACCTCCATGGACCCTGTCATTCCGGACCAAGTTCTTGGGGCAAAAGGGTGACCGGGAGTAGGGGTTTATGATGGAGCATATGTACTTGGGAGAAGTCCTTCCATGGATCCCGCCTTTACTGGACCTTTGGGGCACCGGAGGGGGTAACATACTGATACTGAGGTTCCGCTGTCTTGGCATTTCATAGCATATCATTCATTGTTTGAGGCTCCATCCTTGTTTGCTATTTTTTGAGTGTACGCTCTAATTGTATGGGTGGCCGGAGTGTTTTTTTTCCACTTGATTGCGTTCCTCAGTTGTATAGGCTGCCGTGGGACTGTAGGTAGACTCTTGTTACTTTATCATGATACTATCCCCTGTCACGGTTATGATTTTGAGATTATATACTGTAACGTTGATAGTTCTGGCTTGAGATTGATATGATTAGTTTGATTTTAGATACTTGTTTTCCGATCATGTCTATCCTTACCCTTCTCTCCCATTCCTTATACTTGAGGTTATCGGTACACCGCCCACTTATAAAACCTTTATATATACTATTTTTGCGAGGATCCCAGGAGCGTCGTCTCTTACTATGACTTGTTCCTGTTGTGTATATATTCTACTTGCTAGCCTTGTATGTTTTTTCTATTTTCTTCCCTCTGGGCTAGTTCCTTTGTACTTTTTCATTGATTTTTGTGACTACTTGCTTCTATTCTGTCTATTACTACGCTTTTATCTTATATGTGCCCAGTCGGCCTATGATACCTACTGGGTACCTTGTGCTTCGCATTTGGTGCTCATACTACACTCTGCATCTTTTGGTGCAGATCCTAGTGTGGGCCATCGCCGTTACCTCGTGAATACTCATGCGAGGAGCTTCTTTTGTGATATTCTACTCTGAGGGTGAGTTCTTGGCGACCGAAGCTTAGCTTTTAGTTATCTTTTGATTATGTACTCTATTTCTACTCGAAGACAGCGTTGTATCTATTGTTTTTTACCCTTGTACTCCTTATGTAGTTTCGACTCTTATACGCTATGATACCAGGTTTTGGGTTTGGTTTAGATTCCGCATTATATATATTACTCCTTTTATTTATTTTCTTTATCTTCTTCCCTTGCTTCCGCTTATTAAACTGTTCTCCCACTTTAGTTGATAGAATATGGCCCATTACTAACAATTCTGGGCTACGGGGATTGGTTTGCCTACTGGAGGGTTGTAGGTGCCATCATGACCGAGAAATCAGGTGGTGACATGTGCTTAAGAAAAGATTATTGTAGGCTAAGTGCCTAAATTTTGGGTGGGGGGAGGGGAGAAATGAAATCATTTGGGTGATTGATATAGGTGACAATCAAGGTTTGGGGGTGTGTGCAATGAAGTTCTAAATGAGGTAATGATCTAATGTTTGGGGATAGCACATAAACAAATCTTGTGAAATTGCTTGAGTGACCAAAAGGTTGAAGAAAGAAAGAAAAAGAATAGAATTGGTGATATCCTCTCTGGGGAATGTAAAGCAAAGCAATATGTATTGGGATTAATAGATTTTAGATAAAAAGAAGACTTGGGATGTGAGGGGTGGAAATAAGGTGGAATAAAATCAATGAGCAGTGTGCTTGAATTTCTAATGATAGCATTAGGGAGGTTTAAGTCACTTATCCTAAATCTTTACCTTTCTTTTACCCTAGCCTTCATTAGATACCCGCAAGTCCTTAGTGATTTCGAGCTTTGCAACTCTACATTAGTGGCAAATTATACGAAGGGCTAGCCTATGATTCTGTGTGGGTGCAATTTGAATTTCTTTGAGATAGTGAGATTCATTGTTTCTATCTTATAATCCATATCATTTTGAAAAGTATTCTTGTAAGTGGGATTCTCTCTTTGTTTTGAGGGGAATTACACCTTGGGGAACATGGTGAAAGCTTGATCCCAATAAAGGAGAATGAAAGCGATAAGTTATGAAGTGAAATCGAGGCAAGCCTTGAAAGTTTAGTGTCAACACATGAGATGCTAATTGGCTTGGCATAGGGTGGACACCTCACCCTTCAATTCTCGGACACCCACATCAGTCGACTCAACTCTTTTTGGTAGGCATTTAGCCAAGAAAACCAAAAATATATTCACTTTGTTTAATATTTTTGAAGTTGGAATTGGAGTTGGAGTTGTGTATGGCCATAGTATTTGGAGTTAATATTTAAAATTTAAATGTATTTTTTAATTTTTTTTAACATGCAATATAATTTAAATGGGGTTATTTTATGAAAATAAAAAATTAAATTTATTTTT
The DNA here is from genome assembly GCA_003996215.1 of Jaltomata sinuosa. Classification (NCBI taxonomy): domain Eukaryota; kingdom Viridiplantae; phylum Streptophyta; class Magnoliopsida; order Solanales; family Solanaceae; genus Jaltomata; species Jaltomata sinuosa. The sequence goes on along the minus strand of QJPP01000107.1, from coordinate 1,462,217 downwards.
TTAAAAATAAAAAGTGAAAAAAGTAAAACCAGATAAAGTGAAAACACCTCTTGAGGTGTTTTCCAAAATCCCAAATACAACTTCAAGTTGTTTTTGGTATTTTTATGGCAAGACAAGGATTCCAAAATAAAGTGAATATATATTCTGGAATAAAGTGAATAATATTTATGGCCAAACGAGTCCTTAATACTATAGCAAGCATATCTTCGATATTAGAACTTTCAGGATCAGTCACAGAAACTTGAGTTTGATTAGCATCGTCCATAGGAGGAGGGACATAATACACTCCAATAATTGAATCAATCTCTTTCCTTATCCCTCTATCTCCAATTTCAATCATAATTCTAGTCTCGTTCTCGATCTATTCGATTCCCATCCCTCTCTCTATCTCTTCAATTGCCTTCACAATCTTTGTTCCAACATTGATTCCCATTTCCTTGTCTTCAAGAGCCTTGATTAGCATCTTGATAACTAGGACGGTAACCCATACCTTTGTTAGATATGAAATGTGCTTACTTATAATAAAGGGAATATACATAATCATCATCATGCACTCAAATTCCTTGGGCACCAATTGAATTCACATTTTTAGTACCTACACCCATGACATGCTTATTAAGCAAGTCCAATTGAGTCATCATTTTTGCCATAGCTTCTTGCCTCTCTTCATCTTTTTGCTATCTCCGTGGTAACAATTACAGAGGTGACACCCATTTCAACCTCGGAGTACCTAGTGTGCCAATCATGATTTGTCTTTGTCATTTTATCAAGCAAACCTTTAGAAACACCAAATGTTTGATCTATCAAAGAACCTCTGGATGGGTTATTAGCAACGTCTTTGTTAAAATAATCCAAGGATCAATAGAAATTTTGTAGCAATACCTCATCCGAGAGACCATGCGTTGGGCATTGTTGTAGCTTCTTTTTTGAAATACAACCATGCCTCATGGAGAGGCTTATTTGGAAATTTTTAGAAGCTTGTGATTTCATCCCTAAGATGAAGCATACAAGATAGAGGGAAGAATCACTCAAGAAAGGTCTCGGTGAGCTCATTCCAAGAGTAATGGAACCCTCAGGGTGTTCCTCAAGCAATGTAGTAGTTTCCCTGTAATGACCCTTCTAGTCATGTTTGTAATTTTGCCTTGTTTGTGCTATTAGAGCTTGCCTATAGCGGCCCAAAGTTATTTATGGCTTTCTGGGACTAGTGGTTTAATGCCCAGGCCATTCGTTAGGTTGTTATGACCATTTCCCTATTTTAGAGCTTTAACTTAGGAAATCGTTAAGTTCAGTCAACATTCTTAGCAAGCATGCTCGGAATTGAATTCCAAAAGTTCTGTTAGCTATGGAGCATGGACTTTGGTCTAGTTGGACCTTTAGTCAGGGCCTGGGAGCTTCCAATTTGGTTTTATCTAACTTTCTAAGATTTCAGACTAATTAGGGTAAATTGGTTGCCTTTCGTCAATATTTGGAGAAGACGTTCTCAGATGGGAATTCCGTAAGTGTTGTTAGCTCCAAAATGTTGAGTTTGGCCTAGAGGGATCTTTGGTTTGTGTCTTGAGGCTACTAGACTCATTCTGGGACATGCGGTTCCATTTTGGAAGCATTGGCTAAAGGTTGGCTTTGGGCATGGGGACCACTTTTCATTAAATCAACCTCCTTAGGAATTTCATCGATTCTGTTGAGTCTGGAATACCATTTTTAGTTGAGTAAAATAGTTCGTTTGCATTTGCGGGACCCTGAGTGAACCCTAAGAGTCCATCTAATGGCATTTTAGCTATGCCAAGATTGCTGGTTGCTGGTCGCTATTGCAGCACCAGTCAAGACATTACCCGCGCAGTGGGTAGGCTGCATGCGCATAGCAGACCAGCCGCCACCTCCCTCATTTCCCTTCACCTACGCAACAGCTAGGCAGCATGCGCGTGCCCATACCCTTGCGCGTGCGATGGCCAACCTACATGCACACCAGCTTGCTTCCTAGCCTGGCCTCCACCTGCCCTTGGCGTGCATGTGCGCCTAGCCGCATATGCGAGGCTGCATGCACAAAGCCTAGCCACGTGCGCACATTCTAGCGGTTGGCAGCCTATATAAGCCTTCTTCTTAATTTTCTAACCCCAACACAGTTTTTACTCCATTTTCTCTTGAGCTCAAGCTCCAATTTTTGGGTGAGTTTACATTAAAGTATAGGGGTGACAAACTCTTGTCCATGGTTGATATTCCGGCTTAAATAGTGAGTTTTCTCCTCTTAATTTCTGTTAAGTTCCCCTCTTTAATTTCCATTTTGTTCTTGAGAATTGGCGCTATTTTGAACCCCTTCCCTTGCTTGATTTTTGCTCATTTTTTGAGCATGTGTTCCTGTAGAGGTTGTGAACCTCGTGGTAACTTTCATTTCTAATTTTAGGTTATGAGGACTACAGGCCCACTTTTCACCCAAATTTTAATCTGGCTAAATTATTAGCATTATGGGTATTGTTAGCTTCATTTTGATGAGTAGAGTATTGTTTTGATAGTTTGATCGTGATTTGGGGCATCTCAAAGCATTTCTGGCTGGGGCAACATCTTTTTAGTGGTTTATCATCAGATGTCAGGTAGGTTATGGCTTATCCACCTTAGACTTTGTGTATATAGATGTAACACCCCATATTCGGTGTATGCTAGTTCTATTCATATGGCACTTGACAGAGCCGTGTCGTATAGGTGAGGGACCAAGTTTCTTATATGAGTAGTGATAGTTTAAAATAGGTTTGAAAGGTACTATAATACCCCATATATTTCAGCACGTATACAGCTAGTTCACATCGACATAAGTATTTAAACTTAAGGTAGTAAGGTGGTATTTGAGCTTAAAGGTTAAAGTAAAGTGTTAAGTTAAAGAAAAAGGGATTAAGACTTGGAAATTGGGATAATATTAATGAACTTCTTGTGTTATTAAATTAAGCTCGTAGGTGCATCACCTACTAAGACTTATTAACCAGCCAAAAGGTCCAAGCGAGTGCATCACCTACTTGGACTCTTTGACCAGCTTAAAGGGCCAAGTAGGTGCATCACCTACTTAGCCATTTTGTGGCTCAAACAAATCCAAGTGGAGGCTGGAAATTGAAGGAAAGAGAGGTGGCCAAGGGACTGCCTTTTAAGGCTAATATCTGATCCATTTTTCTCTCCATATTTAATTCACAATAGCACAACTTCCTTAGCTCACATATATTTCTCTCTCAAAATAACAGCCGCCTCAAAATTCTCCTAGGGTTCTTGAAGAATCCCTTCTCTTTCCAAGCCAAGGTAAGTGAAAATACTCATAGGTTTAGTTTAATTCTTTCATGGAAGAGTAGGAAACCATATTGTTCATACTTAAAATATAAAGCAGATCTTTCCCCAAGCTGCCTGCTCGTTTCTTTGTTATTAGGAGAGTTTCTCTTCTTCTTTTGTTAAAGTGTGAAGGATTTTATTCAAGCTCTTGAAGAAGTACAAGTTCAGAAAATAACTTTCAAGAAATTAAGGTAAGACTACCACCCATTTTCCCCCTCCTTATATACAAGTTTATGGGGGTGAATTCTGTATATTTTTTAATAACTCATGGATGATAATGAATCCTTGAGTTCAATATTCTCCTATTAAGCTGAAGGGTTTTGGGACTGCTTTTGGGGCTATTTTATGAGCATATATTAAGGACAACTTGGTTGACCTTGGAAAAGGATGTATGTAGTTGTATTGAAGTATGGAAGGAGGGTGTGGTGATACACCACTTAAACGGGTGTTATGTAAGCTTGCTGCCTGCCACACTTTTGCTTACTATTTTATAGGTATTGTGAAGCCTGAGGAGTTTTGAAGACCTTATAAGAGGGTCGTATAGTATACATACGTGATTATAGAAGAAGGGGTGGAAAGCACACTCCTGATTTGATAAATTATGGATTTACTACCCAGTTATTGTTTTGGTGAAATCTAGTAGCCCAAATCTATTGATAAGCTACTAATACTAGTTTTACCACTTACTTCATTGTAGATTAATAATCTGAATGGAAGAAACTTAATTTGTTTTAATAACTGAGTTTCACAACAAGGTATGTAAAGGCTATTCGATTTTAGATTCTTTGGCATGATGTCTTATCATTGTGTTTCTATCAACAAAGTGAGATTTCTAGGTGCTCTTCCTAGTAGCAGACATATAGTGGCAGCATACAATCTCAATGTGTAGCTAACGATATTTTTCTCATACCTTAGTATATCAAAGTACTTCAATATGTGTTTAATATTAGATCTGCATGTTTATTATTCAAAGTACTAGTATGATAAAGGTATTCTATACAACAAGATTCATGAGTTATTCTCTAAGACAAATGAGGTTTATTGTGTAATATAAGTTCCTAAATATTACGTTGATGTTATATTTGATCCTTATGTCATTGTTACTATCTTATGTGCATATTCACATGTCTTCTACTACTGGTCCATCTTTCCGAGCTCAATAATGATTATGACCACTAAAACAACAATCTCAAAGATTGAAGAAACTATATAAAGTAATCTGTATATGTATGAGTGGCATCCCAGGGGAAAAAGACTAGCATGGGTCGATCCCTATTTATGTACTTATGGGTGATAGCCCAGGGAAAAAAGTCTAGCATTGGTCGATCCCTATTTATGTACTTATGGGTGACAGCCCAGGGGCAAAAGCCTAGCATGGTTCGATCCCAAGTTGTATATTTAACAGGGCAGCATCTCAGGGGATAAATTGCCTAGAATGGGACTCCTCTTCTACCTCTGATCTATTGGTCATTTTTATAAAGAAAAGAAGAGTAAAGAAAAGAATGTAATATACATGATGGTCCCACAAGAGTAAGAAAAGGTGGTCTTTCATCCTTATCTATTGATACATGATTTCATTTGAGCTTCTATTTTACATATGGTTACTTTATGCCTTACTTATTTAGTACATTCTTTTGTACTTACGTCCCTCATAGGGGACACTACCTTTCATGCTGCATGCATATGTACTTTAGCTAGTAGACCTCCCTGGTAGGAGCACCGGACACCCAACATCCATTGGTGAGCTCCAGGTTGATTCGGGGCTTGCCGAGTCTTTAGTATATATTTTGATATTGTATTATAGTTAAGGGTAAGGCGGGGACCTATCCTGATCTAAAAATATATTTGTCCATCTTTTAGAGGCTTTGTAGAATAATGTTAAAAGTAAAGTGCAGTTGTGGCTCATCTCTTAGTAATTGCTTCCTCAACGGCCAAGTCATGAACATATAATTGTTGGGCATATCTATGTTGGTATTTTTGTAAAAGTATCTTATTTATTCTTGGAAGATCTTTATGAGTGTCATATATACACATGGTGAGCATAGGTTATGAGTGGGTTCTCTCGGGCCTTTAGAGCATTGGGTGCATATCCCTCTTAATGGGATTTGAGGCATGACAAAAGTGGTATCAGAGTAGGTCTTCCTAGGGACTCTACAAAGGTGTCTCTAGTAGAGCCTTACTTATGAATGTGGTGCATGCCATATTTATAATGAAGGGGCTCCTTTGACATTTAGGAAATGTGACCTTCTTTCATAATCCAGATCGTGCGATAAAGCTAAGTTAAGAAGTCTATTCTTACTCATATTTTGATCAATGTCATCTAGATTATACCTACAACGGCTAAGGTCAAAGGTTTCCAAAAGGCCAGCACCAGTATTGCCCAAGAGGCAACCTTAGAGAAAGATCTCATGTTATCAAAATTCAGAGAAAGGCTTGTAGAGATTTTTTGTGTTACTTGCATCTACAACCGCATTTGTATCACTTATATCATATTGGTTCATCTAAGGGAGATATAATTGGGTCATTCATATGCTTGCACAGTAAATGGTTGCCTAGTCCCAGAAATGGGCTGCAACATTTTCTATTACAGCTTCTTAGGAGGAGGTGACTAGTTCATGAGTTTGAGATTTCCTCAAACATGACTCTTCTAGGGTTTTAAGATCTAATCCTTGGAGTACATTTAGAACTTCATCAATAATATACATAGAATCTTTAGGGTCACACATGTATTAGAAATAGAAGCTATTTAACTAGCTTTATATTAGTTAAAAAATTTGGCAGTAGCATGGTCTGCTAGGTGAATGTATCAGCATAATAGTAATTACTAGAGATATCCCTAATTGGACGATAGGGCCCAAATGTTGACCAAATATCATCCCGAATATATTAGTAGTAGGCTTTCAAAAGATATGTGTGTATGACCATCATGAAGAGGTAATAATAACATGTGAGATCCTTTTTGAGGATAGAAAACTTGGGGATAAGTATTTCAATTACTTCATAATAGTTCTCTGTTGTGATCTATGTTCTGGTTATAGAGGATTTGCATGTGACTAAAAATTGAGGTCAAATAATATTGAGGGTTTAGACATAAGTGGTGATTCCTTGGGATATTCAGAGCCAAAGTAGGCGTTAAGATCAGTTAATAGATAGCAGGGAAAGTATTTGTTATATTTCAACAGAAGAGAATGACATTTTAATAACATAGGCCAAGTGTGCACATAGCATAGAGCTCTTGTTAGGGAGATATGGGTTGAGTAAAGTCCATTGAAAGTAAGAATACGATTATCGTTAGTTTTATAAGAGGTTATAGAGCAGTGGCATTAGTTTTTCCCTTATTATTAAGGGTGCTTGTCAAGTATGTGAAGAAAGAAAAATAAGTTGATTCTTCAATCTGACCAGCTATAAAGTGCACCCAAAAGTGTCCTCTAAATAACTTTTTGGACATTCAATAGATAGAGGAATAATTTTGGTATTGATGTGATTTTCAGTACCCAACCTATGTAGCTAAAATAAATGAGAGATAAATCTAAGATCACCTTGATAAACATTTGACCCAGTATAATACCTGAGGATGCATTTGTGTTGCCCCTATTAAAGGAAAAGGTAATTCATTATGCATATGTACATATTTCCAATGATTTATTAGAATTATCATGAAGTATAAGTATCATATGTTCACTTGGGCCCGTGATGTTGTAATTCACATGATGCAAAACAGCTTAACTAAACTGCTCAACTAAAGGGATTGATTTACCCTCACTTGTTAAGCTAAAAGTTGTTAACCATTGTGTGTTAAAAAATCATGAGATAAGTTCACGTATATTTGACATTAATGTGCAACTGTCCATAGATAAGAGTTCATATGCTATAGTGCCTTTAAATTTCTTTATTCATTTGCTTATTTGAACCTCATAAGGTACCAAACATAAAGTGTAATAATGTGTCACAGGCTAGTAACAAAGATAAAGTTGACCTCGACCTCCTACTCTTACATATGAATTGTTGAGGATTTCTTCTATATCTTGGCCCTAGTATTTATACTGGCTGAAAAGACAGCCAAGTTTCAATGGGTTGAACACCTATAATAAGAGTTCTCGAAAGGTTGAAAAGATGACATGGGAAAGTAATTTCATGTGCTTTGAAGTGAGTAAAGACTACAAGCAGAACTATCCCATCCATGGTTTAGCACTAGTGATAGTATGCTTGCACTTAATATGGCAGGGTGGTTCTATAGAATGTCTCCTAGTTTCTAAAAGATCTAGTTTTTTTATATAATTGTACATGTTACATGTTCCATAACTTATCTATTCGTAGGTCATATGCCCTTGTGGAATATTTTCTAACATGTTACATGTCATAAAACACTTCCATGTAGGTGTTATCTACTTCATAGAACCCTCATCTATTACTACATGTATCACAAGACCTTGCCCTATATGTTATATATATTACACCGGTTACTTGCCACAGATCACTTGTTCATACTTTATGTGCATCACATATTAATTGATCATTTTCTAAATTAGTTCTCATGAGTTATAGATATTACAGATCACTTATCTACATGTTATATGCTTCACATACCATTTGCCTATATGTGTTACATGCCTCATAGCCTACTTTCTTAAGCATTACAAGCCTTATAACTTATATACCTATCTGTCATATGCTCAGTTGCTCATATTTCATATGTATACTTGTTCACGTGTTAGTCTACTTATCCATGTGATATACTCCACCTGCTTAATATGTTTCGTGTTTCATTATTCACTTTCTTATATATCACCTGTTTTATAGTCCACTTGCTTATATGTTATATGATTTTGTAACTTTAGTGCTCACACATTATGTGCTTATCCAGTCCATTTGCTCAATGTGTTTTATGACCCACTTGCTCACGTACTATACATTTATAATCCCTCTACCCATATGTTACATGTCTTATAGTTAATTTGCTCACGTGCTACTTTATAATTTATATATGCATGTGATACATGCATTCATAGCTCACTTGCACTGATATCACAAGTTTCAATAGTTCAATCTTCCATATGTCACACGTCTATTAGGATCATATGTTCATATGTTAAGTTCTTTTTTGCTAATCTGCTTATGTATCATAGACTCTATGTGACTTATTTGTTCATATGTTATCGGCCCCTTTATGCTTATTGACTCAAATACTAACACGTTGAGATAAAGTTCCCCCATATCATGATGAATCACGGATTTTGCCAAAAAAGGTTATGCATATATATGATTTTAGCACAACTCTTACCCATAGATAAATAGCTAAGCAAAGTATCCTATTTAGATGTGTGGCATAGGAGATTAGAGTCTCACACTGATAACTATGTGTTCGCATAAGTTTCACCTATGAAATGTCATGAGACTTAAAAAGAAATGAAAGTTGAACCCTCGACATGTTGGGCCTTACTCATATAGAAATATTTACCAGGAGTCGTGAGTAGAGTTACCTCTAGATTTAGCTTCTGTTTATTCAAGATTTCACATGTGTATGCTATGTCACTATTTAGTGAACCCATCACTTGTTATACCCATTATGGGTATTGAATTTACAGAGGTCATTTAAAGAAGTTTCACCCTTGACCGTTAGGTCAGAAAGCTGAGAACTAAAGATATAACATTCGTCAAAGTACTATGGCGGAAACAAGATATTGAAAAAAAATCCTCTTGGGAAGTTGTGGATGATATGAAATCCAAATACTCACATTTTTTCCAAGAACCAACATGAGGTTCTCAAATCAAGTGCTTTTCTTATACAATTCTAAGTCTCACTTGTATTTGTTCACTCGTTCACAAGTTCATTTTATCACTTGTTTTTTTAATCATGTGTCACATGTTCACTTGCATTTGTAAGCATGAGTCCAAAATTCCATGTGTTTTGCTTCATGCAAGACATTCAAAAACAGAAAGCAAGGTAAGATATGCTACGCTGAAATTGTTTTCTCTAGATTGTATGGCTAAGAGGAGCCTCACTTATCATTTGCTTATTTTATGTGTTGCACTTGTTGAGATGCAATGTGAGGCTTTTATATGTGGTTTGGGTTAGTTGACAAGTTATGAATAGTCATTTTTACAAAGGAAATTCTGGAAAACTTTTTTGAAAAAAATTCCAAAGTTAGACTTGTTAAAGGTAATACCTCTCGTTTGAGGATGAATGATCTAAAAAGGATTTGGTAAAAGAGAAAAGCTGAGTATGTGCTACATTGGTCCATATAAGATTTTTTGAAGAGTTGGCCAAATTACATACGAGCTAGAGCTACCCCAAGATATTTCAATATTTCATCTAGTGTTTCACATCTCAATGCTCTGAAAGTGTATAAGTGACCCATCTCAGATTACTCCTATTGAAGATGTACAAGTTACAAGAGATATCACTTATGAAGAAGTACCCATTGCTATTCTGGATTAACAAGTTAAGAAATTAAGAAATAAAAAAGTAGCTTCCCTAAAGGTACTATGCAGAAACCAACATATAAAAGAGGTTATATGGGAAGTAGAAGAAACAATGAAATCCACGTATCCTCATTTGCAATCTGAAGAGAAGGATAAAAGCATTTAGTTGAGGCATTGGCAAGAAAGTATAAGGCTATATATATTATGTGGCTAATAGTAGAACTTAACTTAGGGTTGAACTTATTTGGGCTGGTTAACTATGCTAATATTCGAGGATAAATGTTCCTAAAGAGGGGAGGATGTAACACCCCGCATTCGGCATATGCTAGTTCTATTCATATGGAACTTGACATAGCCGTGTCATATAGGTGAGGGACCAAATTTCTTATATGAGTAGTGATAGTTTAAAATAGGTTTGGATGGTACTGTAATACGGCATATATTTCAGAACGTATACGGCTAAGTTCACATCGACAAAAGTATTTAAACTTAAGGTAGTAAGGTGGTATTTGAGCTTAAAGTTTAAAGTGTTAAGTTAAAGCAAAAGGGATTAAGAATTGGAAATTGGGATAATATTAGTGAACTGCTTGTGTTATTTAATTAAGCTAGTAGGTGCATCACCTACTAAGACTTATTAAACATCCAAAAGAACCAAGCAAGTGCATCACCTACTTGGACTCTTTGACCAGCTTAAAGGGCCAAGTAGGTGCATCACCTACTTAGACATTTTGTGGCTCAAACAAACTCAACTGGAGGCTGGAAATTGAAGGAAAGAGAGGTGGCCAAGGGACTGCCTTTTAAGGCTAATATCTGATCCATTTTTCTCTCCATATTTCATTCACAATAGCACAACTTCCTTAGCTTACATATATTTCTCTCTCAAAATAACAGCCGCCTAAAAATTCTCCTAGGGTTATTAAAGAATCCCTCCTCTTTCCAAGCCAAGTTAAGTGAAAATACTCATAGGTTTAGTTTAATTATTCCATGGAAGACTAGGAAACCATGTTTTTCATGCATAAAATATAAGATAGATTTTTCCCCAAGTTGCCTATTTTTTCTTGGTTATTAAGAGAGTTTCTCTTCTTCTTTTGTTTAAGTGTGAAGGATTTCATTCAAGCTCTTGAAGAAGTACAAGTTCAGAAAATAAATTTCAAGAAATTAAGGTAAGACTACCGCCCATTTTTTCCCATCCTTATATACAAGTTTAGGGGGGAGAATTCTCTATATTTTTGTAATAACTCGTGGATGATAATGAATCCTTGAGTTCAATATTCTCCTATTAAGCTGAAGGGTTTTGGGACTGTTTTAAAGGTTATTTTATGTGCATATATTGGGGAAACCTTGGTTGATCTTGGAAAAGGATGTGTGTTGTTGTATTTAAGTATGGAAGGAGGGTGTGGTGATACACCACTTAATTGGGTGTAATGTGAGCTTGATGCCTTCCACACTTTTTCTTACTATTTTAAAGATATTGTGAAGCCCGGGGAGTTTCGAAGACCTTATAAGATGGTCGTATAGTATATAGACGTGATTAGATGAGAAGGGGTGGAAAGCACACTCTTGATTTGATAAATTATGGGTTTACTGCCCAGTTATTATTTTAATGAAATCAAGTCGCCCAAATCTATTGATTAGCTTCTAATATTAGTTTTACCACTTACTTCACTGCAGATTAATAATCTGAAAGGAAGAAGCTTAATTTGTTGTAATATCTGAGTTGCACAACGAGGAATGTAAAGGCTATTCGACTTTAGATTCTTGGGCATGAAGTCTTATCTTTGTGTTTCTATCAACAAAGTGAGCTTTCAGTGTGTAGCTAATGGTCTTTTCCTCTCGCCTTAGTGTATCAAAGTACTTCAATATGTGTTTAATATTATATCTACATGTTTATTCTTCCAAGTACTAGTATGATAAAGGTATTCCATACAACAAGATTCGTGAGTTATTCTCTAAGCCAAATGAGGTTCATTGTGTCATATAAATTCCTAAATTTATTATGTTGATGTTATGTTTGCTCCTTATGTTATTGTTACTGCCTTAAGTGCATATTCACATGTCTTCTACTACTGGTCCATCTTTCCGAACTCAATAATGATTATGACCACCAAAACAATAATCTCAAATATTAAAGAAACTATATAAAGTAATTTTTATATCTATGAGTGGCAGCCTAGGGAGAAAGCCTAGCATGGGTCGATACCTATTTATGGACTTATGGGTGGAAGCCCAGGGGAAAAATCCTAGCATGGGTCGATCCCTATTTATGTACTTATGGGTGGAAGCCTAGGGGAAAAAGCCTAGCATGGGTCAATCCCAAGTTGTATATTTAATAGGGCAGCATCTCAGGGGATAAATTGCCTAGCATGGGACTCCTCTTCTACCTCTGATCTATTGGTCATTTTTTTATAAAGAAAAGAAGAGTAAAGAAAAGAATTTAATATACATGATGGTCCCACAAGAGTAAGCAAATGTGGTCTTTAATCCTTATTTATTGATACATGATTTCATTTGAGCTCCTACTTTACATATGCTTACTTTATGCCTTACATATTCATTACATTCTTTTGTAATGATGTCCCTCATGAGAGACACTGCCTTTCATGCTGCAGGCATATGTACTTCAGCTGGTAGACCTCCCTGGTAGGAGCACAGGACACCCAACATCTATTGGTGAGCTCCAGGTTGATTCGGGGCTTGCCGAGTCTTTAGTATATATTTTGATATTGTATTATAGTTAAGGGTAAGGCAGGGACCTTTCCTAACCTAAAACTATGTTTGTCCATCTTTTAGAGACTTCATAGACTAATGTTAAAAGTAAAGTGCAGTTGTGGCTCGTCTCTTAGCAATTGCAGCCTTAATGACTAAGTCATGAACATATAATTGTTGGGCATATCTATGTTGGTCTTTTTGTCAAAGTATCTTATTTATGCTTGGAAGAGCATTATGAGTGTCATATATACACATATTAAGCATGGGTTATGAGTGGGTTCTCTCAGGTCTTTAGGGCATCGGGTGCCTGTCCGTCTTAATGGGATTTGAAGCGTGAGAATAGAATATAATTGTACTATTTAGCATCTTTGGGTTGGGTTTACTAAGTTGTCACCCTAGACCTTGTCTGCTTTCATTCTGTCCACTCTTATTTCTTACGTTTGCTTTAGTAGTCAAGTTAGTTTTGTAGTATTACCCTTACAACCTTGTGTGGCCTTTGTATATGCCTTTGGACCATAAATGGTGGGATGTTTGGGTAATGTCCGCCAGTCCCCGATATTGGTTCTCGACTATGAGCTGGTTATCTATGCTGTAAAGTGGATTGATCCTGTGAAGGGATGGTAAGTTGATTGTGAGCTATTAATTGTGTTTGATCATATCATCATTATCATGCAAAGAGTTTTATGCATTTATTTATTACTAGTATGGATACAGGCCTAACTGTCACCAATTTTCTAAACCTTGCATGGCCTTGAGTGCCCGTTTTCTGTTATAAATGGCTATAAATGGATTTAACTGGTTTTATGGATTTTCTTGAGATAAAAGAAATTATATGATGGTTTTCACATTGACTTTGAGATGATACTAGACTCGGCCGACCCAAGCGCTAGACATGTTTTTATTACTTATTTTAAACCCAGATAGACTCCGAGCACGAGTACTGAGATTCTGAGATTCTGAGATTTATGTATTTTAGACCAGGATAGACTCTAGGAACTCATATTAAGGTTCTGAGATTTACTAATTTTAGACTCAGATTGACTACGGGCACTCATATCTCACCTTCTGAGATTTACCGATTTTAGACCCGGACAGATTCCAGGCACTCGTATTGGGATTTTGGGAGTTGGTATGTGGTCGCGAAGACCTCCATGGACCTTGCCAATCCCAACCAGGGGCGACGAGCTGAGAGTGCCGGAGGAGGGATATATAGATGAGTAGAGGTATACGAGTGAAGCCTTACATGGTTCTTACCTGTGGGGCCTATGGGAACCGGAGGAGGTGCATTCAATATCACTAGCATACCTAACCATATCATATCATATCATTTATTGTGTATATGGTTTGACCCTTGTTTGTTATTTGTAGAGTGTATGCTCCAGTAGTATGGGATTCTGGAGGGTTGGTTTTCACTTTATGTGTTCATCGAGTGTATGGGAACTCGTTAGGACTGTAGGTAGATTAGCTCACTCGCTCCTATTATAGTACTTGTTAGTTTTCCTTTCTGATCATCTTTATCTTATGAGTTGTATTGTCAGCATGATTATATTAGTTGATTTTCCTTCCTTCCCTTTATTTGAGGTTACTAGTATACCGCTATGTTCACTAACTCTCTGTATATATTGTTGTTGCACTGATCCAAGTGCATTCTCTATTCTTTCATCTGTGTTCTGTGATATATCTTCTGTGGCTAGAATAGCTTACTTGTACTCTTTTATGTCTTCTTCCCGTTGCTAGCTTCCGTGTGTTTTCCTCTATTTATTTCTGTGCTACTTCCTTCTTATCTGCTATTTATTGCTTTTATATTTTATATATGCTTAGTCGACCTATAATGCTTACATGGTACCTGTTGCTTATGCAATTGGTGCTCATACTATAATTTTACATATTTCTGGTGCAGATCCTAGTGTGAGCTATCACTGTTGATGTGGGGACCTCATGTCAATTTTGGCTATCCGAGATATAGGGTGAGGTCCTAGCTACCGGGGCTTAGATATATCTCCCCTTTAGCAGTTGACTCTTTTTTTTATTCAGAGACACTTGTATGTTTTATTCAGTACTCTCTTGTCTTGTACTTTGTATATTTAGTAGTAGCTCCTGTACATTTGATAATTTCTATATATGTATGTTCTGGTGGCTTTCCTTTTGCTTGCTTTCTTTACCTTCTTCCACTTATTATACTTTGTGTGCGTGCTTTCTTAGGTAGTAGCCCATTACTAGCCATTTTGGGCTACGAGAATTGGTTTGCCTACAGGGGATTTGTAGGTGCCATCATAACCTAAGAAAATGGGTCATGACAACTTGGTATCAGAGCCCTAGGTTCACTAGTGTCATTGGTACAAGAGCAAGTGTATGGATAGGTACGACGACATCCGTATCCTATATGTGGGAGGCTACATGGAATTATTAGGAAAAGTTCCCTATTCTTGGCTCTTTATTGTGTGTTCTTGAATCTATCAACTTCTAAACTTCATTGTTCCATTCCTTTTCAGATGATTAGGAATAGTATGACAGTAGGGGATGATGAGACTCCTACGCCTGTTGCTTCAGTTCTTTCTCCAGTGCTAGGGTTTCAGATTAAGAGCATATCACCTCAGTTAGGGGCTTTGAGGCTAGCCCACCCTCTGGTGGGATTTATGGCTACCTCAATTCTTCAATACACTGTGGCAAGGACTCCTAGTCTTCTGAAGGGTGTATCACAGGTAGGGGATGTACTCGCTCCTTCGAGTGGTGCTACAGCTAGGTTTGAGGTTGCAGGTCTACAACAGGGTTCTATGTAAGTTTTAGAGTATGAGGCAAGGTTTCACAAGGTGACTAGATGCACTACTAGGGCTATGCCTACTGAGTTTGAGAGAGTACATAGTTTTGTCAGAGGGTTGATTTTGCTGCTCCATTTTGGCGATAGAGCACTTGGTGACAGTTGGGTCTACCTTTCTTATGGTGGTTGATAATGCTTGGGATATAGAAGGGTTATATCGCGAGGCATATAGAGGTATTGGTAAGAGGCGCCACTGTCAGTGCAATTTTTGTGGTTCTTAGTCTCGAAGTAGGGGGTTCTTTTGTGGAGGTCAAATTCATTGTTTTTAATCTAGCAGGCCAGTTTTGGTAGTGCCACGGGGTTCATAGGATGATTATTCAAGGAATGTTGGGCAGAGCAGGCATGGTGCAGGTCAGGAATTCCGAGATTTTTATTTTGGGTGTGTAGGCCATGGTATCCAGTCAGGCTCAATGAGATATTCCCATCGAACTTTATATGGTAGAGGTTGCTTCCAGAGCGGTGAATTTGCTCACTTTGCTAGGGATTGCCCCATGATCACACATTCCAGTCAGTAGAGTCAGCAAGCTTTATCTCCTAGGGCTCTAGTGCCACCGACTAGATGTGATGTGTAGGGTAGTAGGGGTGGTCCCCAGATGGCTAGAGGTGACTTTCAGACAAGAATTATAGGTAGCCATTCCAAGTTAGCAGACACCTTGCGTTAGAGCAGGACTTCTTTGGGTTGCTATGGTTGTGGTATGATTGGCCATATTTATAAAGAGTTTCCCCGATGCGGCACTATCGAGACTTTTGCATCGACTACCCAGTCAAGAGATAAGCAAAGAAAATTCTTTGCCCCTCTTGGTAGGTCGGTAGTGGAGGTTCCTGATATCGTTGCTACAGGTAAAGTTTTTGTTATCATCAACTAGTTTGGGTATTGCTTGCTTTGTGGGTCTACACTTTTCATATATATATATATATATATATCTACCTACCTGCTTCTCGTCTGGATGTACTATTTGAGTTGTAGTGTTTATACATATGACTACCTTGTAGAAGAATTCTTCTAGTAGTGGATAGGGTGTGTCAACCTTGGAAGGTGACTACGTGGAGTTATGACCATGGGTAGGCATTGTTAGCTTAATTTCTTGTCTTCGTTGTGATTCGAGAGTTGGTTTGAGTATCTCAACTTCTAGCGATCTTGGGTGGTTATTGCTAAAGGTGTTATCTAGCGTATGCCTGGAACCTTTCAGTTAGTATGGTGCATTGCCAGAAGCTATGTTCCAGGGAAAGTTGTTTTATCTCAAGGAGCGTGGTGTTGAGCAAAGCAAATAGGGTGTCAGATGGTTTTTCTTATTACTCAGGAGGTTAGAGTCAACCCTCTTTACTAGATAAGTTTAAGGGTTAGCAGGTATTCGGGTTGTTTCATGATTTTTCTTAGTTTTCAATCTGGTCGAGTTTTGACTGTGACATCGTGGTTGAGTCTAGAACTCGGCCTATTCTTCTACCCGCCTTATCGAATAACGCCAATAGAGATGTAGGACCTAAGGGGAAACACTCCAAGATCATTTAAGAAAGAGGTTCTCAGGTCCAATGTATCTCTGGAGGGGGTTCTGTTGGGTTTGCAAAAAGAGGGAGATGACTCCTTGCATATATGTGTGGATTATTGGTAGCTAGAAGAGGTGAAAACTGAGAGTATGCTTTGGTTCTGTATATTAATGACCCATTCGACCAACTACATTGTGCAGTGGAATTTTTCCATAATGAATTGGAGGCCAGGTTCCCTCTAGTAAAGATTGAGGTGGTGGGCATTCCCATGACTACCTTTGGGGCTTGTTGCATCCATAATGGTTTTCCTTTTATCTACTTTCGTTGGCCCAGGCCTCAACATCATTTACTAATTTGGTGAGCCGTGTATCTATAGCCTAGTTGGCTTTAGTTTCAATAGTATTCATCGATGACATATGAATCTACTCGAGGATTTGACAGAAGCATGATAGGCAATTGGAG
The DNA here is from genome assembly GCA_003996215.1 of Jaltomata sinuosa. Taxonomy (NCBI): domain Eukaryota; kingdom Viridiplantae; phylum Streptophyta; class Magnoliopsida; order Solanales; family Solanaceae; genus Jaltomata; species Jaltomata sinuosa. The sequence goes on along the minus strand of QJPP01000107.1, from coordinate 1,445,017 downwards.
TTGGATTTTAGAGTTGTGGGCTAGCAGGTTACCTTAGATGGTTCGTGGAAGGTTCTCTTTAGTTGCGACATTGATGACTAGAGTGGTTCATTGCTTTGTTTTTTTATTAGGTTGATGAGGTAAAGAAGAACTTCTAAAGGTTGAGTCATATGGATTTCAACATTAATTGAGTCCTACCAGTTGTGGGCTAAATGTTATCGTATGTTGAGATGCTTTTAGAATTGGTGTCCTGCATGCTAGTACAATAGGGTAGATGTCTTGAGCTAGAAGACAGTGAGTTGAGAGTTCTTGAGTTTGCAGTAACTATCAGCGATGACCTTTGACTTTGGGTATCTTTTCAATTTCTTATGGGGTAGTTTGACTTGGTATTCATGGCATAATGGATTTCTTTCTAAGTGGTGAGGCTAGTAAGGAGACCTTAGATTCAGATGGTGTTTTGAGACTTTGGAACAGTAACGATGTTACTGGAATTTGGAGTTCAGTTGATGTCTATGGACCTTGTGGTAGGCTTGCCAACGCTTTGTAGAGATTTGGATATTGTTTGGGTCTTCTTGGACAAGTTGTTCTAGTTCACTCACTTTTAGCCAATTCAGACTTAGCATAGTTCAATGAGGTTAGTTTTGGGTCTACAGGTGGGAGATTATCATTTGACACACGGTGTTCATCCATGTCATTCCAGACCCCGATGTGCCAATTACAGTTGAGTTTCGATGGTTAGTTCAGATTAGTTTGGGTATCGAGGTTGATCTTAGCATAGATGTTCATTCGCTTGTTGATAGTCAGTCAGATCAAACTATTTAAGTTCTTGAGGATATGCTATAGGTAGATATTATGGGTTTCAGAGATTAGTAGGACTAGTGCGTGGCTGGGAAGAGTTTGAGTATGCAGGTGACCTCTTTCAAGGTTAAGTATGGTAGAAGGTGTAAGTTTCTAATTGTTTGTTGATGTTTTCGAGGTTAGCTTGGGCTACAGACTCATTGCATGACTTCAGGACCAGGAGTTCGGATAATTCAAAATAGCGGTCTGCGCAGTTCAGTATATGCAGAAGGGTTATGCAGATCAAAGGACTCATAAGTCAGAGGGTTAGGTATGGTTTTCTGAGTGATCCTGGTCACTAGTTTAGTGCAATGATCACCTCGGTTCTCTTGGTATCTGTGATGTGTTGGTGCATTCTAGTTGAGTTTCTTGAGGTTTGGTTCAGTTGATTGACCATTTGAGCTCTTGAGTTTGAGGTTGTTGTCTAGTTTGGCTTGTAAGGATTTAAGGTTTTAGTAGTTCTCCCTTAGTTTAGCTCCGTAGGTTGCCATCCGGTCGAGGAGGCTGCCTAGGAGACTGAGAGCAAGATGCAGGCTTAGTATCCACAGTTGTTCAGCCTCCAGGTGCTCCATTTTCCTGACTTTCAAGGATGAAAGTCCTTTTTAGTAGTGGATGTTGTAATGACCCTTCTGGGCATGTTCACATTTTTGCCTTCATTGTACTGTTAGAGCTCACCTGTAGCACTCCCAAGTCATTTATGGCTTGCTAGAACTGATAGTTCGGCGCCCGAGCCGTTCGTTAGGTCGTTATGAGTATTTCCCTGTTTTAGATCTAGAACTTAGAAAATCATTGACTTTAGTCAACATTCTTAAGACTTGTTCTCAAAATCAAATTTTGACAGTTCTGTTAGCTCTAGACATGGACTTTGGTCTAGTTGGACCTTTAGTCGGGGCCTAGGAGCTTTCAATTTAGTTTTATCTCACTTTCTGATATTTAGGCTAGTTAGGGTTGGTTGGTTTACATTGGCCAATATTCAGAGAAGACAGACTCGGATGGGAATTACATAGGCATTGTTAGCTCCGTAATGTCGACATTGAGCTAGAGGGACCTTTAGTTTGGGTCCCAAGGCTTGTGGACTCATTTTAGGCCATGGGGTTCTATTTTTGAAATATTGGCTAAAAGTTTGCTTTGGGAATAGGGCACACTTTTTGTTAAATCAACCTCCGTTGAGAATTTCATCTATTCTATTGTGTCCGGAATTCCATTTTTAGTTGAGTGGCATAGTTCATTTGCTTTTGCGGGACCTCGGTGAACCCCGAGTGTCCATCCACTGGTATTTTAGCCATGTAAAGATTGCTGGTTGCTGCTGGCTGTTACAATACCAACCGAGCCATCACCCATGCGGTGGGCAGGCTGCATGCGCGTAGCAGGCCAGCCAGCCGCCTCCCTCCTTTCCCTTCGCCTGCGGGATAGCTAGACAGCGTGCGCGTTCCCACACATGTGGTGGCAAGCTCGCGTGCACGCCATCTTGCTGCCTGGCCTAGCCTCTACTTGCATTTCGCGTGCATTGATGTGCCGCCAATTTACGACACTTTCAACTCCTTTTAACTAAGAACAATCGTATGTTTTCAAGCAACCGTCGTCGTTTTTGATGTTTTTATGTTATATTTGTAGGAAATGGAGACAAACATGGAAACGGAAGGAAATACACGAAAAAGAGATTCTGCCTAAGAGTGACGGCCTGAGTGACGGCCCGTCACACATGTGACGGTCCGTCACAGTGACCGTCAAGGAGGAGGCAGCCACTACCTAAGGGTGACGGTTCTGGCGATGGTCCGTCAAGGCAGTGACGGTCCGTCAGCCGGGCCGTCACACCAAAACAGTGGCGCGCCAACGGCTGCCCGCGTTGAGGATTCCTAACCCGTTTTGGAATTGGTTTCTTTGACACCTATAAATACCCTAGTTTAGGTTTATTTTAGATGTCGTTCACCCAATAGTTTTAGAGAGTTTTTAGTCGTTTGTGAGCACAACAACACGGTTCTTTGTTATTGAATTCGTGTCCTTGATTCGTTCTTGAGTTCTTGGTTTTCCTTGTTCTTGGATATTTGAAGATTGACTGTTTTCATTATATTGTAAGATTCTTCTTCCCTTTATTATGAATACAACTATTTTCTCTTCTTCTTCGAGCATGAACAACTAAAACTCCCACAACTAGGGTTGTGGGAGCCATGGTAAACGTAGCAAGATAGATTCCGGGTAGCGTTGGGTTCGATATACATGTTGTCACGTTGTTAATCATACATTATGTCACATTTTCTAGTGGTTACAAACATTAGAACATGCCTAGGTTTAATTTGCTTGAGTAAAGAGATTAAAACCGGGAAAACTTGATTAACGACAAGGATTCGAGACTACCAACTCTCGTCTTAAAGATTAATGCTGTAACTAGATTAATCTACTTGATGTTAGGATTGAAATCTAAAAGCACACCTTTTCAAGTTCGAGAGAATTGAAAAGTAAATTTGTCTACTTGGTTGAGAAACGTTTAGACGATACCATTGACGCAATTACATCGTGACACGCATATAGAAAGAACCCTGTTAAGCCTAGAATCGACATTGTTACAACGCCATGGTGAACACGTCCCTAGTTCATTCTCTCCTATTGATTAATTCTCACACATTATTAATTGCTTTTGTTCACACAAAACCCCCCCTTTATTTACCGGAAACTATTGACCATTAGTCACATAATTCACTAACGACTTAATTCTCACCATATTCCCTGTGGGATTCGACCCCAACCTAGTTGGGTTCTATATTTGACTACGACCGCTTATGCTTCGTTAATTTGAGGTGTAGTTTGGGCGTTATCAAAAAGTGGCGCCGTTGCCGGGGAATACAGTTGTTAATTAAGTCTGGTGTGTTTATTTGACTCTTAGTCATAATTTCCTGCTTTACGTTTATTTGTTGTTTTTGTCTTTGACAGGGTACACAGTTGTGCATGACAAGTACCCGAAGTTCGGGGGAACAAATTTTACCTTACGACCCTGAGCTTGCTAGAATATTGAGACGGAATATGGCCGCACAACGAGAGGCAGCGAGGATCGCTGCAGAACTACAGGCCCAACAAAATCTGAATGCTGGTGGTCTGCAGGATGATGTCACACGGAATGATGAGGATCTCGACTTAGATAGAGCTGGCGCTACGGGCGCCATTGTTGTTCCACCGCTACCGCCCGGAGCTAAGTTCAACATCACTAGCACGATGATCCAGCTGTTGAACTTGAGAGGAGTGTTCCGAGGTGCCGCTGGGGATGATCCAAACCAGCATCTGATGAATTTTGTGGGCATCTGCAAGTCGTTTGAACTGCCGGGCGTGAGTCAGACAGCGATCCGGCTTAGGTTGTTTTCGTTGTCTCTGTCTGATGAGGCAGCATTGTGGTTGACAGAGTTGACCCCCGAATCTATCGCAACTTGGGGAGAGTTGAGAGGAGCTTTCCTAGAAAGGTTCTTTCCTCCCTCTCGGATGATACAGTTGAGGGACGAGATTAGCAACTTCAGGCAGCAGCCCCACGAAGCATTGCACGAGACTTGGTTGCGATTCAAAAAGAAGATAACGCAATGCCTGAACCATCAGTTGACCGAAAATGTTTTAATGCAGACGTTCTACCGGGCATTGAATTCGGCTACCAAGCCGACGTTAGACAACGCAGCAGGTGGTGAATTCATGGGTCTCACCTTTGTTGAGGCCACAACTACTTTGGACAGGCTCACCAGAACCAACAGGGCCTGGCATACACGAGATTCAGAGGTTGCAGCTAGCACCTATACCGTTGGTATGTCAGCAGAGCAGCGTAGGAAAGAGGAGGAGCGCGACCAAGACATGGCGCATCTGAAAATGCAGTTGGACCTACTGACCAAGCACTTGTTCTCAGGAGGTATGGAGAAGGTACAAGCTGTGGGTTCCCAGGGTATGGAGACTGAGGAGGCGAATTACTTGGGGAGTTTCCAGGCCAATGGCCAAGGAAACTAAGATCAGAACTATCAGCGAGACAACCACTATGAGAAAGGTGGCTACAAAGATCGCGACCAAGGAAACTAGAGGAACAACACCGATAGAGGTGGGTTGTATATACCACCTGGTAATCGGGACAAAGCTGGCAACGAGGCTGAGACGTCCAAACTTGAGAACGTGATGGCAAAGATGCTGCTAAAGGTGGAATCGACTGACTCTGGGGTAAAGGCAATGCGGACTGAGTTATCAACATTGAGTCAGGTAGTGGAGTGACACTCAACCGCGATCAAGCACCTAGAGCAGCAAGTGGGTCAAATCTCGGCATCTCTTAACCAAAGGAAGATAGGTACCTTGCCGAGTGACACGACTCATCCGAGGAATGACGCAAGCTGTATGGCGATCACCACAAGAAGCGGAAAAATATTACCGGAATCACATCCGGTAATTCAGACCCAAGGTGATGTTGCGGATGATGAAGAGGCGGTAGAGAAGGAAACTCCAAAGCCCGCGGAGAAAAGCAAGGAAGCTGAAAAGCCTCCAACTATGATGCCTCGGCCACCACCTCCTTTCCCACAGCGTTTGAAGAAGAAAGCTGACGATGGTAAGTTTCTGAACTTCATGACCATGCTGAAGCAGATTTCAATAAACATACCATTGGTCGAAGCGCTGGAACAAATGCCTGGTTATGCCAAGTTCATGAAGGACTTGATTACAAAGAAGAGGTCGGTAAGTTTTGAACCGGAAGACAACCTCCACCACTGCAGCGCTATTTCCTCTAGATCGTTGGTCGAAAAGAAGGAAGATCCAGGTGTGTTCACTGTTCCCTGTACTGTTGGGAAGCTCAACTTCGGGAAAGCCTTGTGTGATCTGGGTGCTAGCATCAACTTGATGCCGCTAGCTGTCTATAAATAACAGGGTTTGGGAGCTCCTAAACCCACGTCCATAAGAGTAATGATGGCTGACCGTTCGGTAAAGCGACCTGTGGGAATATTATCTGATGTGCTGGTCAAGATTGGTAAGCTTATATTCCCGGCCGACTTTGTGATCTTGGATTGCGAAGTGGATTTTGAAGTTTCCATAATCTTGGGACGACCATTGCTAGCCACAGCAAGAGCCTTGGTTGACATGGAGAAAAATGAACTGACCTTCAGGCTGAACAATGAAGTTGTCAAGTTTGATGTGTCCAAATTGATGAAGCAACCAAGCGAGATGAGGGTGGTCACGGTCATTAATGCAATTGAGGAATTCCCTGCGGATGTGTATCTTGAGGAGAAGGGTTGTGTTGAAACCCGAGCTGTTAAGAGAGTAATGTCGCGATCGCAAAAGAATGAGCAGGTAAAGGAAAGCGGTGAAAGATCAAGAAAATGAAAACACCGCAAGAGAATCTGCAAAGAAAGAGTGAAGAAGTTGTCACGACTAGCGATGGAGCCCAAAAAGGAAGCTGGAATGCCACACTCCATCGAGTTCTCTTGTTTTGGAGACCCTGGCGGTCTCCAACATCATTCCACAATCTGAGTCATATCGACTTCACAGGTATTCCTAATTCTCACAGTTTTTAGTTTTCGTATGTATGCATTGGGGACAATGCATGAGTCTAAGTTGAGGGTGTGGGGAAACCTGTGAGTCAACACCGAGGGTTTTTGTTGCCGTGTTTCTTTTCCCTCCGGTGTGCTATCTAGTAGAATCGGCATGTTTAGGTTGTTATTTTAAATTTTTGTTGTTTTTAGTGTCTATAGCAAGCATCATGGCATTTTTCTTGTTTAAAAACGAGGCCCCTTTAAAAAATTTCTGGTGTTGTACTTATGTTGAAATGATTGACTGTCTGGATCCTTGTATGTCATTGTGTGATTATGAGTAGAATGAGTATGCTTAAGCCGAGCGGTTGTTTCATAGTTGGTAGCGATATAGTTTCTTGGTGCCAAGAGCGTGTGAGATTATTGTTATAAATTCTTACTCTGTGCATGCATCTAGAACTTGCCCGGTCTATTTTGTTAAGTTCGAAGTTTGGTTGCTTAGGAAAGGATCACAGGCCCTTTTTGTATGCAGTCCACTTAACCTAAAAGACCGTCCAAATATAAATAATCCTTTGATCCCTGTTTGAGCCATAATTGATCTTATTCTTTCAATAACCTGTCACCGTTCCTGTTTAACTTTGAAACCCTATTTTGGCCCTGGTCCTTCCTTGGACATCGTGCACCTCAACTCAGGCAATCAGCCTAAGTTGAGGGTGGCTACTATAGTGGTAAACCCTGTTTTGGCCCTGGTCCTCCCTTGGACATTGTGCACCTCAACGCAGGCAATCAGCCTAAGTTGAGGGTGGCTACTAGAGAGGTGAATGATAAGAAAAAGAGGATAGTGAAGATTGGTTGTGAATAGAATGAAAAGTCGGGTGTGTGCCTAAGAAAAAAAGAAAGAAAAAAAAGAGATGAAAAAAGATCGAAAAAGAAATAAAAAGAATTGTCAAAATAAAGAGGCCGCACCTGTAGCTAGAAAGAAGGAAATATAAAGGTGAATAAGGATGGACAAAGTAAGTTATGTGGTAATAAGACGTCGGTAGTTCCAAGGAGGGCTTAGTCACTAACCCCTAAATGTATCCTACCTGCACCCGAAGCCTCATTACAAGCCTAAACAATTCCTGTAGTGATCCTGAGCGGCTTTCTGAAGAACTGAAATAGAATAGTAAGGGCAAGCCTATGGTATCGCATGTGCATTGTTTGAAATCGTTTGTGAGTGTGAGCGCTTACCTAGTCCCAAATCTTGTGTGAGGGATTTCTTTGTGGTGAGGGCACCAAGATGTATGTATTGTCTATTGATTGTTAGGATAGCTGCGCGTGTGAATGTAGAATGTTCTATCATATCGGAATGACATGTTTGGATCCTTGCAAGTTAGTGTTTCATACATTCGTGTGCGACGAGGGAGCTTGATTTAATTGAATAAGTTTCGAATGACCATGAGTTGCTAGAGACATGAGTTTGTGTTCTTAGTTGAGTCGTCTTATTGTTTTTATGTTATGTTGCTTGAGGACAAGCGAACGTTTTAAGTTGAGGGTGTTGATGTGCCGCCAATTTACGGCACTTTCGACTCCTTTTAACTAAGAACAATAGTACGTTTTCAAGCAACCGTCGTCGTTTTTGATGTTTTTATGTTATATTTGTAGGAAATGGAGACAAACATGGAAACGGAAGGAAATACGCGAAAAAGAGATTCTGCCTAAGAGTGACGGCCTGAGTGATGGCCCGTCACACATGTGACGGTCCGTCACAGTGACCGTCAAGGAGGAGGCAGCCACTGCCTAAGGGTGACAGTTCCGGCGATGGTCCGTCAAGGCAGTGACGATCCGTCAGCCGGGCCGTCACACCAAAACAGTGGCGCGCCAATGGCTGCCCGTGTTGAGGATTCCTAACCCGTTTTGGATTTGGTTTCTTTGACTCCTATAAATACCCTAGTTTAGGTTTATTTTAGATGTCGTTCACCCAATAGATTTAGAGAGTTTTTAGTCGTTTGTGAGCACAACAACACGGTTCTTTGTTATTGAATTTGTGTCCTTGATTCGTTCTTGAGTTCTTGGTTTTCCTTGTTCTTGGATATTTGAAGATTGACTGTTTTCATTATATTGTAAGATTCTTCTTCCCTTTATTATGAATACAACTATTTTCTCTTCTTCTTCGAGCATGAACAACTAAAACTCCCACAACTAGGGTTGTGGGAGCCATGGTAAACGTAGCAAGATAGATTCCGGGTAGCGTTGGGTTCGATATACATGTTGTCACATTGTTAATCATACATTATGTCACGTTTTCTAGTGGTTGCAAACATTAGAACATGCCTAGGTTTAATTTGCTTGAGTAAAGAGATTAAAACCGGGAAAACTTGATTAACGACAAGGATTCGAGACTACCAACTCTCGTCTTAAAGATTAATGCTGTAACTAGATTAATCTACTTGATGTTAGGATTGAAATCTAAAAGCACACCTTTTCAAGTTCGAGAGAATTGAAAAGTAAATTTATCTACTTGGTTGAGAAACGTTTAGACGATACCATTGACGCAATCACATCGTGACACGCATATAGAAAGAACCCTGTTAAGCCTAGAATCGACATTGTTACAACGCCATGGTGAACACGTCCCTAGTTCATTCTCTCCTATTGATTAATTCTCACACATTATTAATTGCTTTTGTTCACACAAACCCCCCCCTTTATTTACCGGAAACTATTGACCATTAGTCACATAATTCACTAACGACTTAATTCTCACCATATTCCCTGTGGGATTCGACCCCAACCTAGTTGGGTTCTATATTTGACTACGACCACTTATGCTTCGTTAATTTGAGGTGTAGTTTGGGCGTTATCATGCATGTGCGCCTGGCCATGTGCGTGAGGCGGCTTGCGCAGGGCCTTGCTGCGTACGCACAGGCCAGCGGCTGGCAGCGTATATAAGCCTTCTTCTTCATTTTCATACCCCCAACACGATTTTTACTCTATTTTCTCTTTAGCTCAATCTCCAATTTCTAGGTGAGCTTACCATAAAGTTTTAGGGTGACTAACTCTTGTCGGTGGTTGATATTTTGCCTTAAATTGTGCGTTTTCTCCTCTTAATTTTTGTTTAATTCCCATTTTGTTCTTGAGGGTTGGGGATGTTTTGGACCCCTTCCCTTGCTCGATTTTTGCTCATTTTTCAGAGCATGTGTTCCTGGTGAGGTTGTGAACCTCGTGATAACTTTTATTTTTTGGTTTTGGGTTGCGGGCCCCATAGGTTTTCTTTTGATCCGGATTTCAACCCAACTAAATTATTAACATTATGGGTATTGTTAGCTTCATTTTGATGAGTAGAGTATTATTTTAATAGTTTGATCACAATTCGAGGCTTCTTAGAGCAGTTTGGACTTGGGCGACGTCTTTCCAGTGGCTTTTCATTAGACATCAGGTAGGTTACGACTTACCCACCTTAGATATAGCGTATATAGAATACAACTATACTATTTAGCATTTTTGGGTTGGGTTTACTAAGTTGGCACCCTAGAGCTTGTCCGCTTTCTTTCTATCCATTCATATTTCCTACATTTGCTTTAGTATTTGAGTTAGTTTTGTAGTATTACCCTTGCGGCCCCGTGTGGCCTTTTATATGCCTTTGGACCATAGATGGTGGGATATTTGGGGAATGTCCGTGAGTCCCAAACATTGGTTCACGACTATGAGCTGGTTATTTATGCTGTAGAGTGGATTGAGCCTGCGCAGGGCTAGTAAGTTAATAGTGAGCTATTGGTTGTGTGTTATCATATCATCATTACCATGCACATAGTTTTTTGCATTTATTTATTACTAGTATGGATGTGGGCCTCACTATCACCAGTTTTCTAAAACTTGCATGGCCCTGAGTGCCCATTTTCTGTTATAAATAACTATAAATGGATTTAACTAGTTTTATGGATTTTCTTGAGATAAAAGAGATTATATGATGGTTTTAACACTAATTTTGAGATGATACTAGACTCGGCCGATCCAAGCGCTAGATATGTTTTATTACTTATTTTAGACCCGGGTAGACTCTGGGCACGAGTAAGGAGATTCTAAGATTTACTGATTTTAGACCCGGAAAGACTTTTGGCACTCATATCTCACCTTATGACATTTACTGATTTTATACCAGGATAGGCTCGGGGCACTCATATTGGGATTCTGAGAGTTTGCATGCAGTTGCAGAGACCTCCATAGACCTTGCCAATATGGACCAGGGGCTACGAGACGAGAGTACCAGAGGATGGGTATACGGAGGAGTAGAGGTATACGGGGGAAGCCTTCCATGTGTCCTACCAGCGAGGCCTACAAGCACCACATAAGGTGCATACAGTATCACTGGCACACCGTACCATATCATATCACATCATTCATTATATGTATGATTTCACCCTTATTTTCTATTTGTTGAGTGAATGCTCCGGTAGTATAGAATTCAGGGGATTTGTTTTCATTTGTATATGTTCCTCGGGTGTATGGGCGCCTGTTGGGACTATAGGTAGATTAGCTTACTCGCTCCTATTGTAGTACTTGTTAGTTTTCCTTTTCGATCATCTTTATCTTATGAGCTGTATTGTTAGTATGATTATGTTAGTTGCTTTTCCTTCCTTCCCTTTATTTGAGGTTACCATTATACCGCCATGATCATTAACTCTCTGTATATATTGTTGGTGCAAGGATCCATGTGTGTTCTCTACTCTTTCACATGTGTTCTGTGATATATCTTCAGTAGCTAGCATAGCTTACTTGTATTCTTTGATGTCTTCTTCCCATTTCTAGCTTCTGTTTGTTTTCCTCTGTTTATTTCTGTGACTACTTCCTTCTTATCTGTTATTTATTGCTTTTATATCTTATATATGCTCGGTCGGCCTATGATGCCTACTGGGTACCCGTTGCTTATACAATTGGTGCTCATACTATACTTCTTCATGTTCCTGGTGCAAATCCTAGTGTGAGTTATCACCATTAACGTAGGGACCTTATGCAGATTCTGGCTATCCAAGACATAGGGTGAGCTCCTAGCGATCAGTCATTGGATATATCTCTTATTAGGCAGTTGACTCTTTTGTTTATTAAGAGACACTTGTATTTTTTGTTTAGTATTCTCTTGTCTTGTACTTTGTATATTTAGTAGTGGCTCTTTTACTTTCGATACCAATTCGTGGGATGTAGTTTCTATATATGTATGTTCCGATTTCTTTCCTTCCGCTTGTTTTCTTTACCTTCTTTAACTTATTATGCTTTGTGAGTGTGCTTGCTTAGGTAGTAGTCCATTACTAGCCATTCCAACCTATGGGGATTGGTTCTCCTACATGGGGGTTGTCGAGTCGTGACAGCTTGGTATCAGAGTCCTAGGTTTACCGGTGTAGTTGGTACAAGAGCAAGTGTCCAGTAGAGTATCGCGGATCGGTATGATGACGTTCGTATCCTATATGTGGGAGGCTACAAGGCATTATTAGGAAAAGATCCCAATTCTTGGCTCCTTATTATGCGTTCTTGACTCCATCAACTTCTAAACTTCATTGTTCCATTCCTTTTCAGATGATTAGGACAAGTACGACAGTGGGGAACGACGAGACTCCTGCGCCTATTACTTTAGTGCTTCCTCCAGTTCCAGGGTTTTAGTTTGAGAGCACACCACCTCAGCTAGGGGGTTTGGGTCCTTCCCAGCCTCCAGTAGGATTTACGGATATACCATTTCCTCAGGACACCATGGCTGGAACTCCGAGATTGCGAAGGGTGTGTCACAGGTAGGGGCAGTACCCGGTCCTTTGAGTGGTGCTATGGCTAGGATTGAGGTTGTAGGTCTCCAGCAACGTTCTATGTTAATTTTGGAGTATGAGGCAAAGTTTCACGAATAGACTGTTAGGCTAAGAAGAATAGGTTGGGATTGATCCCACCTTTGAAAGAGTGGTTTTGTTCTGTCAATACAGCTTATCGAGTTATCAAGCCGAACTGGGTTCTGTAAGGAGCTTGAATCGTTCGTTTACTCTAAGTCTTATTACCGACGCGATGGATTGCTATTTGAAAACACTTTCAATACAAAAAGAGCTCCTTCCGGCTATACTCTAGTTGGACAGTCTTAGTTCAGTTTGAGAAGTCAAGGAGGCACGAAGAGCTAACAAAGAGTCTTTCTATTTGACTGTCCGAAATCAAGTGGGAGATTTAATTGAAAAGTCCCCTTACTATAGACTATAGATAGGGTGTTAGCGCTGTTTTTTGAAATAAGGACGTTAAGGTTTGACTAATAAGATAGAATGGGGCAAGCCAAAACCCACTCAGACGCACTACTAGGTCTATACATACCGAGTTTGAGAGAGTACAAGGTTTTGTCAGAGGGTTGATTTTGCCGCTCCGTTTGGAGACAGAGCACTTGGTGATAGTTGGGACTACCTTTCTTCAGATGGTTGATCATGCTTGGGCTATAGAGGGGTTATGTCATGAGGCATATGGAGGTATTTGTAAGAGGAATCACTGTCAGGGCAGTTTTCATGGTTCTGAGTCTCGAGGTAGGGGGTTCTCTGGTGGAGGACAATTTTATTATTTTCAGTCAAGCAAGCCAGTTCTGATGGCGCAACAGGGTTCAGAGTATGGTTAGACAGGGCATGTTGGGCAGAGCAAGCATGGTATAGGTCAGTCTTTTCGAGGTTTATATTTTGGGTGTGTAGGCCATGGTGTCCAGTCAGGATCAGTGAGATCTTCCCATCGGACTTCATCAGGTAGAGGTTGCTTCCAGTGTGGTCAATTTGGGCACTTTGGTAGGGATTTCCCCACAATCATGTATTCCAGTCAGCAGAGTCAACATTTTTTATCTCCTAGGTCTCTAGTGCCACCGGCTAGAGGCGGTGTGCAGGGTAGTAGGGGTTGTTCCTAGATAATTATAGGTGACTTTCAGCCAGGTAGTATGTGTAGCTATCCCAAGTCGGCATGCACCTTGCATCAAAGTAGGACTTCTTTGGGTTGCTAGGGTTGTGGAGTGATTGGCCACATTTATAGAGAGTATCCCTGATGTGGGATGATCGATCCTTCAACACCGACTACCCAGTCCACAGATAGGCGCAAATAGTTCTATGCCCCACTTGGTAGACCAGAGGTAGAGGTTCTAGATATCGTTGCTACAGGTACGGTCTTTGTTATCATATGCTAGTTCGGGTATTGCTTGCTTTAGGGGTCTACCCTTTCCATACATATATATATATCTACCTATCTACTTCTCATCTGGATGTACTATTTGAGTTTTAGTGCTTATGCTTGTTACTACCTTGTAGAAGGATTCTTTTAGTAGTGGATGGGGTATGTCGACCTTTGAAGGTGACTACTTGGGGTTGTGACTCATGGGTAGGCCTTCTTAGCTTAATTTATGGTTTTTGCTGTGACTCGAGAGTTTCTTTGAGTATCTCAACTTCTAGCGGTTATGGGTGGTTATTGCCTGAGCCGTTATCTAGCATATGCCTGGAACCTTTTAGTTAGTGTGGTGCTGTGCCGGTAGCTATGTGCCAGGGAAAGTTGTTTTGTTTCAAGGAGCGTGTTGTAAAGAAAAAAAAGGGGGGTATCAGAAGGTTTTGCTTATTACTCGGGAGGTTTTAAGTCAACCCGCTTTACTTGATCGGTTTAGATGGTTAGCAGATATCCGAGTTGATATAAAAGGAGAGGAAATGGTGGGTTCAACATTGGTGTCCTCAATCTTCACACCAGTAAAACTCTATATCTTGCGTTTCTTCATCCTATGAGCATCAACATCAAACTTATTCTCAAGGTCAAGAACAATAGTGGAAGGGGTAGAGATGTCAAAGGGAAAATACTGGATCCCAGCCTTAGCACATAACTTGCTAATAAGCTTAGGGAAGAGGAATGAGTCACCAGATTGATGTGTCATTCTCTTGATTAACACCATTGCAATCTTACAAAAATTCACATGTGCCCCTGACATGATGGAGGCTAATAAAATGGTGTCCTGATGTGTAACCTTCTGATAATTTGTATAAGGTAAGAAGTGGGGGAGGACAAAGTCATACCACAGGCGCGCCTCAAAATGAAGGCTCTGGTGCAGAATTATCCCCCCGTAGTCACCCAGACAGGAGTTCCAAGAGCAATGATAGTAAAAACCCAACCAAGTGTTTTGTCCTTTAGGAGCACCTTAGCACAATATTATAGTGCAGTATCAATTTGGTCAGTCTAGTAGATGGCGTTGATAGCAACTGGTGTAATGTGAACTTTTTTAACCAGGACTATCACTGAGTCAAAGCAAGGGTAATCATCAACATTGCCTGTGTAGTTCATCGAGTCCCGCATGTCCTGGTAAGAGGCATAGAATTCACGGACCACCTCGGCATGATATCCTCTGGGCACCTCTACGAATGGGAACCATTTGTGTGTAGGGAATTTGTGGTGGAAGTTAGGCAAATGAGCCTCAACTGCTGCAAGGTTAAAGCTGCACTCCGGGGTGAAGGTCCTTTTCATGTTCCTATTGTAGAGGGTTTTCATTCCCTCTACCCCAAAGAGAATCTTCTCCTCCTCAATGACTTGCACAGGTGGAGGTGCTAGAGCAGCAGCGGGGGCTTTATTCTTTCCTTTAGACTTGCCAGTGGAGGTAGGAGGAGTTGGGCACCTTCTTGTGCTGCGAGCTGAATTAACCTTGCCAAAAGACGTTTTCTGCACAAAGAGATTGTGAGTACTCAAAAGAAATAGCAAAATCTTTTTGTATTTTTGGAATAATGAAAGAAGAAAATTCTACAAGAAGTTAATGAACTAAAATGAAGTTGAATGCATATGAAGAGAAAAGACACAAGGCGACTGCTGGCATGTGCGAGTCACATGCGAACCGCATGTGGAGATATGCACTTCGCATGTGGCTTTGCCCATGCTGGCAGTAACCTGGGCAAAAGTAGATGAAAGGTGCGAAGGCATGTGCAAAATTCCTCAGTCATTGTGTGCGTCGCATGTGGCTTCACCCTTATAGGCAGTACATTGGCACATTTAAAATAGACATGTGATGCCTTGTGCATTTCGCAGGTGAAAATATGCTTGTCGCATGTGAAACCCATATGTAAACAGTAAGAACTTTTTAATTCTTTGTTTCTACGTGCGTTGCGTATGTGACTCACAAAGCAATACCTGTGGAATACAAGTGCGACCAAGCTTACAAACACAAACTTTAACATCACTTAAGCATGAATTGACCAATAACCAAGTTATCCGGGTACTCAGACTTACTCGAAAAACTTCAAACACATTAAAGACCCACACATTATGAAAGATTTGCTTAACAACTTCCCTTAAGAAGGACGTTACCCCATCTATCATCGGGAACATCAAGAATTCATCAGAATCACTCAAACACATTCAACGCATCAAGAGTTCACTCCCCCCAACTAAAGTGCTCACTGGACAATTATAATCAAATGAAATAACACCAGGGCAAAGTGGTATCAACTATTTCAGACTACATAACACTATTGAACCAAAACCTTGCGAAAATGATGATTTTCCCTTAAGAATGACATCACCAAATCTATCATTGGGCCAAACCATGCATCAACTTAAGTGGGTTACTCAGACTTCACCCAAAAATATGAAATTTCGGGCTAAAAATTAACACAAGCTGCATGCATCAATCTAAAATCAAGATCTACCAAGTGTTTCTCAAGTAAAATCGATAATAAGCCCCAAAATTAGGGTCCCAAAAATCATATCTCACAAAAAATCAATATGGAGGATTAAAGTAGCATGCTTCACAAATAACATTCCCAATCTACTTAAAACAAGGATTTAACGTTGGCGAACTTACCACAAGAAAAAATGAGAGAGTTTAAAGAAAAACTTGAAGCTTTTAGTGCCTAGCAATGGAGACCCAACTTTTTTGCCAGAAAAAATGTGGTTGGGAGGCAGTTTAGCTGTGGTGATTGAGTAGTGTTGAAGGGAGAAGGAGGTTTTGGGGAAAGTTTAGAAGATTTGGGGAGTATTGGTGGAGAGTAATGGAGGTTTTTATGAGAGTTGTGGGAGAAAAGGGAAGAAGGTAACAATTTAAGAGGGAGATGGAAGTGGAGAAGACACGGGTCAAAGTCTGGGTAAGGTCGGTCAATGGGTAGGTCAACAATTTTTTTAAACTTACCTATGCGCGCATTACGATGTGTTATTCACACATGACAATGTGTGTCTTGCATATTACTTTGCAGATGCTATTTTTTAGCCCAAATTTCACCAGTTCTCTATTTTGGCATGCAACACATGGGCGACGTGCACATTGGAGGGTGCGATTTGCACCCGTGATCACACATGACTTCAGCTTTCTATTTTTCTTCTATGCTTACTGGTTATAAAGTGTGATGCCACATGCAGCTGCAGAATAAGGCATGCAAAATTCATGGCCCATTGAACATGCTCTCTGAGACTTTTCTTTCACTTAGTAATTTTTCATTCTCCATGAAGTCCTAAAACAGACCAAAAACAACAAAAGGTAAAAGAAATCCACTAAAATACTTGGGTTTCCTCCCAAGAAGCTCTTGATTTTACGTAACAGCTTGATGATAGTACCTCAACTCTCAATCATCTCCTGGTAGCATGCAAATACTATTGACATAGACCTATCCAATGCAATGGTAGTACTTCTTCAAAATCCTCGTCACCTCCTCTTGTTGCTAAGTCAACATGATAGATATGGGCACTTGGAGGATGTCATTTGAGTTCATGTGCATGTCTACCACGTAGGGTGGCTTAGGAAAGAGCAAACCCTCGAGATTTTTTTTTCTTGAACATTCATGACGACAAGTTGATCATTGAGTGGTGTATCCTTAATCTTAACCTCTTCAGGGACTTCAATCATCTCGCCCTCAGTAGCAATCAGAGACACAACTCTATTCTCATTCGGTGGTTTTGTGGGTTGACACACGTTGAATGTGACTTCTTTGCTCCGTACTCGGAATTTCAGTTCCCCTAGATCCACATCAACAAGGTCCCTTTCGGTGGACAAAAGTGGACGCTCCAAAATGATAGGCACCTCAAGATCAACATTGCAATCCAAGACCACAAAATTAGCCAGCAAGATAAACTATCTACCTTCACCAACACATCAAATAGTATTCCCACCAGACACTTTATTGAATGGTCAACCATTAGTAGCTTCATTAGTGTGGGTTTAGGAGGACCTAGACCTAAATTTCTGAAAATGACAAAGGGCATTAAGTTCATGATTTCCCCAAGGTCACACAAGGCTTTTTTGAACAAGAATACCCCAATGGTACAAGGGATTATGAAAGCTCTTGGATCCTCCCGTTTAGGAGAAATATTGCTCATCATGAAAACACTACAATTATGGGACACTTCAATTTTCCCTACATTAATCACCCATTTATTCTTTAGCAACTCCTTCATAAACTTAGCATAACCCCGCATTTACATAAGAGCGTCAACCAGAGGAATATTGATGGATAGATTGCTGAGCATGTCTACAAATTTTTGAATTGAATATCTTTCTTTTTCTTGATTAACCTCTAAGGATATGGAGGAGGGAATTTATGAAGTGGCCTTGGCACACTTGGGGTTTCCTCCTCGATCTCATAGCAATTTAAGGAGGAGATTAGGTCTCATCTTTTTCCTCATGCAGGCTACGATTATTTTTTACCACATCGGGTGCACTAAGAATCACCCTAATATCTGAGCTTTTATCACTCTTTTTCTACATCACGACTTCCTCTTCTATTTTGTCATCTTGCTCCCTAATGACTTCTATGGTTGGTTTCTTCATATCACTAAGCGTTCTTCCACTTCGAGTCACAATTACCATCACATGGCCATAATTTTTTGGATAAACAAGAGTTTCACTTGGAAGAGTACCTTTCAAACGCGGGTTCATTTGAAAAGAGAGATGGTTCATTTGAGGGTCTAAGTGTTTGATTGATGTCGAGTGTGATCTCACCATTTGATGAAGAGTGGGTACCTTACTATTTAAGTCTTTTAGCCCGCTATCTATAGATTCCACTTTTTTCAACACTTGAGATAACATATCTTCAAACTTGGAATGTATGGGGTTACTTACACGTGGTTGATAAGGAGACACATTGGCTTTTGGTAGAGTAACATAAGGATTAGCACTTCAGTTATTGTAACGATCACCATCTCTCTCACATTATTGCCACTGATCTTCACGGTCTCTACCTTGCTCTCTATCCATCCATTGAGAGACCTTGTCTTGGTTCCAACCTTGATTCTCATCTCTCAGATGCCAAGGACCTTGGTTGGTACCTTGATATCTGGGTAAAGAACCGCCCGCTAGAAAACAAAGATCCTCATCTCCCGATGTATGATTACCAACTCCATCATGATCTATCGAACCATAAGTTCCCACGACATTGACACTTTTGGTCCCGACTTCCATTATATGTTTGACTAACAAGTTGATTTGAGTCAGCATTTTTGCCATGGTCTCATCTCTTTCCTCCTCTTTTTTCCTTTTCTCACTAGTCATAATGGAAGAAGTAACACCTGGTGAGACATTGACTTCTCTAGTATACCACGCCTTATTGGTTTTTGTCATTGAATCCAAGGGATCTAGCGAGACCATATTTTTTGTCCATAAGTGTTCCACCTGCGATGTTATTCACCACTGATTTGTTCATAGAGTCTAGAGCTCGATAAAAGCTTTGAAGGAGAACATTGTCCGAAAAACCATGGTTTGGACATAACAATAGCTTCTTTTTGAATCTCAGCCATGCTTCATACAATGGCTCATCCGGTATTTTTGGGAATTTAGTGATATAATCCCTCAACTTCATCATCCAAGAAGGTTAGAAAAATCTCACCAAGAAGGCTTCTACTAGTCCATTCCATGTGGTAATAGAGCCCTCCGGGAGCTCCTCAAGACACACTGTTGCTTCCGTTGTAAGGGAGAAAGGGAAAAATCGGAGTTAGATCAACTCTTGGGATATATTGTTGATGTTGAAAGGCTAATATATTTTGACAAAGTTTCAAATATGTCGGTTGGCGTCTTCGTGAGCTAGCCCTCTAAAGACTACTTTCGTTTGTATCAAATAAAGCATCGTGCTAATCACATAGAAAATGACATTTCCAACATTTCGGGGTAGACAGATTACACCTAGCACTATGGACAATGGGTCTATCTTCCACATCCATAAATCTGTTAACAATCTCTTGGTCATCCACTTGAATCATGGGCAACATGTTCACAATAACACAAACAACAAAAAAGTGAAAGAGAACAAACACTCAACAAAAGTTAATTAAACGGCAATCAAAAGGCAAATCAAGAACAATTCCCTGGAAATGGCGCCATTTTTGATGACATTCCAAAGCACTCTCTTGAAGGATATGGTAATGATCATTGTGCAAAACAATAAATAATACCATCGATGTCGGGGTCATATCTATGGAGAATGGGATGATGAATTGCCAATAAATTATCGAATAACAATCACTAGAGTGAGTAAGTGTTTAAGAAAACAAAAGTAAAATTGGGGGAAAAGGTTTGGGAATTAATGAATAACAATGTCAACACAAGAACAACATAAACACTATTTCAAGATCAAGAAAAGGAAGGCAAGGGGTATGCTTTCGATGGGGTTCTACAATGGGCAAGGGAATTTATCAATCATGTGAACTTTTGATTAAATGTATGGGTAGCTTGGTTTGAGCTATATTTGGTAGTCTTTCAACCTTCCAAATATATGTACCATGGTCTTTGATCAAGCACCATAGCTTTACCTTAAACCAACCAATTAATACTTGGTGAATCACACTGTTTCTAGATTTGATTCTTAGATGGGAATTTCCTTCAATCAAGCTATTTCTGACCTTAATCTATGGTGGAAATCCCAAATCCCCACTATTGAATTCTTACTCAATTTATGAACTCTTCTTTCAAGCGAGTACAAAATTAGTAAACTCAATCAATGTTTGCAATAAATAATTTATAATTAAACCATGAAGAATTCAATAGACCCATACTAAATAATCAATTATAAGCATAATTAATCGATCCCCATACCCAAATTAAAACACTTATCATGCACATACTCCTAGAACAGGATTTAGTTGCTAATATTAAGGGAACAAGAGAATATACCAATTGGGTTTCCCAAAATTTCATTCATATTATAAGATAATTTCTAATTCCAAGCATAAATTCCTTACAAATGGTGTTTTTCAATGAGGAAGAAGAAAAAAGAAAGTGTACTCTCAATACTCTTCCTTAGGGAAAGTAAGAACTAAATTGTAACGCAGGTACAAACCCCAAAAAAGGGTTTTAGAACCTTCCCAATTACGTCACATGTACTTGGACAAAAATGCCCTTCGAGTCTTGTGCAATTGATGTGCGATGGCACATGTGATTGCACCTTGTAGTTTGCGGCTTTCATGTGCCTTCCTTTTTAACTAGTGAAATCCAGTCGCTTGTGCAATGTGGGTGCGATCGCATGTCACAATGTGCGGCTCCTATATTGTTAGCTACTTAGGCATATGATGATATTCCTTGTGTGATTGCACATGTGTTTTGTAGGTGCCTCTGTGTGGCTCGCATGTCAGTCGCACCTCTTGACAATTTCTTCCCCTTTTTGATCACCTTCATACTTTAACTTCTTTATAAGTTTTTGGGTTCACTTCCTTTACTTTCTTCACTTGACTAAGAATACTTATATTTATGTCAATAATGTCAATAAGTCCTATAATTCTCATCAAAATATGGCAATAATTCATGAATAAAGGCTCAATAAGTTGGTAGATTATCAACTTATCACTTACCCATACCAAAGTAGCCTCTACTACGTGTCTGTAAGTCACTGTAACTGCCTTGATGGCAGGGCATCTTATTACTGCCCCTTAGGCCACGTAAAGTACGCTCTCAATAGTATGGGCATTGTCTAATACCTCTAGGAAGGAATAGCCTAATGCTACCATACCTTCTGTATCCAACAATCGCTGTAAAGTCAAACCTCGGACAAAGTGACGACCCTCTCATGCTCCGTGGGCAAAACCATGGTGGTATGCTAGCCAACTCATGGAAATAGACCTCACACTCTAAAATAGACATGTAGCCTTGCCCTACCCTGGAGAAATGATCTATCAACTACTCTCCCAAGCTGAACGATACATACTTCTCCAAGAAAGCTATCGAGAACTGTGCCCAAGTAAGCGGAGGTAACCCGGCTGGCCTGCAAGCTATATATGACCTCCACACTATTTTGGTGGACCATCCAGCTGCAATGCAGTGTAATGTGCTCTGTGGGACTCAACAAAACGAATATTATGTAATCTCTCCTAGAAAGTAGTCAGAAACTCATGCGCATCCTCCCTAGGAGCAACAGAAAACCTCAGGGGACCCAACCATGAAAACCCACCAAGCATCTTTTGTTCCTCAGAATACATGATCAGCGCAACTGGAATTTATGGAACAACTGTAGGAACTGGAAACACCTCTAATCGGGGAGCTTCAGTAGCAGGATGCACTCCTGAACCATGTGATGCTACCTGGGCTGAAGTTTTAGCCTCGTCTCTGACCTGAGAACCAATCAAAGTACCAGGAAAAGATGTTGAATGTGACATACCCTC
This sequence comes from Jaltomata sinuosa, assembly GCA_003996215.1. Taxonomy (NCBI): domain Eukaryota; kingdom Viridiplantae; phylum Streptophyta; class Magnoliopsida; order Solanales; family Solanaceae; genus Jaltomata; species Jaltomata sinuosa. The sequence continues at coordinate 1,423,163 of QJPP01000107.1, read as the reverse complement.
AAGAAACCCAAGCAAGAAAACCAAAGTGTCCTGTAATACTGGAGTAGCCACGAAACCTACTGAATGCTGGTCTAGGCCCATACTCTCTGGCTCATACTGTACCTCCTCAACCCGAATGTCAAGCTCTGGCGATGGTAACCTAGTCAGGGCTGGATCTGGTGCCGCAGCCCGTACCTCTAGGTCGACCTCTACCTCATCCCCTAGTTTGGGCTCTAACTGCAGGTGCAGGGGTCTCATCCTCACCTGCTGCTGATCTCATTCGAACCATCTGAGAAAGAGTGAAACAAATACACTTAGAAGTTGATAAGTGCAAGGACGCACGATAAGGAATCAAATAAGATGGAATATTTCCTAGGAATGCCCCATAGCCTCTCGAAGATAGGGTAGGAACATTATAATACCAATCCATGAGACTCTACTAAATACTTTTCTCTTGTACTAGTGAAACCGGTGAACCAAGCGCTCATATACCACTTTGTCATGACCAAAAATTGGCCTGCAATGGCGCCTACATAAATCCCCAGTAGGCTAGCCAATTCAAGAATGCAAATGTATAGTAAAATAATTTAAATAAATAAATATGGGAGAGAATCACACAAGAATGGGACCAATAGTATATATACATACTAACAGTAATAAATATACAAAAATGGCACTAAAGTGACCGAGAAGACAAAACATCTACTAGACTACCCTAGATATGGTGTCGCCAATACAAGACCGTCTAAAGTACAGAGTAGTTATACAATAGGTGTTGTCTATCCAAAATACAAAAATATAGACAGGTATGTAGATGGAAAGAAGTAAATGATCTACAAAATAGTGGAAGATCACCGCGATCCAAATAACAACTGGCCATGAATGACTAGAGGGTCAACGAGAGTGGCTCGTACTAGGTGATGAGTACCAAAACAATGGGTACTCAGTAGGAATCATAGGACGATCGAGATCAAAAAGATAATATATACTATAAGAAACAAGAAAGCAAACTAGCTATACGGATCTACCTAAATCTAGTTATCAATAGAAAATAGAACTATCTATCAGACAATGAAGATAATATTTATAAAAATGGTAAAAGTACTCCAAGTACACATACGCAATACAATGAAATGCTTCGTGAGATGATATTATCTAGAGTCTGACTAATACAGAAAATTAAAACCCGGTATCTGGTACCTCGGGTGCCCAAAAGGAACCTCGAGCTCATCAACATATGCATAAAAGTAAAACCCAGATATGTGCTCCTCGATCCACGTCGAAATTGTGCCTCAGACTTATCAATAGGAAAGTAAAATAGATAAAGAGTCTGGAAATGTCCCTCGGACCGGCATAACAATTGTACTTTCTTTCTCTTTGAAAACTGATGGTTAAGTAAAATCCCGAGTTTTGAACCAAAAATCATGTGTTTCTTTCATTTCTAAAACCAATAGCAATGTAATGCAATGATGAGATATGATGCCATGTTAAGAGAATATAAATTCAACTAGGGTAAAACACTCTCCAAACAAGATGACTAACTTGGCACTCTGTCTGGTCCATGCTATGGCCTCGGGCCCACAGATACACAAATATAGTTATAGACAAGTGGTAATAAGAAAATAAGCAGGAAAACAAGTAAAAGCCCATACTCTACCTCTAAAACCTCCCTAAATCATTCTAATGATTCTAGACTAGCAACAACGGACTATGAGATCTAAACTAAGGATAAATATGATGATACTATTCTACAGTACCCAGAATGGCCAAAAAGATCAAAAAAGAGGATTTAAGCCTAATTTCTAACCTAAACCTAGCCTAAAGTTAATGGAACTCAAAATATATAAAATCTAACTAAGCCAAGTTAAAAATAATTAAACCGTAACCTACTTAAGGGCCAAACTACAAGTACAAACTATCACTCATATGCGTTCAATTTCCAAATAGCCTCAAAAAGCTTCCACGTTATCAAGGACATAATCTAGGTGTCAAGATGATAAGAATAAAACCCATATTGCTATACAAAAAATCGGGCAAAAAATTAGGTAAAAAAATGACCCTCGAGGCCCGCACAATGAAACGGAAAATATATTCTATAATTATGTTCATAGGGGGATACAGGGGGGAAATAGAGATAGGCCAAACCAGGCAAGAGCATAACAAGTGAATACAAGGCATGCCACGGGATACTACAAGCAAGCGTAATAAGATTACAAGCACAATAGAAATTAGCACAATGGTTTTCTGACAGACTGGGCTTGCCCGACCATAAAGGCTGCTTGGCCACAAAGTCAGCTTTCAAGACTTAGACTATAAAGGTTGCACATCAAAAAAATGATGGCTTTCCAAACTGAGCTACTTATCCATAGAAGGACGGCTTGCCAAACTGATTTCAAGCGGTAAATTAGATCATAGTAGTACAACTTTTCCATACGTTACTAGGGCTTAAAATGGCTCTCCTTGTCCTCAAAACCTTTTCTTCAGGAAAAGTTACTACTCTACTAACAGATTTACCTGTTGCTTATAAGTTTATGTTAAGTTAGAGGTGGCTCAGAAAACCATTATACCATAACTATTGTACTTGTATCAAGTTTACTTACAGAGTAATCATGGTACCTTGCATCAAAGATAGATTTGCTGGATCAACCCTCCGGACCCTATACTCAAACTAGGATTAGCCTTTTCATCCCTCCGAAGAGAAGAACAAGGGAATCTTGAAAGCAAACATTTTATTCATCAAGCAATATTTACAAAGGGTGTAGTATTTTCCTAATAAAAATCTACTCTAATTTTTGTATTCTTTCTCCTATCTACCTAGCTTCCTTTTTATAGAGATAGGAAGCTTGATACAAAAGCTAAATACAAACCTACTTACTAAAAATAGTAAATCTTATCCTATGTGTCCCACCATTCTAAAAATATTAAAGCCTTATCCTAACCTAAAAATAGTAAATCCCTATTCGGGCATACAATTCTATCCTACTTTATCCAAACTGAGCCCAACAAGCATATGATAGAGCCTAATAAAATAAAAAGACATGATGACCTAAATATTATTAAGCTACTGCAAACTCTTGAAAGCCGTAATTTTAACATCTGGACCCATATGATGGAATGTGATAGCGGGGTCAAATTTTGTCTTCTCTGCTACAAGCAGGTGGATAAGCAACTTGCAAGCTGGTGTGTAGTCAACTTATAAGCAGGTGTGTAAGCTGGTTATAACCTGGTGTGTAGATATTTTGGCAAGTAAGTGGATAAGCTGGTTGTAAGCTTGTGGGTAGACATTTGGTAAGTAGGTGGGTAATCTAGTTGTAAGCTGCTGGGTGGTCATTTGGAAAGTAGGTGGGTAATATAGTTGTAAGTTGCTGGGTGGTTATCTTGCAAGTAGGTGGGTAAGCTACTAAGGTGAATTTGTCTTGACATGGGTAGTAAACTTGGTACAGGTAATTTTGTCATGGTAACTTAGTGAAAACCTTGTAACAATGCATGTATCATCCGACATCATCCTACATTATCAAATGGAGCATTTTTTGAAGGTGTTGATGGCGGGCTTGCATATCCTTTCTCTTTCCACCAATCAGTTCCATGTTTTCCTTTTAGATGCTCTTTATTTTATAGGCTTCTTCTGCATGATCTGGTGAAGTAATTCTTCCTGTCGGATGGCCCTGCTTTATTTTATTCCCAATTTAGTGATGGAACATTCATTGTTCTCTTTATGGCAGGTGGAGTTACTTCATCCATGAGGACCTGTTGTGAGCATAGATTCCTTGTATCAAGAAGGATAGATGGATAAAATCGGTCTTCGTACTGCTGGTCTATCATTGATGGATAATTTTCCATCCCAAATAGGATCATCCTTTGTTCGTTAAGCAATAAGATATTCTTAGCTGGCTTTTTGCTGATCAGCTCCTCATTGGTGGTGTGGAATACTATTGAATATGGCTTGAACTGCTTCTTGAAAGATATTTCTTGGGTTTCTATCACATAGAGATCCTTAAGTTGCCCGTCGATATCAAACCCGATGATGAGGTCTTTCCCTGGAATATCAAAACCTAGTATTTTTGTCGGGAATTGCAGTCTTGGAAATAATTTATTCTTTTTTGGTGGATAGATAGTCAGCTGGATGTGAGGGCCTTCAACATCCAAAGTGTAATCGGTGTTTTCTTCTTTTACTTTGGATATTTTGAAATGATCAGCATTTGAATGGATCTCTTTTTTTAACTTGGATATCTGGAGATGTTCATCACTTAATTCTTAGTAGACATCCATGGAGAGAGTCTTCTCTGTTGGTTCTTGTTCTACGGAGAAGGCTAATTCAAGATTGTCATCTCGACTAAGATAGATTCCTACATGATCTGTTATTTATTCAAGGAGATGGATTGACCTATCAGACCCTCTGGACAGGGGAAAATTTCTTGCAAAATGTCAACTTCTATTGCAGACAAAGCATCTTTCATTTTTCTTGGAATTGCCTGGGCTTCTTCTCCGAAAGTATTTTGTACGCCTGATAAACGTGGAGTTTCTGCCTAAAGTCTTTGGCCATTTGAACCTCATAAATCTTTTCTATTGCCTAAGTGCATGGCACGAGTAATCTTATCCAGTGATAAGATCATATCTGGTGCAGGATTTATATAGGACTGGATTGTTTTGTATGATCTGCTTCACTACAGACCTCTTTGTGCAGATATCATCCAGTGTATGGAGTATAGCTTGCCTGATGTATCTAACCTGTGGGATTGTTATGGATTGGAATTTATCGTCAATGATCGTCATAGTTTAGCCTGACAACATCTTTGGTAAGGATGAGATGAAGGCTTGCTTTAGGCTAGGATCTCCACCTAACTCAAAGTATATCCTTGCCATCTTCTGAAAGTGAACATCGATGATGTCCTTTTCAAATGAGACACACTTTATTTCAAAGAACTGTCATTGCAGCTTTTCTTGCCTTTAACTTGTATTACCATAGAATACCTCTTGCAACATCCTAGTTTTAAAGGCAAAGTCATGAGAGGTTAGAACGATGTTCTTATCTTTTATCCCAAGTCAATTCCACAAATCTCTCAGGATTCCAGAGAACCTTGAAGTGAGTTTTGACAGGATCAATTACTTTTCTTGCTCCACCAGATTCTTTGCCGCCATCCAAGTATAGAAATATTTGATCCTTTGGGTCCATCTGGATACTTTGAAATCATCAAGGGTAAAGGTATGGAATCTAGTCCCAACCAATTTTGGGGTTGGTGGTTCTGGACTCCTTTCTTGAATCGGCTCGTCTATCGTTCCTTCCTGTGAATCATCAACTTTGGTTCTTTAGGTCAATTCATGAATATTGATGGATATTCTTCTTCACCAGATTCAGTTGAGGATTCTGCACTCTCCTCAATATGTTTGTTGGATTCTTGTGAGGAATCCTCATTTCCTTCGATGTCCCCTTCAGCAGGATCACTATCATATAGATCTTCTTTTTCTTCAATGTATCCTTCAATGGGATTATCAACAAGTGAATCATCACTGTACTCCGAGTATATCTCCATATGATCAACTTCATATGGATCATAAGTACTGTATCCTTAGATATCATCATCTTCTATGCCATAGAAGTAAAGGAAATCCTGATCATAGATAATCAAGTCTTCAACCGGCGTGGCATAGTCTGGGATCTCTAAGTCAGAATCTGGAATGACTGAACAATGATCTGAGAATATTGAGCTATCATATGGAGTAGTGTGATTTGGGATAACCAAATCCTTTTTGGGTACTTGAGATTATCATGTTTTCTGGGTTTGGTTCTTTGGAAACTTCCCCAAACTCATTCTTCTTTTTGGGCTGCTTCTGGGATTGCTTTTGGATTGCAGCTGCATTTTTTTGTTCCCAGACGAATTTAGCAATTTCAAACTCAGGTTCTTTCTTTTTTCTTAGAGAGATACATATGGATGTGTGAAGATGAAGGGAAAATGGTAAAAGAGTGGCCCAATTTTGGTGGATAGTATGGTTGTGATGACATAAGGAAAAAAGGTAGGATTTTTAGGTGGACTCTAGGGTTGTGGCTTGTCAAAAGTGCCATACTTTAGTTGGTGTATCTGTTCTTTTAGTGAAGCTATTTCTTTCCGTTGTTAGTCAAAGAAATGGTATAGTGAAGTACCTGGTGGAAAGATATCATATTGAAGGGTTGCCAATCTTCGTTTAAGGGCTTTGATGAGTCCAACATGTTGAGTGGAAGCCTGTTCTACTTTTTTCTCGATCATTTCCACTTTGTTCATCGTATTGGTCTGAGTGTGAGCAACACTTCTTAGAGATGTTACTTTGTGGGTTAGCACCTTAATTTGGCTGATAGCATTCTCAGTTTGCCAGTTCATTATTGCTTCAATATCACTCGTGGGTGATGTTTCTCCTGTGGGCAAGATGACATTCTTTTTTGTTATTTTTGGAGCATGGATCATGCCATCTTTTTCAATGGGTTGTTGAGATGGGAATTTGGGAGTATGACTGGAGCTGGATGGGCATATCATGAACATATGAGGTTCATATTTATCTTTGGTTTTGAAACTTTCATTTATAAGTGGATTGGATAAAGTTGGCCAATCTTGAGGTTTATAAGAATCTAGGAATTCATATTTCCCTGGACGGATCAATGAATCGCCAGAGGAATCTCCATTCTCATACCTTCTCTGAAACTTCTTTTCAGATCTTCCTTTGTCCTTCTGGTTGGATTTTAGATAGTAATTTTTTTCCCATTCATCATACTCATAATCATCATTATCCTCCAGATATTCAGCACAGTCATAACAAATTTCACACGGACAATGTCATGTAAAAGAACATTTGAACCATTGCATGCCAAGGCCTTCATGATTGAATTGTTTTATCCAATCATTTCACTCATGACATCTGAAGTATACCAAGAGAATGTGTCAAAGTCATCCTCTATCTTAGGACTGGTGTAGGGCAGTATATCTTAAAAGTAATGGCTGTTTTATTGGACTTTTTTAGATGAGAGTGGTTAAATCTCCTAGAAATAGTTTTGTCATGTGATTTGGTGAAGGTTGGTTCAGAGGAGTGGAGAGGTTCAAAAAGGTCTCTCAACTCTTTGTAATTTGTGACCCACGAATCAGGAAGGATCTTAACAAGTTCTCTCCTAGATATCTTCCTTGGGATCTGGGTATACATGGTTGTTCCTTTGGTGGCCTCTACGTTCAGGAGTAGAGAGTTCTCACCACCTGGAAGAGAAAGATCCACGACATGGTTTTGGAATTGCCAAGCTATATCGTAGTGGAGAGTTGCCTGTATGGAATCTCTATCTTGTGGAGATCCTTGGATCTGGACCTTGATCTTTAGCGCCTCCGTCAGATATGGATCACACGGGTATATGTTAAAGATTGTAAATTAAGTGACAAACACTGTTCTGGCATTCAGAGAGATCTCTGTGGTTCCCAAGTTCACATGTTTGTACTCGTTGTATCTAGTATTAAGGAGCGAATGATGTGCAACAACTGGCTGGACATTCCTTCCATGATAATTCAACGCAACTCTGATAGCACCACAATGGATATGGGTGAAGCCATGGGTTTTTCACTGGCGCAGAAAATCCTCTGGTATCTGCAGCATGATAAACTGTTCCTCTTGGGTTGCAATAATAGGGTGCTGGTAAAAATTCGATGTAGCAACATATTCTTTGACTCCGTTAGGTTTATTTTTGACCAAGGAATGGATTTGTAACCACAGAGAGCATGTCTTTTTGGCGAAAGCGGAATACAGATTCAGTAGTGGAAGGTAGGTTTCTGACACTTATTTTCTGGGGGTAAGACATCTACCTCATAAAGGTAGTCATATTGACATGATAGGATTTTACTGAGGGTAGGTGACATATTTATTCATGCAAGGGACTTGCAAGGACTAGACGAAGATGGACCCAACCCTGACATTTTTTCTTTTGCTTTTTCTTTTTTTTTATTGTAAAACTGAAACAAGACTCGATTATGCTATGAAAACTAGAAAAAGTCTAGTACAAGGCTCGATTATGCAATGATAACTAGAAAAAGACAAGTATATGCTATGATTGACTGTAATATAGTAGGACAATGGTAACGACTATGACACAAGTATATGGTAAAGACTCAAAGACTCTAAACAAGGATATGTACAAGGGACTGGACAAATTTATGACTAAAGACTCAAACAAAAAGACTATTTTGATAGCGCTATGACTAAAGACAATACTACAGTATGTAAAGTAGACGGTAATTACATTGCGAATAAAACCTTATGCTAAACTTGCTCCTCCCTCCAGAAGGGATGTGTTGGATCTGATACCACGGGGGAGGGGGGATACAGGGTTGAAACAAAGATAGACCAAATAGGTCAAAGCCATAACAAGCACAAACAAGGCACGACACTGGATACTACAAGCAAGCGTAATGAGATTACAAGCACAATAGAAACTAGCAGAATGGTTTTCTAATAGACTGTGTTTGCACGACTATTAAGGTGGCTTGGCCATAAAGTTGACTTTCACATCCACAAAAATGTACCTTACATGACTTAGTCTATAAAGGTTGCACATCCATAAAAGGACAACTTGCCAAACTGAGCTACTCATCCACAAAAGGACGTCTTGCAAAACTGATTTCAAGTGGTAAATCGGATCATAGTATTACAACCTTTCCATATGTTACTATAGCTTAAACCGGCTTTCCCTGGCCTCAACACCTTTTCTTTGGGAAAAGTTACTACTCTACTAACAGATTTACCCGCTGCTTATAAGTTTATATTAAGTTAGAGGCGGCTCAGAAAACCATTATACTTGTAACAAGTTTAATTATTGAGTAATCATGGTACCTTACAACAAAGATAGCTTTACTTGATCAACTCTTCGTACCCTATACTAAAACTAGGATCAGCCTTTCCATCCCTCCTAAGAGAAGAACAAGATAAGTTTAGAAAGCAAACATTTTATTCATCAAGTAATATTTACAAAGGGTGTAGTATTTTGCTAATGAACATGTCTTTTTGTTTGAGTCTTTAGTCATAAATTTGTCCAGTCCTTGTACATATCTTTGTTTAGAGTCTTTCAGTCTTTAACATATACGTGTGTCATAGTCGTTACCATAGTCCTACTATATTAGAGTCAGTCATAGCATATACTAGTCTTTTTCTAGTTGTCATAGCATAATCGAGTCTTGTACTAGTCTTTTTCCAGTTGTCATAGCATAATCGAGTCTTGTTTTAGTTTTACAAAAAAAAAAAAACAAAAAAAAAATGTCACAGTTATGCCCATTTTTGTCCAGTCCTTGCAAGTCCCTTGCAAGAATTAATATTTCACCTACCCTCAGTAAAACCCTATCATGTAAATATGACTACCTTAACGAGGTAGATGTCTTACCCACAGAAAATAAAGTGTCAGAAACCTACTTGCCACTACTGAACACATATTCCACTTTCGCCAAAAAGACATGCTCTCCGTGGTTACAGATCCATTCCTTGGTCCAAAATAAACCCAAGGGAGTCAAACACTCTATTCTTGCAACTGAGGAGGAACAATTATCACATTATAGATACTAGAGGATTTTCTGTGCTAGTGGCTTCACCCATATCCATTTTGGTGTTGTCAAAGTTGCGTTGACTTATCATGGAAGAAAAGGATAACTAGTTGTTTCCTATCTTTTTCTCCTTGATAATAGATACAACGAGTACCAACATGCAAACTTGGGAACCACAGAGATCACTCTGAATGTTGGGACAGTGTTTGTCACTTTGTTTCCAAACTTCAACATGTCCCTGTGTAATCCGTATTTAATGGAGGCGCTAAAGATCTAGGTCTATATCCAAGGAGCTCTGTAATCTTGAGATGCCATACAGGCCACTCTCCACTACCAGATAGCTTGGCGAGTCCAAAACCATGCCATGGTTCTTTCTCTTCCAGGTGGTGAGAACTCTCTACTCTTGCATGTAGATGCCACTAGAGGAACTACTATGTGTACCCAGATCCCAAGGAAGATATCTAGGAGAGAACTTGTTAATATCCTTCCTAATTCGTTGTTCATAAATTACGAAGAGTTCAGAGACCTTGTTGAACCAGCTTTAACCACTCTTATCTATAAAAGCCCAATAAAACAACCATTACTCTAAAGATGTACTGCCCTACATATGGTCCTAAGCCAGAGGATTACTTTGACATATTCTCTTTGAATACTTCAGATGTCATGAGTTAACATGATTGGATAAAACAATTCAATCATGAAGGCCTTGGCATGCAGTGGTTCAAATATCCTTTTAAAGGACATTGTCCGTGGGAAATTTTTTGTGACTGTGCTGAATGTGTGGAGGATGATGATGATTATGATGATGATGAATAAAAAGTAGATTACTATAAAAAAACCAAGCCGAAGGACAAAGAAATCTCTGAAAAAGAGTTTTAGAGAAGGTATGAGGATGGAGATTCCTCTATCGGTTCATTGAGCCGTCCAAGGAAATATGAATTCCTAGTTTCATACAAACCTCAAGATTAGCCAACTTTATCCAACCCACTCATAAATGAACATACCAAAATGAAGGATAAATCTGAGCCTCATATGTTCATGATAAGCCCATCCAGCTCCAGTCATTCTCCTGAATTACCATCTCACTGACCCTTTGAAAAATATGGCATGATCCACGCTCCAAAAATACCAAAAAAGAATGTCATCTTGCCCACAGGAGAAAGGTCACCCACGAGTGATATTGAAGAAACAATGAACTACCAAATTGAGAATGCTATCAGCCAAAATAAGGTGCTAACCTACCTTGGCACATCTCTCAGAAGTGTTGCTCACACTCAGACCAAGATAATGAACAAAGTGGAAACGATAGAGAAAAAAATAGAACATGCTTCCATACAACATGCTGGAATCATCAAAGCCCTTGAACAAATATTGGCAACCCTTCAGTATGATATATTTCCACCAGGCACATCACTATACCATTTATTTGACCAGCTGTGCAAAGAAATAGCTTCACTAAAAGAATAGATACACTAACTGAAGTGTGGCACCTTTGACCAGCCACTGCTCCAGATTCCACCTAAAAAGCCTACCTTTTTCCCCATGTCATCACAACCATACTCTCCACTAAAATTAGGCCACTCCTTTACCACTTTCCCTTTGGCTTCACACATCCCTATGTCATTCTCTCGAAGACAACAAAAAGAACTTGAGTTTGACATTTCTAAATTTGTGTGGGAACGAAAGGACACAAATGTAATCTAAAATCAATCCAGAAGTAGCCCAAAAGGAACAAAGATTTTGGGGAAGGTTCTAAAGAACCAGACCCATAAAACATGATGATCTCAAGTCACAAAAAGGATTTGGTTATCGAAAATCACACTACTCCAGATGATAGCTCAATCTTCTCAGATTTGAGTTCACTCATCCCAAATACAGACTTGGAGATCCCAAAACTATGTGTCACGCCCGGAGACTACCTCCTAGGCGTAATGATAAGTCGGTAATCTACCAACTTATTGAACCTATATTCATGAATTATTGTTATGTTTTTAATTGATTTATAGGTTTTTATGGCCTGTATTGATGTCTATGTAGGTACTTTGGATAGAGGAGGAGAAAAAAGGATATGTACCCAAGTAGAACCAAAAAGGAGCTAAGTGTGAAGAGTTGAGAAAAGCTAGAGAATTTTCCGAGAGGTGTGGTGGTTGTGCGACACGCACAAGCCGAGATACAGTTCGTATCTCCTTCGCAAGAAGCTGCAAAGATGATTGAAGATTCTGCTAAGGAGTGCGGTCATAATGCGACGCGCACATCTCATGGTGAAAAATGCACTACCTTCTCACAAAGCCTACTTAAGCGGTTGAAGTCACTGGTCAACCTAAAGCAGGTGTGCGACGCGCATACTACGACATGGGAACCGCATGCCACATTGCACACCACCCGGAGGGCAATTTTGTCCTAAATTTATGTGACAATTTCGGAACATATAAAAGGCAATTTTAGGCTTCTTTTGTATATACATTTTTTAGCAGAGAATTTCAGAGAGAGAACTGGGAGATATTTTTTGGCTTGTAAACACTTTTCTCCATCTCCATTGAGAGAGGGTTTAAATCCAATCCTTTGGTTAACAAATTGTTTATCTAATTTGACTCTAGAACCTGAGAATCAACTACAATGGATGGGAATTTGATTTACCCAGCTGGTATATCTTCTCCCCCTTCTATGAGTGGCTAATTTCTCTTGTCTAGGGGTGTATTGATAATGGGTGCTTAGCTAATGGGTGTAGGTGTTGCTAATTTGCTTTTATAATTTCTTATCTCATATGGGTCTAGTAATTTCACCTTGTTTTAATCCAATAATTTATGGTTGCAAACATGAATTTACCTTATTTGGCTATATAATTGCTCGAGAGAGAACTTTGTAGTTGTGGATGTGAAATTGCTAGTGGGTACTTGGGAATCCACTTAGATTGGAGGCTAGACATAGCTCCAATCGCAGAATCTCCTATTTTTAGGGTCCGAGCTAGAGATAGGACGACCTCCCCAAGCAAATGTTTGTTGGTTATTTAGCACACCAAATGATGTTCTAACCGAAATCATTAGATATATGGATGTTGATCAAGAAATAGCATTCAACACTTATGACCAACGCTACTCGTGTCAATAGGCGAGAAGTTAAGTGAATTAGTGACCACCCTATCCTATAGCGAATGCCTCATCGGAAATGCACCTCTAGTCATCTAGTTCTTATTGGTACACCCATCCCAATTTTATAGTTTTTATTTGAATTGAGTTAGTAGTGACAACTTTCCCAATTCCCCCCATTTACTTGCATTGGTTTTGTTGAACAACTACTCTCACTTTGAAATCGCTTCGCACAATCTCTAATTAGTTAAATAAAGTCCCTTGGGTATGACCCCGACATCCGTTGGTTTTACAAATGTATTTTGACTACACGATCGTCATGACCTCCTAGTTGGAGAGCCACAATTTGAGCGTTTATCAAAAATAACGACATTATCGAGGGCTTGAGTATTAGCTAGTTTTTTATTGTTGTTGTGAAGTCAAATTGAGAATATTTGTTTTCTTTTACTTTTTGTTCTTGTTGGTGGTGTATTTGCAGGAACGCATCATTCAAATATAAAAGCAAATACTTCTCATTTAAGCCATTTGTTCTTGACCTTGATACCTTGCCGGACCTTGAGTTGGATTTTTGGGGGCCGAGGGAGCAATAGGTGCGACCTCTTCTACTGAGATTGAAAATTGGTTAGAAAATGAAGCTCGAAGGATTAGAGAGCTATCAATCACCTCCGCTCTCCTTGAATTCATGGTAAAGAGCATTTCTAACGAGCAACTAGAAACAATTAATGCCATTGGTGCTATCGGGGTTATGAGGATTGTAGAGGATGGTGTGAGTTCGAGTGAAGGTAGTGATGATGCTTCTATTGCAGAGCACGAGGTGGGTTCCCATGATAGCCCTCAAAGCTCAGGTAGGCGCGATCATGGGAATCAAGGTCAGAACAGGCAACATGAAGACTCCAAAATGGAGAGTATGGTTATGGAAGTGTTAGAGAAAGTTGGGGCAACTCATAGAATCATCGAGGAATTGAGACATAAGCTTGGGGGTCTTGCCCAAACTGTTCAAGCATATTTCATGTCCATTGAATCCCTTGAAGATAGAATGCATTGGCTGAATTCACAACTCCAATCTAGGCAAGACGAGAATAAGGATGATGAAATGCCAACGATAAGCATACCTCAGAAAAGGAAAACTCAAGGGTATGGGGTGCCTAAGGTTTTTCGAAGTGAGAGAAAGGAGGCCAAAATTCTTAAACCACTCCCTACTTGTCCACCTCCATTCCCTAAACGATTTTTGCATGAAAATTTGTAGGAGAAGACAAGTGATTTTGAGTCTTCATTGAAGAGAATTACCATAAACGCGCCTGCAAGCTCCAACTTTAACAAAATGTCCGAATGTGCAAAATTCATGAAAGAGTTATGCACCACATGGAAATTAGAAGAGATAGGGGTAGTCCAACTATCCCCCTTTGGTAGTGCAACTCTTGCAGGAAATTTCTCCAACGAAGTGTTAATGCCGGGTATGCACATGGTGTGTGATTTGAAAGGAGTCCACAAGTCCGCTAGAATAGTGTGCGATGAAAACTTAAGTGTCAACTTGATATCGTTGGCCACTTTCAAGCGAATGGAGTTTAGGCAGCCCACTAGCACATGCTTGGAGCTCGGCATGATAGACCGATCAATAAGGCAACCCGCGGGAATCAGTTGTGACGTTTTAATCATGGTGGGGTGAGTGGTGTATCCAGCATACTTTGTGATAATCGATTGTAGGGGCAGTTTTGAGATAACTATCATTTTGGGGCATCCGATTCTAAAAATGGGGCACACCTTGAGTAAAATGAACTCGAGTGAATTGAAGTTTTCATTGAATGATGAGGAAGTCACATTCAATGTGACTATATCCATGAGGCAACCATGTGATATCCAAATGGCCTTCGCAATTGAAAAAAACAAGGAAAGTGTCGACTTGTACATGAGAGAGGGATTCGTTGATGAAAAAGCAGTGCTATTGAATCAAGATGGTGAGGGTATAAAGGAATTGGATGAAGTTTGTTGTGCATTAGTGGGCATGGGATCCTACTCTTATACCCCAAAGAAACTTGATCTCGATCTGAAAAACAGGGAAACCCCGCAATCAAAACCATCCATCATTGAACCTCCTAGCTTGGAGCTCAACCCATTGCCCTCCTATTGAGGTACGAATACTTGAGTGCCAACGAGACCTTGCCAGTAATTATCTCCAACAAGTTAAGCGACACAAAAGTGGAAGCCTTGATTTAAATGTTGAAGAAGTATATCAGAGTTATAGGGTGGACAATTGTAGATATCAAAGGTATACCTCCGGTATTATGCACTCATAAAATAAAGTGGAGAGTTGCCTGTATGGAATCTCTATCTTGTGGAGATCCTTGGATCTGGACCTTGATCTTTAGCGCCTCCGCCAGATATGGATCACACGGGGATATGTTAAAGTTTAGAAATAAAGTGACAAACACTGTCCCAGCATTCAGAGCGATCTCTGTGGTTCCCAAGTTCACATGTTGGTACTCGTTGTATCTAGTATTAAGGAGTGAAAGATGGGAAACAACTGGCTGGCCTTTCCTTCCATGATAATGCAATGCAACTCTGATAGCACCACAATGGATATGGGTGAAACCATGGGTTTTTCACTGACGCAGAAAATCCTCTGGTATTTGCAGCGTGATAAATTGTTCCTCCTGATTTGCAATAATAGGGTGTTGGTAAATATTTGATGTAGCAACATATTCTTTGACTCCGTTAGGTTTATTTTTGACCAAGGAATGGATTTGTAACCACAGAGAGCCTGTCTTTTTGGCGAAAGCAGAATACGGGTTCAGTAGTGGCCGGTAGGTTTTTGACACTTTATTTTCTGGGGTTAAGACATCTACCTCATAAAGGTAGTCATATTTACATGACAGGATTTTTTTAGGGTAGGTGACATATTTATTCTTGAAAGGGACTTGCAAGGACTGGACTAAGATTGACACAACTCTGACTTTTTTCTTTTGCTTTTTTTTTTATTGTAAAACTGAAACAAGACTCGATTATGCTATGAAAACCTGAAAAAGTCTAGTACAAGACTCGATTATGCTATCACAACTGGAAAAAGACAAGTATATTCTATGATTGACTGTAATATAGTAGGACTATGGTAACGACTATTACACAAGTATATGGTAAAGACTCAAAGACTCTAAACAAAGATATGTACAAGGGACTGGATAAATTTATGACTAAAGACTCAAACAAAAAGACTATTTGGACAGGGCTATGACTAAAGACATTTGTCCATTGTCAACACTGACACAGTTGGAATACAATTTGGGAAAGATTCGTCAAAGCAGGGTCAATATGAGGGTCTTCGACAGAGGACAGAGAGATACCCTTGGGGAAGTCAACCTATACATCCAGATGGGACCCGCTGAATTTCGAATAGAGTTACAGGTCATGGATATTACCACTAGTTACAATTTTCTTTTGGGACGGACATGGATCCATGAAGCCGGGGACGTGCCATCAACCTTGAACTAAATGGTGAAGTTCTTTTGGAAAGGACACGAAGTTGTAATCCATGGAGAGGGAAGCCACCTGAGTCACCCAAATGGTTGTGTCCCCACAATCGAAGAGGTCAAGAGAAGGAGTGACTTCTACACGGTGGAAATTGTGAATGCCATAGAAGAGGACCCGGCTCTTCAAATTCCTATGCCTCCCATTTACAAGATGCTTGCGACCACAATGCTGAGGTGTGGTTATGAACCAGGCTCGGGGCTAGGAAGGAACTCTAATGGTCGGATCGAACCTTTAAGTATCCCTGGAAAGTTGAGCAAGCACGGATTGGGGTATGTGATCCAAGAAGGTGAAGCCAGCAACAAAGGCAAGAAGAGGTCAGGATTGCCCAAGCCTTTTCCTCATTTGTATCAATCATTCCCGGTATGCGTCAGTCCCCTAAGCGATGGGTTGGAGGATGGAATAGGGGATCTTTTTGAGGAATGTGATGCTATAGCAGAAGAAGCTCTCGAAAAAACCACAATCAGGAACCTCAAACCCGGCGAGGAGTTGCAAAAATGGGTCGCCACTCCCTTGGCTACTCTTCACTCGGCTGGGTACACAAAGACTTTGTTTTACAAAATTTGGCGATGGTCCGGATGAGTCTCTGCGACCCACCCTTTATGTTTTAAATTTCCTCTATTTTTTATTGCTTTCTAAAAGGCAAGAACCTACATACATGTAGGTTGTAGCCATAGTTTGTAAATATTTCCGAATTTGAAATGAAAGCCTCCTTATTGTGAAAATATTCGCTGTTTAAGATTTATTTTTATTTGCTTATTATTATCTAACCTGTTTTGTTTTGGTTTTAGTAATAATAAGTTAAAACCTTCCAATATCATGTCATGTCAAAGGCTTAAAAACAAACTGAGCTAGGTGACAATGATTTCGAGGAATATGATGAAGAAACTATGGTTCCCAAAGACTTGACAGAGGAATTAAAAGACTTTGAGAACCGAGAAAAGCCTAATCTAGAGGAAACTGAGACGGTCAATCTAGGAGACAACCAAGAAGTCAAAGAAACCAGAATCAGTCTCCATTTGACAGAAACACAGAAAAGAGAACTTATAATATTGCTCCAAGAATACATCGACATATTTGCTTGGGCCTACAGTGATATGCCAGGGCTAAGCACAGACATAGTCTCCCACAAGCTGCCAATTAATCCAGGGTTTGATCCTATCAGGCAGAAGATTCGAAAGTTCAAGCCAGATCTATGTCTAAAGATCAAGGAAGAAGTTACCAAATAGATTCAGTCTGGAGTGTTAGGGGTTACAAAGTATCCGACCTGGTTAGCCAATATCGTTCCAGTTCCTAAGAAAGATGGGAAGATCAGAATCTGTGTCGATTATCAAGACCTGAACAGGGCCAGTCCCAAATACAACTTCCTATTGCCCAATATCCATATCCTTATCGATAACTGTGCGAAGCACAAAATGCAGTCATTCATGGATTGTTTTGCTGGATACCACAGTATCTTAATGGATGAAGAAGATGCAGAGAAAACAACCTTTATCACCCCTTGGGGTATCTACCATTACCGAGTGATGCCATTTGGTCTCAAAAATGTGGGTGACCCATATATGCGAGCCATGACAACCATTTTCCATGAAATGATTCATAAAAAGATCGAGGTATATGTGGATGACGTGATTGTCAAATCCCACGAGAGTTCGAATCACTTGACCCATTTGAGGAAGTTTTTTGACCGCCTGCGAAAATACAACCTAAAGTTGAATCCTTCGGGGTGCCAGCTGGCATATTGTTGGGTTTTATAGTCAGTAGAAGGGGCATCGAGCTCTACCCTTCAAAGATCAAAGCAATTAAGGAGTTTCATCCCCCGAAGACCAAGAAAGAGGTCATGAGTTTCCTAGGAAGGTTGAATTATATTAGTCAATTCATAGCTCATTCAAGTTATTAAAGAAATATGTGTCAACTGGTTGGACCAAGGAGTGCCAGCAAGGTTTTGATCGTATCAAGGACTACTTATCCAGTACACTGATATTAGTTCCTCTAATAGAAGGGAGCCCATTATTGTTGTATCTATCGGTTTCACAAAATGCCTTCGGATTCATCCTAGGACAACATGATGAAACCGGAAAGAAAGAATGAGCTATTTATTATCTAAATAAAAAGTTCACTCCGTGCGAGGCTCGTTATACTTTGTTAGAAAAGACTTGTTGTGCTTTTACTTGGGTCGCTCAGAAGTTGAGACATTATTTGTCATCCTATACGACATATCTCATTTCCAGAATGGACCCCCTGAAGTACATATTCCAAAAGGCCATGCCTACGGGGAAATTGGCCAAATGGAAATTGTTGCTATGTGAGTTCGACATCGTATATGCGACTCAAAAAGCAATCAAGGGACAGGACATAGCAAATCATTTAGCAGAAAATCTGGTTGATGAAGATTATGAACCGCTCCAAACTTACTTCCCCGATGAAGAGATTCTGTTCATAGGTGAGGATATTGCTGAGTCATACCCCGATTGGAGATTATTCTTCGACGGAGCGGTCAACTTCAAAGGTTTGGGCATTGGAGCAGTCTTGGTACCAGAAATTGGTCAGTACTATTCGGTGACAGCCAAACTCTATTTAACGCACACTAATAATATGGCCGAGTACGAAGCTTGTATTCTCGGTATCCAACTAGATATTGCTATGAATGTCTGAGAACTATTGGTCATAGGCGATTCCGATTTGATAATTCACCAAGTTCAAGGTGAATGGGCTGTGAAGAACCCCAAGATCGTGTCGTATGTGAAGATGGTTAAAAGTTTGTGCAAGAGATTCAGGAAGATCGAATTCAAGCATACACCAAGGACTCAGAATGAGTTTGCCGATGCGTTGGCAACCATATCCTCCATGATTCAACATCCCGATCAGAATTATATCTATCCGTTGATAATAGGTCTCAAATAACAACCTGCGCACTGTGCGCAAGTCGAAGCTGAATCAGACGGAAAACCATGATATTATGATATCAAGAGGTATCTAGAAGTGTGAGTCTATCCTGAAGATGTGACTGCCAACCAAAAGAAAACCATTCGTCGAATGGCCAACAACTTTTTCCTAAATGGAAGAAATCTTGTATAGGAGGACTCTGGACCTTTGATTCTTAAGATGCGTTGATTCGGTTGAAGCAACAAGACTATTGGAAGAGGTACACAGTGGAGTGCATGGTCCCCACATGAATGGGTTCACCCTAGCCAAGAATATTTTGCAAACTGGATACTTTTGGATGACCATGGAAAATGACTATAGCAAGTTCGTACAAAAATGTCACAAGTGCCAGATCCACGGAGATTTGATTCGAGTACCACCTAGCGATCTTCATGCAATTAGCGCACGTTGGCCTTTTATAGCCTGGGGCATGGATGTCATTAGTCCCATTGAGCCGTCTACCTTGAATGGACAAAGATTAGTTTTGGTAGCTATTGATTACTTCACCAAGTGGGTATAAGCTTCTTCTTACAAGTCTGTGATAAAGAAGGTTGTAGCCGATTTTGTTAAAAACAACCTAATCTGTGGATTTGGGATCCCCGAGTCAATTATTACCGACAACGAAACAAATCTTAACAGCCATTTGATGAAATAAATATGTGAGAAATTCAAGATCACTCACCATAATTCAACCGCATACCGGCCACAAATGAATGGGGCTGTGGAAGCCGCCAACAAGAATTTCAAAAAGATCTTGAGAAAAATGGTCGACCATCACCGATGTTGGCACGAGATGTTTCCTTATGCGTTACTGGTCAGGACTTCAACCGCGGTGACCCCTTATATATTGGTGTATGGGTCGGAAGCAGTGATACCTACGAAAGTTGAAATACCATCTTTTAGGATCATTCGAGAAGCCGGACTGAACAATGCGGAATGGGTTCATGCCCATCACGAGCAACTCATGTTGATTGATGAGAGAGGGATGAGTGTCGTATGCCATGGTCAGTTGTACTAGCAAATAATGATTCGTGCATTCAACAAAAGAGTGAGAGATTGCATGTTTTCCATAGGACAACTGGTTCTCAAGCGCATTTTTCCCCACCAAGAGGAATACAAAGGAAAGATTGCACCTAATTGGCAAGGCACGTATGTCATCCAGAAAGTGTTATCCAGAGGAGCTCTGATCCTATCCGAAATGGACGGTCAAGTGAGGACCAAACCAATCAATTATGATGTTGTGAAGAGATACTTTGTTTGGGGATAGTTTTCCTTTAATTTCATTTCCCTGTAATCGCATTTCCTGATTGTAATCATTTTATGCTTTGTAATAGCTTCAAACATCCCTATCCTCATGAACGAACTATGTTTGACTTGAATTCTCAAGAATGAGATACGTAGGCAGCCTGTGTCAGCCTCGGTCAACCCCTTAGGAAAATCTCTTTCCCCGTACGAACTACGTTTTACCTGAATTCTCAAGAATGAGATACGTAGGCGGCCTTTGTCGGCCTTGGTCATCCCTTTAATTATTTCCAATAATCTCCCACTATAAGTGTGGGAACTAAGTTTGACCTGATTCCTGCCTCAACGGGATACGTAGGCGCCACAATGGTTCGGTCATATCACCCCGGGAAATGGAAACTGGGGCAGAATTTTTGAGAAAGGAATCTCAAAAATTCAGAAGATGAAGGTCGTTGATAAAAAGACAAGAGGATTCTTGTAGATACGCAAATTCCACAATGGTTCTTCCGTATCACCCAGAAAATGGAAACTGGGGCAGAATATTTGAGAAAAGAATCTCAAAAAATCAGAAGATGAAGAGAATTAGACTCCGAAGAGTTCCCCAGCAAGAATGCAGAGTATGCCGAAGAGCAACCAAAGAAAATACCGAGAAAGAATCTCGCGATCCCCAGAGAGTCTCAAGTCTCTTGCCAGAAGGAATAAAATCCTCTAAGAAACCTTTAACTGGGGCAAAATTTTTGAGAAGGATCCCAAATTTTCTGCCAAGCTTCATTCAATATATCAACATTAAGCTCCGAGGAATTCCCCTGCACCGAGAGATTATAGTTTACTTCAAAGAAATCCCCAGTCCTATATGGATTAATCCCCGGCTGTGATAGATTTCTTGAAAATCATCTTTCAAGTTCCCCAGCTATGACGATGAAGGACCTCCGTAGTCCGCCAGCAGTATGTCCGAAATGTCAAGACCTCGAGTAAAGGACGTTCGTTGAACTAGTACATGACATGACAGGCAAAGACATTTCCAAATCATCTCCTTTTTGAACCGTTTGTTTTCCAAAGAACTTGTTTGAAAAATATTTACAAAGATTAGTTTTACTCCATTAATGTGATTTTGTCTTATGTCTACCTTGGTCCGGGAGAGTCTAGGGTGACAACTACCTAATATTGGAAAGCATAAGGAGAAGACAGAACCAGGAGCAGAAGATCGAAGGAGGTCAACACACGCCAGTTTAGACAAAACTAACAATTTTGTTGTGGATGCAGGTTGTCCCCAAAAGTATATCATAAAGTGGTCCCGCGTTATCCAACACATTCAAAGAAATGCAACGAGACCAAATGCTTTAAAATTTGGCGATAAAAGCCCAAAATAGCAGGAAGAGGCCAAAGAGGCAAAAGCCCCTAAAGTGGACAAATTTTCTGGTAGTTCACATAAACTACAAGATAAAGAGAACCCGACAACGTTCTTAAGTCCCCAAAAGGGATCAGGACATCTCGATCAACTTCAAAATTGGGGGCACAAAACAAAAAACAACAACACTCCCCACCAATGCCTAGTAAGACATGGATCCCCCCGAACAGAAAATGTTCAAAAAAAGGTATTCATGGTTGTCCCTGAAAGCAGGCACGACTATTTCGCTCACATTTTTAAAGTTATTTTGATCAGCTTCATAGACATTGTCTTTAACGTCTTTCAAAACTTGACTGTAGTTGCTGATAAAAGTGACACTGTGTCTGCTAACCATTTGCCTTGAGCGCAGGTACGCACAAAGGAGTCAACATTAAGACCAAATGTGATGTTTTCATGAATTCCCCATGGGACATTGCATCATGCTACATGGCATCACATTTTGCATTCAAGTTGAATCCTGCTGCATGGCATCGCTTTTTTGCATTCACATTTGCATCATGCTGCACTGCATCACATTGCATCATGCTTCATTTCATCATATTGCACCATATGCATCACCTGGCATAGTATTGTGTCGCATCATATTATGAAATATCTCATTGCATCATATTATATTATGTTGCGTCGTATTGTATGGCATCATATCATAGGAGCATGCCAAGAGGGCCATTCATATTTCCATGTCAAGAGGACCATGCTGAGAGGGCCATTAATATTTCCATGTCAAGAGGACCATGCCGAGAGGGCCATGTTAAGAGGACCATGCCAAGAGGGCCATTTATATTTGCATGCCGAGAGGTCCATGTCAAGGGGACTATGGTGAGAACGCCATTCATATTTCCATGCCAAGAGGGCAATTCATATTTGCATGCCGAGAGGGCCATGTCAAGAGGATCATGCCAAGAGGTCCATTCATATATCGCAGACACACATCCCCTGCGAAGATTATGTCCCTCTGCCAGCTGGCTTCAAAGAGGATGACATTCATTAGGCATCCCCAAGTCACACTAGCTGCGCAGGATCGACCTCAGCATGCTTATATCCGAAATCACGTGAGAAAAAAAGGTCTGACGTTGAGGATATCATTATCATTACCTCATTCATTATGCTAAATCTGGCATGCAGCATGCTTATATCCAAAATTACATAAGGCAAAAGAGTCTGATGTTGAGGATATCATTATCATTTATTATGCCATGTCTCGCATCCAGCATATTTATGTCCCATATTGCGTAAGGCGGAGGAGTCTGATGTCAAGGATATTTTATGCACCTTTATTCGAAAAAATCAATCGCTGGAAGATGCTATTATATACCACCTGTCATCAAGGTCAAAAGTCGTCTATAAGTCACAATGATATCCAAAATCGGATAGTGTGCAAGATTTCCCAAAACTTGACAGAACTAAGAGTTGTGTGTAAGACACAATTATATCTGAAATCGGATAGTGTGCAAGATCAACTGATGATTGACAGTTCAAAGGTAACGCATAAGTTGCAATAATATATGAAATTGGATAAAGTGCAAGACTACCAAAAATGGATGGTCCAAGGGTTATCTATAAGCCGCGACATATCCACGTTGAGATTGTGCAAGATTACCCAAAGGCTAATAATTCGAGGAAAATCTGTAAGTCACGTCACATCTAAGATCGGATAAAAGTGCAGGATTAGCCAAAAAACTGGCGATTCGAAGGATATCTATAAGCCACCTAAATCCAAAGTCGGATAATGTGCAAGATTACTCAAAAGCTGGCAAATTAAAGGCATCTGTAAGCCACCTCTATCCAAAGTCTAATGATGTGATAGATTACCCAAAGCCTGACAAACCAAGGAGTGTCTGTTAGTCATGTTGATGCGGAAGATACGTGAGATCTACCCAAAGACATATGTAAAAGACCACCGCCAAAAGCCAAGAATGCTACCGCATTCAGGAGAATTCCCTTAAATAATAAAGAAGGTTGTCATCATTCAAAAATTGCTACACAAGCAACATTATCCGATATCCAAGAAGGCTATCATATTTGACTATCATGAAAGTGGTCATTTCCTAAAACAGAGACAGGAAATGACGTCATCTTCCTCAAGAAATAACAGATAAAGGAAAATGAGGTACGAATCTATTTCTCCTTGCTAAATTATGTTACTACTAACTATTTGGTTTCGAGATATTGTCGAGAGCATCCAAGAAGGATAAAATTCTCAAAAGCAAAACCACAGGTGTGGACTACACCTAAAAGGATGCATCACAACGTGGAACTTTTTCGTAGCAGCAACTTGTGACACAGTTCAGAGAGGGACATCAAACTCTTTGGACGAGAACTGAGGAACAACTCACCACCACCATCAAACCACACCCCTATTAGAAGGTATGTAGGTATTTCCTATATTTGGGTCTTGGTTCCGCATCCAGGGTATTTTCTGAACCCGCATTGGAAGCAATATTCTTTCCTTTCAAATCCGAGTAGTGATACACCTCGAGCTTTGGAAATTATGTCCAGCTAAAATCTTACTTATGGGTGTGAAGTGCACCACATTCGTAGTTGAAAGGTTACAAGCCTCTTTTCTATAGCTCAACTTATTCATCACTCATCTCGAGCCAAAGGTCATCTTAACATAAAGATTACCTTTTCCACCGATTGAGTCAAACTACAGATGCATGATTCCCTGAGTCCTGGGATATGTAGGTGATAACGCTCAAAGTACCACTCCAATTAAGAAGCGTAAGCGATCGTTGTCAAATATAGAACCCAACAAAGATTGGGGTCGATCCCACAGAGAATATGGTGAAAGTTAAGTCTTTAGTGAATTAGTTGACTAATGTTCAATAGTTTCCGGTAAATAAAGGGGGGGTTTTGCGTGAACAATGTGTAAACAAAATGAACAATAATGTATGAGTGAAAATCAAGATGAGAGCGAACTAGGGAAGTGTTCACCATGGCGATGGTAATAATGTCGATTCTAAGCTTAACCGGGTTCTTTCTATATGCGTGTCACGATGTGATTGAATTAACGGTATTGTCTAAACGTTTCTCAACCAAATAGACGAATTTACTTTTCAATTCTCTCGAACTTGAAAAGGTGTACTTTTAGATTTCAATCCTAAACATCAAGTAGATTAATCTAGTTACAGCATTAATCATAAGATGAGAGTTGGTAGTCTCGAATCCTCGTCGTTAACCAAGTTTCCCGGTTTTAATCTCTTTACTCAAGCAAACTTAAACCTAGGCATGTTCTAATGTTTGCAACCACTATAAAACGTTAAATAATGAATGATTAACAACGTGACCACATATATATTGAACCCGTCGCTACCCGGAATCGATATCGCTACTTTAGCCATGGCTCCCACAACCCTAGTTGTGGGAGGTTTAGTTAATCATGCTTATAGAAGAATAGAAGAAAGTCATATTCAATAATAAAGAAAAGAGATCCTTACAATATAGTGAAAACAATCTTCAATTATTCCAAGAACAAGAAAAACAAAGATCCCAAGAACAAATCAAGAACAAGATTTAAGGAGGAGGAAAACGTGTGTAGCTTGTTTCCTCTCTCTAAAATCGCTCAAAAACTCCTAAAACTATTGGGTAATGTATTGGTAAGTGCCCCCATAAAATAAACCTAACATAGGGTATTTATAGGAGTCCAGGAAGTAAACCCAAAAATGCTCGGATTCCGTGTCGCCGACTGTCTCAACTTGACGGCTTGGGGTGACGGACCGTCACCACCTTGACGGACTGTCACCCCTAGGCAGTGTTGCAGCTCAATTTTGACGGTCACTGTGATGGACCGTCACATGGGTGACGGCCCGTCATGGTGGCCGTCACTCTTAGGCAGTGGCGCGCTTTTGATCGTAGTTCCTTCCTTTTCTACGTTTGTCTCCATTTCCTACAAATATAACATAAACACATCAAAAACCACGACGGTTGCTTGAAAATGTACGATTGTTCTTAGTTAAAAGGAGTCGAAAGTGTCATAAAATGGTGGCACATCAACACCCTCAACTTAGACGTTCGCTTGTCCTAAAGCAACATAACATAAAAGAAAAACAACACGACGACTCAATTAAGAAAACAAACTCATGTCTCTAGCAAGTCATGGTCATTCAACATCTTATTCAATTTTAATTCAAGCTCCCTCGTCGCACACAAATGTATGAAACACTAACTTGCATGGATCCAAACATGTCATTCCGATATGATAGAACATTCTACATACACACGCGCATCTATCCTAACAATCAATAGACAATACAGAAATCTTGGTGCCCTCACCACAAAGAAATCCCACACACAAGATTTTGGACTAGGTAAGCGCTCACACTTACAAACGATTTCGAACAATGCACATGCGATACCATAGGCTTTCCCTTGCTATTCTATTTCAGTTTTTCAGAAAGCCGCTCAGGATCACTACAGGACTTGTTTAGGCTTGTAATCAGGCTTCGGGTGCAGGTAGGATACATTTAGGGGTTAGTGACTAAGCCCTCCTTGGAACCACCAACGTCTTATTACCACATACTTCACTTTGTCCATCCTTATTCACCTTTTTATTTCCTTCTCTCTAGCTGCAGGTGCGGCCTCTTTATTTTGACAATTCTTTTTATTACTTTTTCGATCTTTTTCATCTCTTTTTTTTCTTTTCTTTTCTTAGGCACACACCCGAATTTTTATTCTATTCACAACCAATCTTCTCCATCCTCTTTTTTTTATTATTCACCTCTATAGTAGCCACCCTCAACTTAGGCTGATTGCCTGCGTTGAGGTGCACAATGTCCAAGGGAGGACCAGGGCCAAAACAGGGTTTACCTCTATAGTAACCACCCTCAACTTAGGCTGATTGCCTGAGTTGAGGTGCACGATGTCCAAGCAAGGACCAGGGCCAAAATAGGGATTCACGTTAAACAGGAACGGTGACAGGTTATTGAAAGAATAAGATCAATTATGGCTCAAACAGGGATCAAAGGGATTATTTATATTTGGACGGTCCTTTAGGTTAATTGGATTGCATACAAAAAGGGCCTGTGATCCTTTCCTAAGCAACCAAACTTCGAACTTAACAAAATAGACCGGGCAAGTTCTAGATGCATGCACAGAGTAAGAGTTTATAACAATAATCTCACACACTCTTGGCACCAAGAAACTATATCGCTACCAACTATCAAACAACCGCTCGGCTTAAGCATATTCATTCTAATCATAATCACACAATGACATTCAAGGATCCAGACAGTCAATCGTTTCAACATAAGTATAAAACCAGAAATTTTTTAAAAGGGGCTCCTTTTAGTCAAAGAAGAACGCCATGCTCATCACTATAGACACTAAAAAAAACAAAAATTTAAAAATAACAACCTAAACATGCCGGTTCTACTAGACAGCACACCGGAGGGAAAAGAATTCGGCAACAAAAACCCTCGGTGGTGACTCACAGGTTTCCCAACCCTCAACTTAGACTCATGCATTGTCCCCAATGCATCCATATGAAAGCTAAAAATTTTGAGGGAAAGGAATACCTGTGAAGTCGATAGGACTTAGATTCTGGAATGATGTTGGAGACCGCCAGGGTCTCCAAAACAGGAGAACTTGATGGAGTGTGTGCACGCGACACACTTCTGTTGCGTTCCAGCTTCTTCTTTTATTGGCTCCGCAGCTAGTCGCGACAACTTTTTCGCTCTTTCCTTGAAGATTATCTTGCGGTGTTTTCGTTTCCTTGATCTATTTTTACCGCCTTCCTCTACACGTTTCCCTTCTCGCACCATCCTTCTCACAACAGATAGAGTCTCGACCAAACCCTTCTCCTCAAGATGCACATCCGCAGGAGCTTCCTCAATAACATTGACGACCGCGACCACCCTCATGTCACTTGGTTGCTTCATCAATTTAGACACATCGAACTTGATAGCTTCATTGTTTAGCCTGAAGGTCAGTTCGTTTCTTTCCATGTCAACCAATACTCTTGCTGTGGCTAGCAATGGTCGTCCCAAGATTATGGGAACTTCAAAATCCACTTCGCAATCCAAGATCACAAAGTCAGCGGGGAAGATAAGCTTACCGATCTTTACTAGCACATCAGACAATATTCCCACGGGTCGCTTTACCGAACGGTCAGCCATCAACACTCTCATGGACGTTGGTTTAGGAGCTCCCAAACCCAATTGTTTATAGACTGCTAGCGGCATCAGGTTGATGCTAGCACCAAGATCACACAAGGCTCTTCCGAAGCCGAGTTTCCCAATAGTACAGGGAACAGTAAACGCACCTGGATCTTCCTTTTTGTCTACTAACGACCTTGAGGAAATAGCACTGCAGTGGTGGAGGTTGTCTTCCGGTTCAAAACTTACCGACCTTTTCTTTGTAATCAAGTCCTTCATGAACTTGGCATAACCGGGCATTTGTTCAAGCGCTTCCACCAATGGGATGTTTATTGATATTTTCTTGAGCATGGTCAGGAAATTCAGGAACTTACCATCTTCCGCTTTCTTCTTCAGGCATTGTGGGAAAGGAGGTGGTGGTCGAGGCATCATAGTTGGAAGCTTTTCAGCTTCCTTGCTTTTCTCCGCGGGCTATAGAGTAGCCTCCTCGACTTCCTTGTTGTCCACGATCTCACCCTCTTGAGTCTGAATTACCGGATGTGATTCCGGTAATATTTTTCCACTTCTTGTGGTGATCGCCATACAACTCGCGTCATTCCTCGGATGAGTAGTGTCGCTCGGCAAGGTACCTGTCTTCCTTTGGTTCAGAGATACCGAGATTTGCCCCACTTGCTGCTCTAATTACTTGATCG
The DNA here is from genome assembly GCA_003996215.1 of Jaltomata sinuosa. Lineage (NCBI taxonomy): Eukaryota > Viridiplantae > Streptophyta > Magnoliopsida > Solanales > Solanaceae > Jaltomata > Jaltomata sinuosa. Next base: position 1,394,684 of record QJPP01000107.1, on the reverse strand, counting down.
AAGTGGAATGCGCCTCCACTATTTGACTCATGGCCGATAACTCAGTCCTTATCTCCTTTACCCCAGAGTCAGTCGATTCTACCTTTAGCAACATCTTCGCCATCATGTTCTCTAGCTTGGAAGTCCCTGCCTCGTTGCTATCTTTGTCCCGATTACCAGGTGGTACATACAAGCCACCTCTATCGGTGTTATTCCTCCAGTTTCCTTGATCGCGATTGTAGCCAGCTTTCTCATAGTAGTTTTCCTTCTAATAGGTCTGACCTTGGTTTCCTTGGCCATTGGCCTGGAAACCCCCAAGGTAATTCGCCTCCTTATCAGTTTCCAACTCTGCTGCTCTACCTTGGGAACCCACAGCTTTTACCTTCTCCATACCTCCTGAGAACAAGTGCTTTGTCAGTAGGTCCAACTGTGTTTTCAGATGCGCCATGTCTTGGTCGCGCTCCTCCTCTTTTCTGCGCTGCTCAGCTGACATACCAATTGCATAAGTGCTAGCTTCTACCTCTGAATCCCGTGTATGCCAGGCCCTGTTGGTTTTGGTGAGCCATTCCAAAATAGCTGTGGCATCGGCAAAAGTGCGACCCATAAACGCTCCACCTGCTGCATTGTCCAACGTCGGCTTGGTAGCCCAATTCAGTGCCCTGTAGAATGTTTGCATCAAAAATTTGTCGTTCAACTGATGGTTAGGGCATTGTGTTATCTTCTTTTTGAATCGCAACTAGGTCTCGTGCAATGCTTCGTGAGGTTGCTGTCTGAAATTGATAATCTCATCCCTCAACTGTATCATCCTAGAGGGAGGAAAGAACCTTTCTAGGAAAGCTCCTTTCAACTCTCCCCAAGTTGCGATAGAGTCGGGGGTCAGCTCTTTCAACCACAATGCTGCCTCATCAGACAGAGACAACGGAAACAACCTGAGCCTGATCACTGTCTGACTCACTCCAGGTAACTCAAACGACTTGCAGATGCCCACGAAATTCATCAGGTGCTGGTTTGGATCATCACCAGCGGCACCACGGAACACTCCTCTCAAGTTTAACAGCTGGATCATCGTGCTAGTGATGTTGAACTTGGCTCCGGGCGCTAGCGGTGGAAGAGCAATGGCGCCCATAGCACCAACTCCATCCAAGTCGATATCCTCATCATTCAGCATAACATCGTCCTGCAGACCACCAGCATTCAGATTGTGTTGGGCCTGCAGTTCTGCAGCGATCCTTGCTGCCTCTTGTTGTGCGGCCATATTCTGCCTCAATGTTCTAGCAAGCTCGGGGTCATAAGGTAATGTTGATTCACCCGAGCGCCGGGTACTTGGCATGCACAACTCTGTACCCTGTCACAAACAAAAACAACAAATAAACGTAAAAGCAGGAAAGCATGACTAAGAGTCAAATAAACACACCGGACTTAATAAACAACCGTATTCCTCGGCAGCGGCGCCAAAATTTGATAACGCTCAAAGTACCACTCCAATTAAGAAGCGTAAGCAATCGTTGTCAAATATAGAACCCAACAAAGGTTGGGGTTGATCCCACAGAGAATTTGGTGAAAGTTAAGTCTTTAGTGAATTAGTTAACTAATGGTCAATAGTTTCCGGTAAATAAAGGGGGGGTTTTGCGTGAACAATGTGTAAACAAAATGAACAATAATGTATGAGTGAAAATCAAGATGAGAGCGAACTAGGGAAGTGTTCACCATGGCGATGGTAACAATGTCGATTCTAAGCTTAATCGGGTTCTTTCTATATGCGTGTCACGATGTGATTGAATTAACGATATCGTCTAAATGTTTCTCAACAAAATAGACGAATATACTTTTCAATTCTCTCGAACTTGAAAAGGTGTGCTTTTAGATTTCAATCCTAAACATCAAGTAGATTAATCTAGTTACAACACTAATCATAAGACGAGAGTTGGTAGTCTCGAATCCTCGTCGTTAACCAAGTTTCCCGGTTTTAATCTCTCTACTCAAGCAAACTTAAACCTAGGCATGTTCTAATGTTTGCAACCACTAGAAAATGTTAAATAATGAATGATTAACAATGTGACCACATATATATTGAACCCGTCGCTACTCGGAATCTATATCGCTACTTTAGCCATGGCTCCCACAACCCTAGTTATGGGAGGTTTAGTTAATCATGCTTATAGAAGAATAGAAGAAAGTCATATTCAATAATAAAGAAAAGAGATCCTTACAATATAGTGAAAACAATCTTCAATTATTCCAAGAACAAGAAAAACAAAGATCCCAAGAACAAATCAAGAACAAGATTTAAGGAGGAGGAAAACATGTGTAGCGTGTTTCCTCTCTCTAAAATGGCTCAAAAACTCCTAAAACTATTGGGTAATGTATTGGTAAGTGCCTCCATAAAATAAACCAAACATAGGGTATTTATAGGAGTCCAGGAAGTAAACCCAAAAATGCTCGGATTCCGTGTCGCCGACTATCTCAACTTGACGGCTTGGGGTGACGGACCGTCACCACCCTGACGGACCGTCACGGCGGCCGTCACCCCTAGGCAGTGTTGTAGCTCAATCTTGACGGTCACTGTGACGGACCGTCACATGGGTGACGGCCCGTCATGGTGGCCGTCACTCTTAGGCAGTGGTGCGCTTTTGATCGTAGTTCCTTCCTTTTCTACGTTTGTCTCCATTTCCTACAAATATAACATAAACACATTACAAACGATGATGGTTGCTTGAAAACGTACGATTGTTCTTAGTTAAAAGGAGTCGAAAGTGCCGTAAAATGGTGGCACATCAGTAGGCGAGCTCTATGATGAAAACTCGGCTGCATTCCTCACTCCCCCCCAATCCTTCTACTCCCCATCTTTCCGGTCTCTCCGTACTCTGAAACCAGGAAAGTTTGGAATTCCTCGAAAATCATGCGTAAAATCAAGCATCTTGAACTACAAGTGGCCTGAATTCTCATGTAACCTGAGATATGTAGGAAACTCAATACCAGAGTTCGGCCATGATTCCTTGAAATTCGTGCTAAAACCAACCACCTCCCTAGGATGGACTTATGGTCAAACAAAAAATGGGTACGTCAAATCTCTTTGCCCAGGGTTCATTACACTCACCCTACCCAAAGGGAGGGGCAGCTGTTGACATCCAATTTTTACCCGCCACATTACGAATTAATTTGGAGCTTTTTAAATTGTTAAACAATTCTTAAAACAATTCTCTTTTTCTCAGTTAACCAAACAAACCCTTACTCTCTCTTCTTCTTCGTTCACTCCTCTCTGAAAACCCTAGCCGCCCCCTCTCTCCTCTATTTTTCTCTCTCACATATCTCACTCTCCATGTTGTACGAGCAACGCGCCTTGTACAACACCTCAGCTAACCCAGTACACCCCTTAACTCTCCTCTCTCTTTGTCGTCTCCAACAAATGACGAAAACCAGTAAAAAACCCCAAATGTTTCTCCAATATTCCCTAATGATTCCTAGCTCAAAAGATGCTCAACGATGTCAAAATACCCAAACACCATCCAAGATCTTCATCAAAATCATGCTGGCATCGTTGAGAATACTCTAGAAGCGGCTAAGTGGCGTTATATCCGTGATTTGGGCGCAAATTGGTACAAGTTTGTACAAAGGAGTTGCTGGACAAGCTCATCCAGCAAAAGAATTTGAATTTCTCCTTGAGGAATTCCCCAAAAAACCCCTCTGGTTTTCCCACCCATTTTCACCCGAAATTCCCTATAAATACCCCCCCTAGCTGCATGAAAAAGAGCTGATTTTGGGGAAATATTGTGGGTTCTAGAGAATCATTTCTCTAACCTCACGAAACCAGTCAGCTGTTGGGGAAGAAAACACTACGAAAATTTGAATTCTAACAAGTTTAGTACTAGTCTGGCTGTGGTGAGATTTTTCGGTGAGGTTCGAGGTTACAAGTTGCTGCTCCTAAAAAGGTATACCCCTCACCCTTTTATCTTTACTGTTTTTCCCTTTCTACACTATATGATGTCTAAGTTTGTAAATCTGTATTTCTGGTCTTGTTTGTTGTCATAATGATATGTGTTTCGATTTTAGACCGTTGTTATTATAATTTTGAGTAGTAATTTCATTTGGAAGGATTATAGTCTTCACTGGTTGAGTCTGGGTTGTGAAAACAGTGGATATGAGTATGTAGTTGTAGTTATATCTGTGGCTATCTAATGATATAATGTAGAACCCGTAAATGCTTGATTTCTCTTGTTTATCCCCAACCCCCTTGCCATGATCATGGCCCCCAATTATGTCTATTGATTCTGCCTAAACTTGCTAAGCTTAGTGTTGTTTTTCTCATGATCTTTTGTTCTAAGTTCCCTTTGAAAACTCTCATAGTTCCATTAATTTTTGGTCGACTTGTGAAACCCAAGTGCTATGAACTTGAACATGAATTTGTTATTAAGATAAGGGATTGGTTTCATGATAAATGCTTGACCCCTTCTTGTTCATCCTAAATTGCTTTGATCTTGTTCTTGTTATGTTTCTTCCCCTTTACTGCTTTATCTGTGCTAACCAAGTTATGTGGTGTCAACTTGTCTGTATAAATCCTAGTGTCACCCTCCCATGTTTAGGTTAACTTGGAACACTGATTTCTCTTAGTAAATCACATGGTTTTTTACTAACTTTGTTCGACCTATGTGATATCTAATAAGTATGAGTCTGGCATTAAGATCTAGAACTGGTTCTGTTCAAGGATAAATGCTTGACCCTCTCCTGCTTACCCTTATTTTCTTTGGTCTTATTCTTGTCCTGTTTTCATCTTTTTCCTTACTATTTCTTGTTGTGTGTGATACCAACTTGTATACATGAACTGTTAGTGTTACTTTCTTACACTTAGGATGATTTCTAGATTAGCTTGAGTGCTGATAAGTTCTACTGATTCTTGTTTGGATTTATTTGACTTGTATATGAATGTTATACTTGTTTATTAATGTTCAACCCCTTCCTGTTTCCCTTGTTTTCCTCAATTTGGTAGAGATCCTATTTTCCTCTACCTCTTTCCCCTTTACTGTCTTGTTAATGTCAAAATGGTTATAAGACGATGTTAACTTGTGTGGATGAATTGGTTAAATTTTGTTGTCATTCTCTCATGTTTAAGTTAGTATGAATAGCAATCTCTGAACATTGTGACCTATTAAAGCTTCATGACTGCTATTGATTCTTTGTTTGTCATGTGAAAATGCTATAAGCTTTAGACTTGCTGTTAGAATAGTTATTATTGTTCAAATCTCATTTCTCTATCTTCTACCCTGTTCCCTTCCCTCTTCCCTTTAATGATTCGATCTTGCTAGATGGCTGTATGTGAGCCTATTGACTATGGATTAGAATAAGCCTAAATCTTAAAATCTGAACTCCATAATTGTTGTGTGTGTAAGTTCTGTCATGGAAAAGAACTCGAGGTGAGGCATGCCTCCTTGTGACATGTTCCTCACCCATGTAGGTCCCTCTTATTCATCTTCATCAAGATGACCACTTCCCTGTTTGCTTTACATGTTACATGTATGGACCATGAGATAATTTCGGCCTATATCATGTTAATAGATCTCTCACATACCCCTCCTTTGTCTCCTTGAGTGATTACCTATTAGTTATACTAGTAATCAGTGTTAAATACCTGTCCAGCCTGCTTGATTTGTCTGTGATTAATATGTGATTTCTAAATTAGGTTCTTTAACTAGTCCTTTTGCTTAAATTATCTGGAATCTGCCCTCTATGTTTAAATTTAAGTGTTGAAAGTGACTAGATATGATCAAAAGTGCTGATTATGTGCCTTATGTCTATGTGATACCATTTTTGTGCATCTGAGTATATATGCTTTGCCTGAACCAATTTCTCCCCCCTTATAATTTCTGGAGAATAATTAGACTCTATAAGTGTTTGAAAATGCCTAAGTCTTATAAAGTACATGTCTTAATGATAAAATTAGTAATTCTATTGTATGAGTGTCCCTGTTTCATGTGCTTAATTTGGTATAAAAATCTGCGTACATTTCTCTTAAGTGTGAAATCTACATTGTTTAAATTACTATTTTTTCTTAATCTGGTTAAAATATATACTAATCTTTATTTAATTTACTTTTTTCTATGTGTGAAATCTGGTGGAGTCTAATGGGACTCCCAAATTCCCTTTGCATTTTCTAGTTGGGATTAAGCCCAACACTTCCTGATGGTCCGGCATGAGCAAGCCCAAAAGGGCTAAAATTGTTTAAGTCAGCCTGAGCAGCAGCAGTGGAGAAATGGGCCAAGCCCAATGGAGATGTTTAGCAGAAGCCCAAATGGACTGAACAAAGTGAAATGGTCCAAGCCCATAAAATTCATTAGCAGCAGTAGCCCAAAGGGCTGAAAAACTGAAGAATGGACTAAGTCCAAATCAGAAATCGGCGGTGGGCCTAAAGAGGACCCACACACTAGTATTAGGACAGGGATTAACGTTTTGAATATGTCTTCTTTACTTTGTTGATAGATTTAATTGTTAAATTGAACTAACTTTGTAAAAAGTAGTTTAATTATCCTCAAACGACATCAACTCTTTCACTTGTCAAAGGTTCCGTTATGAAAGAAAACCCCTCGATGAACCGTCTATAGTATCTTCCTAACCCAACAAAGTTTTGAACATCATTAGGAGTAGTAGGACTCGGACAATCACGAATTGCTGAAATCTTCCCCCGGTCCATTCTAATCCCATCCTTAGACATCACGTGTCCTAGGAATGCTACTGACTCTAGCTAAAACTCACACTTTGAGAACTTGGCATAAAGTCGATGATCTCTCAAAGTCTGGAGTATAATCCTCAAGTGCTACTCATTCTTATCTCTACTTCATGAGTATATCAGAATGTCATTGATGAAAACAATCACAAATGAGTTCAAATATGGACTAAGCACCCTGTGCACCAAGTCCATGAAAGTTGTGAGGGCATTAGTCAACCCAAAAGACATCAGCAGGAACTTATAGTGGCCATAACGTGTCCTGAATACTATCTTAGGGATGTCCTCTTCCCTAATCCTTAATTGGTGGTAGCTTAAACTCAAATCTATCTTAGAAAACATGGTTGAACCTTGGAGCTGATCAAACAAGTCATCAATACGCGACATCGGAAAACTATTCTTCATAGTCACCTTATTCAGCTGCCTATATTCAATACATATCTGCATCGTTCCATCTTTCTTCTTCACAAATATAACTGGAGCACCCCAAGGTGATACACTCGGCCTAATGAAACCTTAGCTAACAAGCCCTAAAGTTGATCCTTAAGATCCCTTAACTCAGCTGGATCTATACGATATGGAATAATAGATATGGGCCTGGTACCTGGCTCCAAATCAATAGCAAAGTCAATATCACGCTTAAGTAGAAGTCTTGGCAGGCCGGTCGGAAACACATCAAGGAAATCTCTAACCACAATAACTGACTCAGGAGAAGAAGTGTCAGTGCTAGCATCTCATACATATGCTAGATAATAAAAACACCCGCGAGAAATTGACTTCCTAGAATAAAGGCAAGAAATGATCCCAGACAGTGCATGACTAATAGAACCTTTCCACACAACCAGTGATATGCCAGGCAAGATTATGGTAACGGTCTTGGCATAACAATCCAAAACTGCTCAATGAGGGGATAACCAGGCTATGCCTAGAATCACATCAAAATCTAACATGTCTATTATCATCATGTCAACCCAAGTCTCAAGGTCACCAACAACAATCATACAGGATCTCACAACACGATCCACTACTAAAGAATTGCCTAGTGGTATAGATAAAGATACAGGAACAGATAATGGCTCACTAGATAACCCCAAAAAAGGAACAAAGTAGGCAGAAATATACGAGCATGTAGAATAGGGATCAAACAAAGCTAAAGCTGACTGGTGGCATACAAAAATCATATGTGATCATCGCATCCAAGGCCTCTTCCTCTGGTCTACTAGGGATAGCATAAAACTAACACTGACATCCACCTAAATGACCACCATCATTACTACTTTTCCTTCCATGCTAGGCACCACCTCTACCTTGAACACCACCTCCTCTAACTAGCGGCTTGTCAGATCTGAGAGGCTGAGCTGGCTGAATGACTGGCTGAAATGTACCCCGCTGGGGAACTCTCTGGAATAATAACCGATGACACTGCACTTATAGCAATGCCCTGATGGCCTATCCTACTAAGATGAACTAGCTAAAACAGTGTGGCCACCATAGCCTGTTGCCTCAGAAGTTGTATCCCTAAAATACTGACCATTATAACCCTGCTTACTACACTGACCCTGCTAAAACTGAGGCCCACCTCAAGCCTAAAGTGATGCCTGAATTGGTCAGCTAGACTGACCCTAATGGTATTGTGGTTGATATCCCCGACCTCACTAATATGAACCTCTACCGTTATCGTGGGAACTACTATTACTACCCTGGTGTCGTGGCCTCTTATCTCTGGCCCCGGATCATAATGGTGTAAATCCTCCATAGTACGAACATGGTCTGTTATACCCTGGAAAGATTGCCCACTAGAAACTTGTACCTCAGCGGTCTGCCTAAGCTCTATCCTCAACCTCAAAACAAACCGGCGAACTCTATCTGGTTCAGCAGGAATGATCATGGCCCAAATGGAACCAACTGATGAAAATGGGTCTCATACTCAGATACGGACATAGATCCCTACATTAGTCTTGTGATCTTCTCTCTGTGACACTCACAATCACTTTGAGGTAAGAACTTGGCCATAAAGGCCTCATAAAACTTTCTCTTAGTCAACTGACCAGATAAAGATGGTCTGCAAGCTACCTGGGCCACCTAAGATAGCTTAGTTGGGCCCTACAGCTGATAAGTAAGTGTACCTGACCCCATGAATATCCAAAAACCCTGGATGGTGAAACATCTCCTCACAAGTAGAAATGAAATCATATGGATCCTGATCAGGAGTACCAGAGAACCTCGGCGGGGACAATCTCAGAAACCTACCAAAAACCTTCTACTTTGACTCTGTCATAACTGGGCGAGGAGCAAGAGGCTGAGCAATTGTAGGTAGCGAAAGAACCTCAGCATGGGGAGCTGAGGTAGTAAGCTACACTGCTAAACTCTAAACACCCAGGGCTGCCCCTGAGCAGAGGTTTTTGCTACATATGATGGTTGATCCCTAATCATATCAAGTAACTGCAGAAGTAAACCCTAAATACATGATGAAGGAGCTAAGGCTGATTTTTGTACAGACCGTGGTGGTACCTGGGCTGCCCCTTCGTCCATGAGGTGCTACTCTGAGACTATCTTAGGCTCAAACTCATCCTGAGAAGCTCTAATCGGTGCTGCTTCTCGAGCACATCCCTGAACCTCTACAACCACCCCATCCCTTAGCTAGAGTTGGGTATGCTGGAGTTAAAGGCTCGCCCTTGCCTTCTGCAAAAGATCTTGTACGATTCATCTCCAAAAGAGTGAACTAAAACAAATGAGATTCCAGGAAACTATCTAGGATAAGACGCACGAGACAGAAGCAAGAAGAAAGTCATGTTTCCTAAGATGCCACTGTAGCCTCCCGAAGACTGAGTACCAACGTCTCCTCTCTGATCCGTAGGACTCTACTAGACATTAGCTCCTATACCGATGACACCGGTGAACCTATGTTGTGACACCTTGCTGTCACGGCCCAATTTCTCAGGTCATGTTGGCAGCTACTACCCCTGTAGGAAAACCAATTCTCATAGTCTAGAATTGTTAGTAATGGGCTACTATCTAACTAAGTATATGGCAGAACAATATATAAGCGGAAGCAAGAGATAAAAGTAATGAAATATATGACCTGGTATCACAGTTTAAGAGCCGCCACTAAATAAACAGAGTACAAAGGGTGCAAAAGAACATATACATATGTCCCTGAATAACAAAATAGTACATGATACAAAAGAGGATATAAAAGCTAAGCTCCAGTCAACAGGAGCTCAACCTAAGTCTCGAATGTTTGGAAAGCTGCACGAGTCACCACGATATCAACGGTAAAAGCTCACACTAGGATCTACACCTGGAAGATGTAGAGTGTAGTATGAGCACAAATTGCAAAGTAACGGGTACCCAGTAGGCATCATAGGCCGACTGAGTGCATATAAGATATAAAAGTAGTAAATAGCAGAAAATGAAACAAGAGGTCACAGAAACAAACAATGAGGTAAATGGAAGCTAGCACAGATAGAATACAAGAAGCAAACAACCAAACTAGGCTTGCCACAAGATATATATATATATATATATATATATATATATATATATATATATATATATATGTATATAATAGAACACGGGTGAAGGAAAGGAGAACGCACCTAGATCCTTGCAACAACAATATATAAAGAGAGAGTTTAAAAAGAATTGTAGTATACCGGTAACCTCAAATAGAAGGGGAAGAAGGAAAGGAAACTAAGTATACACATGTTGGAAATACAACTCACAAGGTAAGGATGAACCACCAATAAACCACAAGTAGCTACAATATGAACATGTACTAAAATAGGAGTTAGTAAACTAATCTACCTACAGTCCCAACGGACGCCCAAACACTCGAGGAACACATACAAGTGAAAACAAAACCCTCTGACATCCCATACTACCAGAGCATACACTAACCAAATAGAAAACAAGGGTGGAACCGAGCACAAAATGCATGATATAGTGTGATATGCTCAAAAGTGACAGTGGCACCATATGCACCTCCTATGGTGCCCATAGGTCCAGCATGTAGTACCCATGGAAGGCTTCCCCCGTATACCTCTACCACCTATATACACTTCCTCTGGAACTCTCAGCCTACTGCCTCTACTCCAGATCGACAAGGTCCCTAGAGGTCTCTGTGACCATATACTATCTCTCAATATCTCAAAAAAACTGCCCGAACTCGAACTGGCTCTAAAACAAGCAAAAATAGTCAAGTCTAGCGCTCTGGCCCAGCCGAGCCTAGTATAGTATCAAAATCAATAGTAAATCATATCTAGTATACGTTTAAAATAAGAAGTAAAACATGTCTAGCACTCTGGCCTAGTCGAGTCTAGAATCAATGTGAAAATCATTTAAAAACCTCTTTTACTCCAAGAAGATCAATAAAATAGTTTAACAATCCACTTAGTTATTTATACAAAAAATAGTCCCTCGGGGCCATGAAAGGTCAGAAAACTAGTGATAAATTGGCCTGCAACCTTAGTAGTAGTAAATAATGCTGAAAAACCCTTTAGATGAATGATTATGGTATGCACAAATACAATCAGTAGCCCAATGGCTCACAATCAACCTATCGGCCCTGCACATGCTAAATTAACTCTACAACATAGATAACCAGCCTAAAATCACAATTTGATATCTGGGACTCACAGACATTTCCAAATAACCCACCATTTATGGTCCAAAGGCAAATACAAAGCCACACAGGGCCATAAAAAGTGTTACTACAAACCAATATAAATACTACAATGAACGTAAAAGAAGACAGGAACAAAGAAAGCAGACAGGGTCTGGTGTGCCAAACTAATAAACCCAACACAAGGATGCTAGATAGTACAATTATAGCCTATATATGCAAAGTCTAAGTAGATAAATCGTAACCAACCTGTCATCCAATGACAAGCTGCTGGAACAATGTTGTCCAAGCCTGAACTACTCCGAAAAGCTCGGAATAATAGTCAAACTATCAAGAACAAATTATATGCATTAAAACAAGGATAACAATACCCATATTGCTAAAAGTTTAGCCGGGTCAACATCTGGGTCAAAAGTAGGCCCGTAGACCCCACAATTCAAAACTAGAAATGTAAATTACTATGAGGTTTCCAACCTTGCCAGGAACACATGCCCGAAAATTGAGTAAAGAAAAGGCCTAAAATAGCCCAGAGAAGATGAAAGAATCATGCAAAAACTTGTAAAAATCCAGAATAAAAATGGATAATTACTTACCACGAAGAGAGGGAGCAAGGTCTATGAGATGGAATACGCACAACCACAAACCAGCAGCCCTAATTAAGCAACTACAAACCAAACAAGAACCCCAACTAAGATAAGTACAGTAATGGAGGTTTAGCCATGGAAGAGAAGAAATTGGGGAAGAACACATACCAAAACGAGGGAAGAAGCGAGTATGTTCGCTAACTTATGAATTCCTAAATCTAGGGAGGAAGCGAGCATGTCCGCTAATTTATGAATTCCTAAAGTTAGGAACTGATTTATAGCATCTTTTAGGAGAGGGAATCTGTTGTAGAGTGAGAAAGCAATGAATAAATGGCTGGAAATTTTGAGGAGAAGGATTTTCATATTGCAGGTTACAAACAGGCGCCATTAGCGCTGGCCTGGGGCTGTTGGCACTAAAGGAGGGATAGCAGACCCGCGCCAATGGCACTATTGGCACTGAATGAGAGATATCAGATTATCACCATTGGTGCTACCCCGGCGCCATTAGTGCTGAACACTGCTCTACTATAGAAAAACCAGTAAATTAAAATATTCCCATGGGAGATTCCAGGCATAATCAAAACCAAATACTCACAAGCTGAACATTCAACCAGAGTGAAAATAATGATTTGGTCTCAACGAAATCGGAAAAACTTCCATATGAGGTTGTTTCAAAGGAATGTTGACCTAAGTCAATACTTGCAAAAATTAACCATACACCCAAAATGCGTTTGGCTAACTCGGGACCCAAAATAACCACCTACCTAACCCAAACTCGACATTTTAGAGCTGGTGGTACCATCAAATTTCGAATCTGACACACCAATCATTGAAAGTTGACCAAAGTCAAACCTTTAACTCTAACTGGCCTAAAATCTCAAAAAAGTGAGATAGAATCATACTGGAAGTTGCCAGGCCCCAAATAAATATGCAACTAGAGCAAAATCAACATTCCAGAGCTAACAGAACTGTCAAAATTTGATTCCAAGCATGCTAGCTAAGAATGTTATCTAAAGTCAATGATCTCTTAAGTTAAAGCTCTAACACATGCAATTAGTCATAATGACCTAACGAATGTCCAGTGCATCAAACCACCATTCCCAACAAGCCATAAATGACTCCAGATAACTAAAAGAACACTCCAACAGTACAAAGAAAGCAATAATGTGACAATGATAAAGAGGGTCATTACATTGAAAGGGGGACAACCTAATTTTGTCTCTTTGAAAGGTGGATGGCCCAATCATTTCTCGTTGAATAGCGTATGAACCAATCTTGTCTCTTTAAAAGGTGGATGACCTAATCTTGTCTCATTGAAAGGTTGACTACCCAATCTTATCTCGTTGAAATATGGATGACCCAATTTTATCTCGTTGAATGGTGGATGAACCAATCTTGTCTCCTTGGAAAACGGATAGTCCATGTTAGTATCTATGAATAGGTCCATGACCCATTATTCAGAATGATGGTTCATGGTCCTCTTGAGTCAACCGTCATCTGGTTGAGTCCTCTTCTGTGTTGTAGGATTCCACTAGTGGGACCATGGGTCAGGGAATAGAACTACAATTCATCAATTCACCCATGGTTTCCGACCCTAATTTTGCATCTTCTATGATAGATGAATCTTAGGTAACAAGTTTTACCTATAGTATTGAACTATAGTCTGTCGACCCACTCATACTTTTAGTCTCCATTTTGCAAACTCTGCAGGAATTCAATCTATGAATCACAGTACGTGTCTGTGGTATGGGTTCATGACTCATAGACTAACTCGGGGATTTGGACTTGAATTGCACACCTGCATATCTCTATTCATGACTCACAACACTTGTCTGTGGTTTTGAACCACGGGCCGTAATTCCACTCATAAGAGAAAACTTAGCCAATTTTTAATCCAAACTCTAGCTTTTTTGTTGCAGACCTTTTTTCCTTGCACAACTCACAAAACACATCATATCTACTAAAGAAGTGCTAAAGAAAGTACACCAAATCTATGTTTTAAGCATCTAAAGTGCCATAAAACCATGGCATATCAATACTCTCAACTAAAAATGTTTTCTTTTCATCAAGTAACAAAATAAAACTATTCTATCACCATGCTTAGACAAAATAAAACTAGGAAACTATGGCAATCATATGGCTTTCAGACAATTCAACACATAAATTTGACACCCTCCTTTTTGGTTGCTTCTATGTTGCTCCAATCTGAAGTCAAAATGTGGCTGGCTAGTGTTAAGTAGTCTGGGCCTTAAATCAAGTGTTGGATGGTGCGCTCTGAAATATCAATCGAAATACCTCGAACTTGAACACTATCCAAGGGTGGAAGACACACTGCAAATTTCCCTTTCTCACATGAATTAATAAGAGTGGCTGCATGGGCACTATAAAACTTGCAAAAAAGAACCGAGTTGTAGGCACCACCCTACATACTCATGCATCTGAAACCATAGTGGTCATATATTTCTTTAATCTCGGCCATCTTATCCAAGGCTGCCAGATCTCTACTTCCTCAAAAATACTTTGCCTTGGGTGCCCTCTGTCATTCTGCACTATCCCCTCATGGAATAGTTTGGATGACCCCTTAGTAGCCAACTAAATATTTTCCTGCACCTCAGGGTCCTTGCTTTTGAATGTGGGAATAATGCAAATATGCTCATCATTTTGGACCTCAATTGCATCAACGCTCCTTGTATTAGTTTTGCTAGTACTAGTAGTAGCTGAACTTTAGCTAGTGTGGTCTTTGTTGTCCAAGGAAGTATCATCCCCGGGCTTAGAGTCTCCAGTTCTACCTACACTAGATGAGAACCCAGTATCATCCTCTGCCTCTTCAGACTGAGGAGATATGGTATGTTCCTATCTCTTTGCTACTTACCTTGTGGTCTGAGGCTACACTTTTAAATCTGATTCAATGGCGTACACCTCCTCATAATCACTTGCTTCTGGTTCGAAGGGTGAGTCTAGTAGTCTAGTCTGTAATTTATGAGTCCTTTCTCTTATTTTCTTTGTTGTGAGTGCTCCACCCTTTTTTGGAGTTGTTTTAGGAGGCATGGTACTTGTGGAGAGTTTGTTAGCATACAACCCAGGAAAAGGAAATTTTTTACACATTTTGTACAATTGTGCAGGGCACAGTTCATGTAATACCCTTTCGGTCATTCTTGCATTTCGTCTTTCTTTATACTAGTAGATCATTCCTGTAGCGGATCCAAGTCATTTATGTCTTGCTGGGACTAGTGGTTTGGTTACCCGGCTGTTCGTTAGGTCATTATGATAATTTCCCTGTTTTAGAGCCTTAACTTAGTAAATCATTTACTTTAGTTACCATTCTTAGCTAGCATGCTCAGAATTGAATTCTGACTATTTCGTAAGCTTTAGAACATGGAGTTTGGTCTAGTTGGACCTTTAGTCAGGGCCTGGGTACTTCCGGTATAATTCTATCTCACTTTTTGAGATTTTAGGCCAGTTAGAGTTAGAAGTTTGACTTTGGTCAACTTTCAATGATCGGAGCATTGGATTTGAAATTTGATGGTTTCAACAGCTCTAAATGTTGAGTTTGGTTGAGATAGGTGGTTGGTTTAGGTCTCGGGTGATCTGGGATCATTTTGGGTGTTTGGTTAGAATTTGGTAGTGTTTACTTTGGTCAACATTCCATCAAAACAACCTCGTATGGAAGTTTTATCGATTTTGTTGAGTTCTGAACGTTATTTCCACTCTAGTTACATTTTTGGTTTGTGAGCATCAGGTTTTAATTGTGCCTAGAACTTCCCATGGGAGTATTTTAAGTTTCTGGTATTTTGGCAGTAGAGTAGTGCTCAGCGCGATCGCGCACCGTTATCATTCCCCTGGCGCTTTCTCTCTTCAGCGCCATCACGCTTGGGCACCGCGATCGTGCTAGTGCGCTGCCACCACCTTTAGCTTGATCATGCAGGGGGACCGCGATCACGCTGGTCTACGACCTGTAATATATAAATATGTTCCTTCTATTTTACAACCCATTTTCTCATTTCCCTCTCTCTCTCTAAAACTAGTTCTCTCACCAAAAACCTGCTCAAAATCAGTTCCTAGCCGTGGGAAACCATCAATTGTTGAATATTATCATTCCCTCTTCATTTAGTAAGTCCATCTTCTCAAATTCTTCCATTGTCATGGCTAAAACCTCCATTAAAGGTTCTTCACTTAGCTTAGGGCTATCTCTTTGTTGTAGCTGCTTTGTTGGGTCTGCTCTATCGGCAATACGTGTGAACCACCTTATTGAACTTTTTCCCTCTCTCCGTGGTGTGTAATTGTCCATTTTAAATCTTGATTTTGTAAAGTTTTTGCATGATATTCCCTCTTATTCTCCGGGCAAATTTAGGCCTTTTATTTACTCATATTCTGCTCAATTTTTGAGCATGCGCTCCCAGTAACATTGACAACCTTGTGGTAACTTTTGTTTCTGGTTTTGGGTTGTCAGGCCCATTAGCCCATTTTGACCTGGATTTCGACCTGGATAAACTTTTAGCAGTATGGGTATCATTATCCTTGTTTCAATGCGTAGATTATATTTTTGATAGTTTGAGTGTTGTTTGGAGCTTCTCGAAGTAGTTAGGGCTTGGGCTTTGGCTTCCCAGTAGCTTATCATTAGATGCAAGGTAGGTTGCAACTTCCCTAACTTAGATATTGCGTATATAGGCTATAATTGTACTATTTAGCATCCTTGGGTTGGGTTTACTAGGTTGGCACCTTAAACCTTGTCTGTTTTCTTCCCGTTTGTCTTAATTCATACGTTCATCATAGTATTCAGATCAGTTCTGTAGTATCACCCCTTGTGGCCCTGTGTGGCCTTGCATTTGCCATTTGACCATATATTGTGGGGTGATTGGGAAATGTCCATGCATCCTGGACATCGATTTACTATTATGAGCTAATTTTATGTGTTGTAAGGCAAGATGAGCTTGTCCAGGGCTGATAGGTTGTTTGTGAGCCATTGGGCTATCGATTATTTCCGATCATATAATCATTATCATGCAAAAAGGGTTTTCAACATTAATTTTACAACTACTATGGATGCAGCCTAATTTTCACCGATTTTCTAACTTTGCATGGCCCTGAGGGGTCATTTTCCATCTTATTTACGGTTTCACCCTTGTTTGTCATTTGTTGAGTGTACGCTCCGATAGTATGGGATGCTGGAGGGTTTATTTTCACTTGTATTTGTTCCTCGGGTGTATAGGGGCTCGTTGGGACTATAGATAGATTAGGTTAATCGTTCGTATACCACCTTTTCTTAAACACTCTGTATATATTGTTCTTTGTAAGTCCAGGTGCATTCTCTATTGTTTTACCTGTGTTCTGTGATATATCTTCTATGGCTGGCGTATTACTCTTATATTCTCATTGTCTTCTATTTGTGGCTAGCTTCCAGGTGTTTTCCTCTATTTGTTTCCATGACTACTTTCTTTACGATCTTCTATTTACTACTTTATATCCTATATGCGCTCATTCGGCCTATGTTGCCTACTGGGTACCCGTTGCTTTGCAATTGGTGCTCATACTACACTTCTACATCTTCTGGTTCATATCCTACACTACAAGAAAAAGGGTTATTAGGGACCAAGATTTAGCAACAAGTGTAAAAGATGGTCCTAATAATATACTTACAGGGATGAAATTATTTTTTAGTCCCTAATACTTGTTTTTATTTTCTAAGAGAAAAAAAGGCAAAATGACCTGGTCTCTAATGCTAATAAAATTTCAGCGGGACTCTAAATAATTTCAACAAAGGAGTGCGAGTCATATTAGCTAGAAAATTTTTGTCTTTCTCAAAGCGGCAAATACCCTAAATTTCATCTGGGTATCTCAAATTGTCTCTCAAATTGCAAGGTCTGGGTTTCTCAATTTTTCTCTCAAATTGCAAGGTCTGGGTCTCTCAAATTGTCTCTGAAATTGCAAGGTCTGGGTCTCTCAAATTGCAGAGATAGCATAATCTGGCTAAAGTACCACAAGATTTTGATCTTCACTGCATTATCAGGTAACATAAGGAGTAAATTAGGTCATATCTTTCATCCTTTTCCTCGATGATAACATTTTTCTTCCTTTAGTCCTTTCTTTCTGACCCAAGAACATGCAAACTGTTTGGAATACTTGTTGTTGTGTGAGGGCTGAAACTGGAAGTATTGGGTTGAAGGTTCAAGACTAAGTAGGTATTTGAGGGTTTATTGAGGGGTTTCTTCTCTTGGGTTGCATTTAAAAAGTTCTTTGGAGACTAGTTGTAGGGCTAAAAAGTTGTCGTGTGTTTAATTTATTGTGGTTTGTATCTGTTCAGATTTTTCTTATGAATTAAAGAATTGGTTGAAATCTTTTCACCCGTTAGGTTCTATAATTCAGTTCATTTCCTCTAGAAACTTCAAATTAAGTTTTTTTCTCTAATAGTCCTTTGTTTTTTAGATGACAACACAGTGCTTGGTAAATATTATTACAACTTGGTTCTCTGTTTGCTTGAGCATTAGCTGCTGCTAGTCGCTATATATATACATAATTATTGTACTGTTCGATATCCATTTGTAGCTGAAGAAGAGTTTATTGTATGCTCGTCTTCAAATTCCAATTTTGCTTATTATGAAGCTGTTGAGATTGGTTGTGCTTGTAAACTGAAACTGTAAATGTTGTTTAGTTAGGTTTGTAAATATTGATGATGAAAAATAGGTTACAACCTATGTTGATCAGACTCTTCAAAAATGGTAACGGGTGCGTGTCGGATTCTCCAAAAGTAGTGTATTCTCGGAGAATCCGACATGGGTGCGGCATCAGAAATGATGAGTTCGCGCAACTTAGGTTACAACTTGGTTCTCTAGTTGTTTTAGATTTGGCTACTACTACTTGCCAATTTATAATTACTGTATCGTTCGATGTCCATTGTAGCCTAAGAAGTGTTTAACTTTCACTCGTCTTCAAATTCCAATTTTATTTATCATTAAAATGTTTAGATTATTTTTTCTTGTTAACTCAAATTGTAACTCTTGTTTAGTTAGGTTTTTAGGTATTGATGATGAAAAACGTGTTAACAGTATAACAAGTAGAGTTTGCTATGATAAAATGTGGCTATTATGACACTACAAGTGTGTTATGTGGTCTTATTTTCCTTGGATATATTAAACCACACTTTTATATTTGTCTGGTGATGCCATCCTTGTTAAATTTCTAGAGTCACAACTTCTCTTGTTGCTGCATATTTTTTATCGCTTTATTGCTTTAAGCGGTGAAGCAAAGTGAGGCGGAGGCTGGTGCTTCTAGAATAGCTACTTAAACAAACCTTCTTATCTTTTTTTTGCTTGGTTACAATCTGTTTAAGATTCTTGCATAGGTTATATTTCAGCTGTTATATGTTTGTGATTATTTGGTTAGTCTCTTGAGACCCCTAGGTAAGCATATTTTTCGCCTTTAATGGAAAACAATCATCAAAATATTTAGAATATTAACCTATCTTCTCAGGCAACTAGGATTGCCACTGTTGAAAACAATTTGCAAAACTGGAGTATTCCAGAAGAGCCTTTCAAAAGGATTTACCAGCTAGGTAACTTTAGTTTTGCTAGGAAGCATAACATTAAGACCTGTGAATCTACCATAGCTATTAATAACTCTTTAGAGATTATTAAGATTCTTAATGAGCCTGATCTGAACAGGTATAAGAAAAACTTCAACTATCTCCACATAGGGTTAGTTCATGTCTCCGTCAAGCCCCTTTTTAGAAAAGGTCTTGACATTCCTGTTTGCGTCCTTCTTATGGATGATCGCCTCTTAGAATTTAATGATTCTTTACTAGGGGTTCTTCAAAGTAATCTACCTGATGGGCCAGTTTACTTCAATTGCTACCCCAACTTTTCGGTCGACATCAATGACCCTAATATCATGGACAGTTTGACACTTAATGTCAAAACTAAGAACATGAATAGCAAAGCCAATACTCGAGAAATAGCCATTATCTATCGAGTATATTACAGGCTTATGTCCACTACACTTGCACCTAGAGCAAGAATAAAGAGCACAAAAGGAGCTACTATGTTAATGGAAGCTAACCATGAGCACAATATTGTATTTGTGCCCCGTCTTCTGAACTGGGATGACATTGCCCTCACTGATGAGTGGCATTTTGATAACATCACCCAGCCCATTCGCTGGCATTCTGAGAGAACTCAGAATCATAGAGTGATCCAATTCCCTGATGGATCTATAGACCTAAAATTCCTTAGTAATCCTAGGTCCTCATCCATTAGAAGAATAACTTCTGCCAGGCCTTCGTCTGCCATTCGTTCTTCCTCTTCCAAACCCCCGGAGGAAGCAGAAGAGACACCAATAGTCAACAACGACAAAGGTAAAGTCGTGGGAGTTGATTATTCGGGTGAAATCCCAAAGGTCTTCTACCAAGAGGACCTCTATACTCCTAACAGCCCCACTCATAGTGAGATGGAGCCACCCCCTATGTTCACCAAGAGAAAGGAAGATTCTGCTGAGAAATTTACTCCTGACCCTATAGAGTTAGACAGAATCTGGAACCTTCCCCACCACCAAAATAAAAGAATGTGGTACGTAGCCAACTATTTATTACAACAAAGGCAAAGCTTTAGAGACCTTTGGTAATCACACATGAAGAGACTTTGATGTATGATCGAGTTCTTCAGTTGGTTTTAAATGACCGGCAAACTAGGAAGCCGTAAGCAATCCTTGCTGGTCATTGTCACCAAATTGTATACAACCACCAACAAAATGGTTGAATCTGTCACTCCTCCCCTAGAAGGGATAAAAATCCCTTATGCTACCAAGGTTATCCCGGCGGCCCTTTTAAGACTAAGAGTGCCAAGATTGAGGCCTTGCCTAATTGCTCTGACATAGATAGACTCATAGAGCAGAACAATTATACCAACCAAGTCCTTCATATTGTTTCTAAACAAATAGAAGACTTTAGTGAAAGGACTTTGCTAAGTGCTAAATCTACCCCCTCTAAAGCTAGTACTAGCAAAACCCTAGAAACCGACCCTATCTTCAAGATACCTGAATTCAATAGAGAAAAGCTCCCTAAGCTTAAGGAAACTTTTGATATCTATGTTAATGTTCATGACAAGATCAATGAACAACTAGCAGCCTTCAGTATCTCTAATAAAGATACTCAGAAATCTAAAGCTGCTAATAGTAAGAGTATCAGCACTATCCGAGGGAAAGAAACCCTCATTCAAAGGATCTCCAATGATAGGTACCACAATAAGAAGAACTACCAAGCACGTCCTTCTTTCCCTGACATTCAGTATGAAGAAAATGCTTTTCTTTCCACCTCCTCTCATGAGGGCAGAAGCATTACTGAATAGAATATTGATGGCCTTGCAGAGCACCAGATTTATAATAAACTTCACGAAATGGGAGTTGCTATTACAGCCTATAAGATTAGGCATTCATCTGATAAAGAGGCAGCCTTTATGATTATAGCAGGCTTCACTGGCATGCTTAGACATTGGTGGGATAATTACCTAACTGATGATCTTAGAAAAGCTATCCAAGATGGAGTTGCCATTGAAACTGTTGTAAAAATTAAAGGTATCACTGAAACCTCTTCCCAAGTTCCAAGGGAGGATGCTTGTGCCGTACTCCTCTATCACATAGCTAAGCACTTCGTAGGAGAGCCTAAGCTTTTCTAAGATAGGAGTTTACAAATCCTTAATAACCTTACCTGCCCTAGGTTAGATGATTTCATTTGGTATAAGCACCAATTTATCAGTAAGGTTATGATTAGACCTGATTGCAACAATGATTTCTGGAAAGAAAGATTTGTTAGCGGTCTCCCTCCTCTCTTTGCGGACAAGGTCAGAACCAAAATCCAAGATCGTTGTGAGGGTAAGATTCCTTATCATCAGATGACATATGGTGACCTTATTAGCATCATCAACGTTGTAGGATTAGAACTCTGTACTGATATTAAGCTTAAGCAACAACTTAAGAGAGAAAAGTCCTCTTCCACTAAGGAATTAGGCAACTTTTGTACAGATTTTGGGTTTACCTCCATTACCCCTCCCTCTAAGCATTCCTACAAAAAGGATAAAGATTCCAAAGGTCATAGGAAGAATCATCACAAGTCCCATGACAATTCTAAACGATCTTCGCGAAAGGCTTCTAAAAAACCTAGATTCCCCAAATAATCCAGGGCTAATGTTTGCTATAACTGTAGTAAACCTGGTCACCTTGCCAGGGACTGTAAAGCAGGTGGCAAAAAGAAGAAAATTAATCTTCTTGATATCCCTGACCAAGCCAAAGAACAACTCTTTGCCATACTTGAAGACGACAAAGGATACTCATCTTCGCATTGCCCTTCTGATACATCTGATAGTGATATCGATCTATCTTATGATTCAGATACTAGCCAGTCAGGTAATGACTATTCTAATTGCCATGGTTCCTTTTGCCATTGTGATAAGTCCCCTGTTGTTCGAGTCCTGTCTAGTGACCCTAACGAGGCTCTCTTGGATGTAATCTAACACATAGATAACCAGGATGCCAAGAAGAGCTACCTCATAGAGCTTAAGAGGCTTATCCAAGAGCAATCTAGGAAAACAACTAGAGAACCAAGAGTAGCCATTGAACCCTTCAGTATGAAGCATATCATGGCTAAATTTGATAAGGCCCCTGAGCCTACTATTTCTGAGCTTAAGTGTGAAATCCTTGAGCTCAAGAAAGAAGTACAGGACATAAAGACCAGACTCAACAAAGTTGAGATGGAGTATCTCACTACCCAGGTCCTTAAAAACGCCAAGGCTTATGTGTATAAGTCTTACAACGATGACCCTTCTGATGAAGAAAATAAGGAAGTTCATTCTTTAGAAAAAGGAATAAACTTTTCTTCACCCAGAAAAACAGCCTCTGACCCTGGTACTTCTGACCCTGGTTATGCCATTATTTCTTCCATCAGGCCTCAGAGTCATCACATTCGAGTTAAGATTGTTATTAACAAAAACTTTGTTATTAACAAAATTGCCTTACTTGATAGCGGCGCAGACCGCAACTGTATCATGAAAGGTATTGTACCCATCAAGTACTTACTAAAGAGTACTTCTAAATTATACTCTGCCACAGGAGAAAGACTTCGCATTAATTATAAGCTCTTCAAAGCTCATATCTGTAATAACGGAATTTGCTTGACAAATGATTTTATTATTACAGAAGACATTAATGAAGAAGTCATTCTTGGAATTCCTTTTATCACTCAGATAAAACCTTTTACTACCAACTTAGATGGTATAGAAACTAGTATTTTAGGGTAAACCTTGTATTTTCCTTTTGTTAAAAACCTTTCAGTTGAAGAAAGTGAGTTTATTTGACAGAAAACTATTTTCAGAATAAACCAGCTTTCTAACCATATCACCTTTTTAAAGGATGACATAAAAATTAAGAAAATCTAGCAGATTTTAAAAACCCCGGGGATAGTTACCAAAATAGCTAATCTCCAAACTCTTTTTGAAAAAGAAATATGCTCTGATTTTCCTAGTGCTTTTTGGGAAAGAAAAAGGCATATCGTTAAGCTCCCTTATATAGAAGGTTTCAATGAACAAAATATCTCCACTAAAGAGAGACCTATCCAGATGAACCAAGAAGTAATGGAAGTTTACAAGAAAGAAATTTCTATACTTCAAGACGAAGGGATCATCTCTCCTTCTAAATCTCCTTGGAGATGTTCGGCTTTTTATGTCAATAAAGCGGCCAAAAGGGAAAGAAGGGCTCCCAGGCTTGTAATTAATTATAAGCCTTTGAATGCCGCCTTAAAATGGATTAGGTATCCTATACCTAATAAAAGAGATCTTCTGAAAAGAACTGTCAAAGCTAATATCTATGGCAAATTCGATATGAAATCTGGGTTCTGGCAAGTCCAAATTGCTTAAGAAGACTGGTATAAAACAGCCTTCAACGTACCCTTCGGGCAGTATACATGGAAGGTAATTCCTTTTGGCCTTAAGAATGCCCCATCTGAGTTCACAAATATCATGAACTCCATCTTCAATGATTATAGTCATATGTCTATAGTTTATATATATAATGTCCTTATCTTCTCTGAAGATATAGATGCCCATTTTAAGAACCTTAATACCTTCTTTAAAATCGTAAAGGTTAACGGCTTGGTAGTCAATGCTAGGAAGATCAAACTCTTCTAAACAGCTATTAGATTCCTAGGGCATGACCTCTATCAAGGCAGCTACAAACCCATTTGCAGATCCATAGAGTTCTCCTCCAAATTTCC
Organism: Jaltomata sinuosa; assembly: GCA_003996215.1. Classification (NCBI taxonomy): domain Eukaryota; kingdom Viridiplantae; phylum Streptophyta; class Magnoliopsida; order Solanales; family Solanaceae; genus Jaltomata; species Jaltomata sinuosa. The sequence continues at coordinate 1,370,532 of QJPP01000107.1, read as the reverse complement.
TGATGAAATTACTGACAAAACTCAGTTGCAATGATTTCTAGGGAGTCTCAACTATGTAGCTGACTTTATCCCTAATGCTAGACAGGTCTGTGAACCTTTGTATAAGAGACTTAAAAAGTATCCTATTCCCTGGGGAATAGCACAAACCCAGGATGTAATCTTGATTAAAGGGATAGTCAAGAACCTCCCATGTTTAGGTCTCCCTAACCCTGAAGCCATCATGATAGTAGAAACTGACGCTTCAGATATAGGCGATGGTGGTATCCTTAAGCAAAGAGTCACCGCTAAATCCCCTGAACAACTAGTCAGGTTTACCTCTGGGATATGGAATTCAGCCCAGAAAAACTATTCCACGGTTAAAAAGGAAGTCTTGTCTATAGTGCTATGTATCACTAAATTTCAAGATGATCTTGTTAACAAAGAATTTTTAATTAGGGTAGATTGTAAGTCTGCTAAAGAGATTCTAGTCAAAGATGTCAAAAACCTTGTTTCAAAACAAATTTTTGCTAGATGGCAAGCTCTACTATCTAGCTTTGATTTCAAAATTGATTTTATTAAAGGAGAAGAAAACTCCTTGCCGGATTTTCTAACAAGGGAATTTTTGCAGGGAAAAGATGAGACCCTTTAAGCCACCCTCCACTCCTAAAAAGGAGAAGGAATCAAGAATGGCCAGACCATTCCAAATCCAACCACCAAATGCACCTACCACCATAACCACATTAAGACCTCCAATGTCTTTCCAAAACAGGTATACAGCTCTTGCTGATTACCCTAAACTCCCAGCACCACTGCCACCACCCACAACCAGGCTGTCTAAACCTTTTGATAGAAGACAGACCACAAACTCTTTGGTTCAGACTAAAGAAAGCTACGTTATGAAGACCCTAGAGTCTTTTGCCCAGGCGGTGAATCCAGAAGCAGGCAAAAACCCGCAACAAAGCCCATCATTCTCAAAAGAAGAAAATTACGAGTTTGTTACCTCCACAATATTGCCACTGATGGCAATTGACAAAGAATACGAGGGTTTCAGATGTGAAGATCTAACAAAGCCTCGTTACTCAAACAAAAATTATGTGGATACAGGAGTTTCACTTAAAACGCAAAAATATTATGAGGCCATCCTCACAGACACGGATTCAACTGAAGTGGAACACACCACCTCTGCAAAGGATCCAAACTACGTGAGCTTCTCCAGGTTCACCATAAAAAGGTCCTTTCGCCATTTGAATGGTTTGCTGATCATTTGTTGACCTTGATCAACCTCTCTGTGCAGCACAGGCCACAGACCTATAACTGGATAGATTATCAGTTTGCATGGACAAACTTTTTGTATCTACGACCATGACACACTTGATTTGTTAAGTATGGACCAGAGTTCATCAAGTCTACCATTCCTAGATGGTTCTATGAATGGTGGGATATCTTTGGAGGAAATAAGCAGATCCTCTCCACCCATTTCCTTAACAGATTCGACTAGTTTAAAAAAGTTGAAGAAATCTCCACCTTACCTGAACACATTAAAATGTGTAAGTACTTTGTTAAGAAAAGAATTTCTTACATCATCAGTTGGAACTTTGCCAAAACTGATATTTCAAGAATTAAACACTTGACCAAGGAGATCAAGATTAAAGGTTGGGCTCCCAAGCCACAACCCCCTAAAGCCAGAAAAGGTATCCAAGATACAGGAACATCCGGTACATCTACGTCCATGAAAGGTCTTCAAACGACTCCATCAAAAGAAGAGTTAAAAGCAAGGTTAAACTTTGCGTTAAGCCATATGGAGAAATTTGATGAGAAATACATCATAGAACTGTTCAACGATGCAACAGAGCCATCTTCGTCAAACAACAGTAACAATGGCAACATGTGCAACCCCAGAGGAATTGCAAAAGCATACATGGACCAGGAGGACCCCCCCTATGAATATGGAAATGACCTTTGAAAAGAGCAGAGGCCAAAGGCCGGAATTGCTTTTAAAAAAAGGCATCCCACTATTCACAGATGGGATCCAATACTGTCTCCACTCAGAAGACTTTTCCACTACTTTATGTAAAATTATTTCATGCTTTATTTGTAAGATAAGCACTAGAAGTGTCGGCAAAATCTAAGCCATCCACCTGTTGTCTTCCAAAGAGATAGGAACCAATTCTTGAGCTTATAAAAGCTCAACACTCCTTTAGGAGAAGGCATTCAGAAATTCTCTCTCACAAGAAATTCCCAAAACCCTTCATCCTGTTTCATAATGATGTTTCTTCCTTGTTATAATAAATAAAACTTTTGTAAGTATTTTTTCCTTTCGTACACCATCTTTAAGTTTTTACCCGACCATCTTTCTGGGACCTCTATACTCCTAACAGCCCCACTCATAGCGAGATGGAGCCCCCCTATGTTCACTAAGAGAAAGGAAGATTCTCTGACCATGCTCAGATCTGCTGAGAAATTTACTCCTGACCCTATAGAGTTAGACAGACTTTGGAACCTTCCCCAACACCAAAATAAAAGAATGTGGTATGTAGCCAACTATTCTTTACAACAAAGGCAAAGCTTTAGAGACCTTTGGAAATCATACATGAAGAGACTTTGATGTATGATCGAGTTCTTCAGTTGGTTTGAAATGACCGGCAAACTAGGATGCCGTAAGCAGTCCTTGCAGGTCATTGTCAGCAAATGGTATACAGCCACCAACAAGATGGTAGAATCTGTCACTCCTCCCCTAGATGGGATAAAAATCCCTTATGCTACCAAGGTTATCCCGGCAGCCCCTTTTAAAACTAAGAGTGCCAAGCCTAAGGCCTTGCCTAATTGCTCTGACATAGATAGACTCATAGAGCAGAACAATTATACCAACCAAGTCCTTCATATTGTTTCTAAACAAATAGAAGACTCTAGTGAAAGGACCTTGCTAAGTGCTAAGCCTACCCTCTCTAAAGGTAGTACTAGCAAAACCCTAGAAACCGACCCTATCTTCAATATACCTGAATTCAATAGAGAAAAGTTCCCTAAGCTTAACGAAACTTTTGATATCTCTGGTAATGTTCTTGACAAGATCAATGAACAACTAGCAGCCTTCAGTATCTCTGATAAAGATACTCAGAAATCTAAAGCTGCTAATACTAAGAGTATCGGCACTATCCGAGGGAAAGAAACCCTCATTCAAAGGATCTCCAACGATAGGTACCACAATAAGAAGAACTACCAAGAACTTCCTTCTTTCCCTGACATTCAGTACGAAGAAAATGTTTTTCATTCCACCTCCTCTCATGAGGCCAGAAGCATTACTGAATGGAATATTGATGGCCTTGCAGAGCACCAGATTTACAATAAACTTCACGAGATGGGAGTTGCTATTACAGCCTATAAGATTAGGCATTCATCTGATAAAGAGGAAGCCTTTTTGATTATAGCAGGCTTCACTGGCATGCTTAGACATTGGTGGGATAATTACCTAACTGATGATCTTAGAAAAGCTATCCAAGATACAGTTTCCATTGAAAATGTTGTAAAAATTGAAGGTATCACTGAAAGCTCTTCCCAAGTTCCAAGGGAGAATGCTTGTGCCGTACTCCTCTATCACATAGCTAAGCACTTCGTAGGAGAGCCTAAGCTTTTCTAAGATAGGAGTTTACAAATCCTTAATAATGTTACCTTCCCTAGGTTAGATGATTTCATTTGGTATAAGCACCAATTTATCAGTAAGGTTATGATTAGACCTGATTGCAACAATGATTTCTGGAAAGAAAGATTTGTTAGCGGTCTCCCTCCTCTCTTTGCGGACAAGGTCAGAACTAAAATCCAAGATCGTTGTGAGGGTAAGATTCCTTATAATCAGATGACATATGGTGACCTTATTAGCATCATCAACGTTGTAGGATTAGAAATATGTACTGATATTAAGCTTAAGCAACAACTTAAGAGAGAAAAGTCCTCTTCCACTAAGGAATTAGGCAACTTTTGTACAGATTTTGGGTTTACCTCCATTACCCCTCCCTCTAAGCATTCCTCCAAAAAGGATAAAGATTCCAAAGGTCATAGGAAGAATCATCACAAGTCCCGTGACGATTCTAAATGATCTTCGCAAAAGGTTTCTAAAAAACATAGATTCCCCAAAGAATCCAGGGCTAATGTTTGCTATAACTGTAGTAAACCTGGTCACCTTGCCAGGGACTATAAAGCAGGTGGTAAAAAGAAGAAAATTAATCTTCTTGATATCCCTGACCAATCCAAAGAACAACTCTTTGCCATACTTGAAGATGACAAAGGATACTCGTCTTCGCACTGCCCTTCTGATACATTTGATAGTGATATCGATCTATCTTATGATTCAGATACTAGCCAGTCAGGTAATGACCGTTCTAATTGCCATGGTTCCTTTTTCCATTGTGATAAGTCCCCTGCTGTTCGAGACCTGTCTAGTGACCCTAACGAGGCTCTCTTTGATGTAATCCAACACATAGATAAACAGGATGCCAAGAAGAGCTACCTCATAGAGATTAAGAGGCTTATCCAAGAGTAATCTAGGCAAACAACTAGAGAACCAAGAGTAGCCATTGAACCCTTCAGTATGAAGCATATCATGGCTATATTTGATAAGGCCCCTGAGCCTACCATTTTTGAGCTTAAGTGTGAAATCCTTGAGCTCAAGAAAGAAGTCCAGTACATAAAGACCAGACTCAACAAAGTTGAGATAGAGTCTCTCACTACCCAGGTCCTTAAAAACGCCAAGGCTTATGTGTATAAGTCTGACAACGATGACCCTTCTGATGAAGAAAATAAGGAAGTTCATTCTTTAGAAAAAGGAATAAACTTTTCCTCACCCAGAAAAACAGCCTCTGACCCTGGTACTTCTGACCCTGGTTGTGCCGTTATTTCTTCCATCAGGCCTCAGAGTCATCACATTCCAGTTAAGATTGTTATTAACAAAAACTTTGTTATTAACAAAATCGCCTTACTTGATAGCGACGCAGACCGTAACTGTATCATGAAAGGTATTGTACCCATCAATTACTTACTAAAGAGTACTTCTAAATTGTACTATGCCACAGGAGAAAGACTTCGCATTAATTATAAGCTCTCAAAAGCTCATATCTGTAATAACGGAATTTGCTTGACAAAGGATTTTATTATTACAGAAGACATTAATGAAGAAGTCATTCTTGGAATTCCTTTTATCACTCAAATAAAACCTTTTACTACCAACTTAGATGGTATAGAAACTAGTATTTTAGGGAAAACCTTGTATTTTCCTTTTGTTAAAAACCTTTCGATTGAAGAAAGTGAGTTTATTAGACAGAAAACTGTTTTCAGAATAAACCAGCTTTCTAACCATATCACCTTTTTAAAGGATGACATAAAAATTAAGAAAATCTAGCAGATTTTAAAAACCCCAGGGATAGTTACCAAAATAGCTAATCTCCAAACTCTATTTGAAAAAGAAATATGCTCTAATTTTCCTAGTGCTTTTTGTGAAAGAAAAAGGCATATCATTAAGCTCCCTTATATAGAAGGTTTCAATGAACAAAATATCTCCACTAAAGCGAGACCTATCCAGATGAACCAAGAAGAAAGGAATTTCTAGACTTCTAGACGAAGGGATCATCTCTCCTTCTAAATCTCCCTGGAGATGTTCGGCTTTTTATGTCAATAAAGCGGCTGAAAGGGAAAGAGGGACTCCCAGGCTTGTAATTAATTATAAGCCTTTGAAAGTCGCCTTAAAATGGATTAGGTATCCTATACCTAATAAAAGAGATCTTTTGAAAAGAACTGTCAAATCTAATATCTATGGCAAATTCGATATGAAATCTGGGTTCTGGCAAGTCCAAATTGCTGAAGAAGACCGGTATAAAACAACCTTCAATGTATCCTTCGGGCAGTATGAATGGAAGGTAATTCCTTTTGGCCTTAAGAATGCCCCATCTGAGTTCACAAATATCATGAACTCCATCTTCAATGATTATAGTCATATGTCTATAGTTTATATATATGATGTCCTTATCTTCTCTGAAGATATAGATGACCATTTTAAGCACCTTAATACCTTCTTTAAAATCGTAAAGGTTAACGGCTTGGTAGTCAGTGCTAGGAAAATCAAACTCTTCTAAACAACTATTAGATTCCTAGGGCATTACCTCTATCAAGGCAGCTACAAACCCATTTGCAGATCCATAGAGTTCTCCTCCAAATTTCCTGATGAAATTACTGACAAAACTCAGTTGGAAAGATTTCTAGGGAGTCTCAACTACGTAGCTGACTTTATCCCTAATGCTAGACAGGTCTGTGAACCTTTGTATAAGAGACTTAAAAAGAATCCTATTCCCTGGGGAATAGCACAAACCCAGGCTGTAATCCTGATTAAAGGGATAGTCAAGAACCTCCCATGTTTAGGTCTCCCTAACCCTGAAGCCTTCATGATAGTAGAAACTGACGCTTCAGATATAGGCTATGGTGGTATCCTTAAGCAAAGAGTCACCACTGAATCCCCTGAACAACTAGTCAGGTTTACCTCTAGGATATGGAATTCAGCCCAGAAAAATTATTCCACGGTTAAAAAGGAAGTCTTGTCTATAGCGCTACGTATCACTAAATTTCAAGATGATCCTGTTAACAAAGAATTTTTAATTAGGGTAGATTGTAAGTCTGCTAAAGAGATTCTCGTCAAAGATGTCAAAAACCTTGTTTCAAAATTTTTTTTTGCTAGATGGCAAGCTCTACTATCTAGCTTTGATTTCAAAAATGATTTTATTAAAGGAGAAGAAAACTTCTTGCCTGATTTTCTAACAAGGGAATTTTACAGGGAAAAGATGAGACCCTTTAAGCCACCCTCCACTCCTAAAAAGGAGAAGGAATCAAGAATGGCCAGACCATTCCAAATCCAACCACCAAATGCACCTACCTCCATAACAACATTAAGACCTCCAATATCTTTCCAAAATAGGTATACAGCTCTTGCTGATTACCCTAAACTCCCAGCACCACTGCCACCACCCACAACCAGGCTGTCTAAACCTTTTGATAGAAGACAGACCACAAACTCTTTGGTTCAGACCAAAGAAAGCTACATTATGAAGACCCCAGAGTCTTTCGCCCAGGCGGTGAATCCAGAAGCAGGCAAAAACCCGCAAGAAAGCCCATCTTCCTCAAAAGAAGAAAATTACGAGTTTTTTACCTCCACAATATTGCCACTGATGGCAATTGGCAAAGAATACGAGGGTTTCAGATGTGAAGATCTAACAAAGCCTCGTTGATCAAACAAAAATTATGTGGATACAGGAGATTTACTTAAAGCGCAAAAATATTATGAGGCCATCCTCACAAACACGGATTCAATTGAAGTGGAACACACCACCTCTGCGAAGGATCTCCAAACTCTTTTTGAAAAAGAAATATTCTCTGATTTTCCTAGTGCTTTTTGGTAAAGAAAAAGGCATATCGTTAAGCTCCCTTACATAGAAGGTTAGATTTCTTCAACTTTTTCGAACTCGTCGAATATGTTAAGGAAATGGGTGGAGAGGATCTGCTTATTTCCTCCAAAGAAATCCCACCATTCAATGAATCGGATTTCACCCGAATAATCAACTCCCACGACTTTACCTTTGTCGTTGTTGACTATTGGTGTCTCCTCTGCTTCAGAATGTGGTACGTAGCCAACTATTCTTTACAACAAAGGCAAAGCTTTAGAGACCTTTAGAAATCATACATGAAGAGACTTCGATGGATGATCGAGTTCTTGAGTTGGTTTGAAATGACCGGCAAACTAGGAAGCCGTAAGCAGTCCTTGCAGGTCATTGAAATGACCGGCAAACTAGGAAGCCGTAAGCAGTCCTTGCAGGTCATTGTTAGCAAATGGTATACAGCCACCAACAAGATGGTAGAATCTGTCACTCCTCCCTGGTTTGTTTAAGTAGCTATTCTTGGGATTACATCAAGACAATACTCTCAAAGTTATCTTAGCGGAGGGACCACCTAAAGGTCAATACGCCTGTCCGTCGGCTTCGACGACCTATCAGTACGGCTGACCAACACCTTAACCAGATATTAATCGGAAACTTCAAACCATAGAGAGAATGACGACGACCTCAAATTTTTAAAACAAACATACTTAATCCGTATATGCTAGAAATAATATGATAAGATAAATACATAAATTAATTTTCAAAAGCATAAGTTTATGAACCCTTCAGTATGAAGCATATCATGGCTAAATTTGATAAGGCCCCTGAGCCTACCATTTCTGAGCTTAAGTGTGAAATCCTTGAGCTCAAGAAAGAAGTCCAGGAAATAAAGACCAGACTCAACAAAGTTGAGATGGAGTCTCTCACTACCCAGGTCCTTAAAAATGCTTATATGTATAAGTCTGACAACGATGACCCTTATGATAAAGAAAATAAGGAAGTTCATTCTTTAGAAAAAGAAATAAACTTTTCTTCACCCAGAAAAATAGCCTCTGACCCTGGTACTTCTGACCCTGGTTGTGTCGTTATTTCTTCCATCAGGCCTCAGAGTCATCACATTCCAGTTAAGATTGTTATTAACAAAAACTTTGTTATTAACAAAATCGCCTTACTTGATAGCGGTGCAGACCGTAACTGTATCATGAAAGGTATTGTACCCATCAAGTACTTACTAAAGAGTACTTCTAAATTGTACTCTACCACAGGAGAAAGACTTCGCATTATATATAAGCTCTCCAAAGCTCATATCTGTAATAACGGAATTTGCTTGACAAATGATTTTATTAATACAGAAGACATTAATGAAGAAGTCATTCTTGGAATTCCTTTTATCACTTAGATAAAACCTTTTACTACCAAATTAGATGGTATAGAAACTAGTATTTTAGGGAAAACCTTGTATTTTCCATTTGTTAAAAACCTTTCAGTTGAAGAAAGTGAGTTTATTAGACAGAAAACTATTTTCACAATAAACCAGCTTTCTAACCATATCACCTTTTTAAAGGATGACATAAAAATTAAGAAAATCGAGAATATTTTAAAAACCCCGGGGATAGTTACCAAAATAGCTAATCTCCAAACTCTTTTTGAAAAAGAAATATGCTTTGATTTTTCTAGTGCTTTTTGGGAAAGAAAAAGGCATATCGTTAAGCTCCCTTACATAGAAGGTTTCAATGAACAAAATATCTCCATTAAAGCGAGACCTATCCAGATGAACCAAGAAGTTATGGAAGTTTGCAAGAAAGAAATTTCTAGACTTCTAGACAAAGGGATCATCTCTCCTTCTAAATCTCCCTGGAGTTGTTTGGTATTTTATGTCAATAAAGAGGCCGAAAGGGAAAGAGGGGCTCCCAGGCTTGTAATTAATTATAAGCCTTTGAATGTCGCCTTAAAATGGATTAGGTATTCTATACCTAGTAAAAGAGATCTTTTGAAAAGAACTGTCAAAGGTAATATCTATAGCAAATTTGATATGAAATCTGGGTTCTGGAAAGTCCAAATTGCTTAAAAAGACTGGTATAAAATAGCCTTCAACTTACCCTTCGGGCAGTATGAGTGGAAGGTAATGCCTTTTGGCCTTAAGAATTCCCCATCCGAGTTCCAAAATATCATGAACTCCATCTTCAATGATTATAGTCATATGTCTATAGTTTATATGGATGATATCCTTATCTTCTCTGATGATATAGACGCCCATTTTAAGCACCTTAATACCTTCTTTAAAATCGTAAAGGTTAACGACTTGGTAGTCAGTGCTAAGAAGATCAAACTTTTTCAAACAGCTATTAGATTCGTAGGGCATGACCTCTATCAAGGCAGCTACAAACCCATCTGCTGAGCCATAGAGTTCTCCTCCAAATTTCCTAATGAAATTACTGACAAAACTCAGTTGCAAAGATTTATAGGGAGTCTCAACTATGTAGCTGACTTTATCCCTAATGCTAGACAGGTCTGTGAACCTTTGTATAAGAGACTTAAAAAGAATCCTATTCCCTGGGGAATAGCACAAACCCAGGCTGTAATCTTGATTAAAGGGACAGTCAAGAACCTCCCATGTTTAGGTCTCCCTAACCCTGAAGCCTTCATGATAGTAGAAACTGATGCTTCAGATATAGGCTATGGTGGTATCCTTAAGCAAAGAGTCACCGCTGAATCACCTGAACAACTAGTCAGGTTTACCTCTGGGATATGGAATTCAGCCCAGAAAAATTATTCCACGGTTAAAAAGGAAGTCTTGCCTATAGTGCTATGTATCACTAAATTTCAAGATGATCTTGTTAACAAAGAATTTTTAATTAGGGTAGATTGTAAGTCTGCTAAAGAGATTCTTGTCAAAGATGTCAAAAAACTTGTTTAAAAACAAATTTTTGCTAGATGGCAAGCTCTACTAGCTAGCTTTGATTTCAAAATTGATTTTATTAAATGAGAAGAAAACTCCTTGCCTGATTTTCTAACAAGGGAATTTTTGCAGGGAAAAGATGAGACCCTTTAAGCCACCCTCCACTCCTAAAAAGGAGAAGGAATCAAGAATAGCCAGACCATTCCAAATCCAACCACCAAATGCACCTACCTCCATAACCACATTAAGACCTCCAATGTCTTTCTAAAACATGTATACAGCTCTTGTTGATTACCCTAAACTCCCAGCACCGCTGCCACCACCCACAACCAGGCTGTCTAAACCTTTTGATAGAAGACAGACCACAAACTCTTTGGTTCAGACCAAAGAAAGCTACATTATGAAGACCCCAGAGTCTTTCGCCCAGGCAGTGAATCCAGAAGCAGGCAAAAACCCGCAAGAAAGCCCATCTTCCTCAAAAGAAGAAAATTACGAGTTTGTTACCTCCACAATATTGCCACTGATTGCAATTGACAAAGAATATGAGGGTTTCAGATGTGAAGATCTAACAAAGCCTCGTTACTCAAACAAAAATTATGTGGATACAGGAGATTCACTTAAAACGCAAAAATATTATGAGGCCATCCTCACAGACACAGATTCAATTGAAGTGGAACACACCACCTCTGCGAAAGATCCACACTACGTGAGCTTTTCCAGGTTCACCATAAAAAAGGTCCTTTAGCCATTCGAATGGTTTGCTGATCATTTGTTGACCCCAATCAACCTCTCTATGCAGCACAGGCCACATACCTATAACTGGATAGATTATCAGTTTGCATGGACAAACTATTTGTATCTATGACCAGGACACACTTGGTTTGTTAAGTATGGACCAGAGTTCATCAAGTCTACTATTCCTAGATGGTTCTATGAATGGTGGGATATCTTTGGAGGAAATAAGCAGATCATCTCCACCTATTTCCTTAACAGATTCGACGAGTTTGAAAAAGTTAAAGAAATCTTCACCTTACCTGAACACATTAAAATGTGTAAGTACTTTGTTAAGAAAAGAATTTCTTACATCATCAGTTGGAACTTTGCCAAAACTGATATTTCAAGAATTAAACACTTGACCAAGGAGATCAAGATTAAAGGTTGGGCTCCCAAGCCACAACCCCATAAAGCCAGAAAAGGTATCCAGGATACAGGAACATCCGGCACATCTACGTGCATGAAAGGTCTTGAAACCACTCCATCAAAAGAAGAGGTAAAAGCAAGGTTAAACTTTGTGTTAAGCCATATGGAGCAATTTGATGAGAAATACATCATAGAAATGCTCAACGATGCAACAGAGCCATCTTCGTCAAACAACAGTAACAATGGCGACACGTGAAGCCCCACAGGAATTGCAAAAGAATACATGGACCAGTAGGACCCCCCCTATGAATAGGGAAATGACCTTTGAAAAGAGCAGAGGCCAAAGGCCAGAATTGCTTTTAAAAAAGGCATCCCACTATTCACAGATGGGATCCACTACTGTCTCCACTCAGAAGACTTTTCCACTACTTTATGTAAAAGTATTTCATGCTTTATTTGTAAGATAAGCACTAGAAGTGTCGGAAAAATCTAAGCCGTCCACCTGTTGTCATGCAAAGAGATAGGCACCAATTCTTGAGCTTAGGAGAAGCCATCCGGAAAATTCTCTCTCACAAGAAATTCCCAAAACCCTTCATCCTCTTTCATAATGATGTTTCTTCCTTGTTACAATAAATAAAACTTTTGTAAGTATTTTCTGCTTTCGTACATCATCTTTAAGTTTTTACCCGATCATCTTTCTGGTATCAGAGCCATGACGGAAGCCATTGGACTTAGCATGAGCAGCTAAGTTCATATGCTGCCTAGGGGCATGGCTAAATTATTTTCATAAACTTATGCTTTTGAAAATTAATTTATGTATTTATATTATCATATTGTTTCTAGCATCTACGGATTAAGTATGTTTGTTTTAAAAGTTTGAGGTCGTCGTCATTCTCTCTATGGTTTGAAGTTTCTGATTAATATCCGGTTAAGGTGTTGGTCAGCCGTACTGATAGGTCGTCGAAGCCGACGGATAGGCGTATAGACCTTTAGGTGGTCCCTCTGCTAAGATAACTTTGAGAGTATTGTCTTGATGTAATCCCAAGAATAGCTACTTAAACAAACCTTCTTATCTTTTTTTTGCTTGGTTACAATCTGTTTAAGATTCTTGCATAGGTTATATTTAAGCTGTTATATGTTTGTGATTATTTGTTTAGTCTCTTGAGACCCCTAGGTAAGCATATTTTTCCCTTTTAATGGAAAACAATCATCAAATTTTTTTGAATATTAACCTATCTTCTCAGGCAACTAGGATTGCCACTGTTGAAAACAATTTGCAAAACTGGAGTATTCCAGAAGAGCCTTTCAAAAGGATTTACCAGCTAGGTAACTTTAGTTTTGCTAGGAAGCATAACATTAAGACCTGTGAGTCTACCATAGCTATTAATAACTCTTTAGAGATTATTAAGATTCTTAATGAGCCTGATCTGAACAGGTATAAGAAGAACTTCAACTATCTCCACATAGGGTTAGTTCAAGTCGCCGTAAAGCCCCTTTTTAGAAAAGGTCTTGACATTCCTATTTGCGTCCTTGTTAGGGATGATATCCTCTTAGAATTTAATGATTCTTTACTAGGGGTTCTTCAGAGTAATCTAGCCGATGGGCCAGTTTACTTCAATTGCTACCCCAACTTTTCGGTTGACATCAATGACCCTAATATCATGGACATTTTGACACTTAATGTCAAAACTAAGAACATGAATAGCAAAGCCAATACTCGAGAAATAGTCATTATCTATCGAGTATATTATAGGGTTATGTCCACTACACTTGCACCTAGAGCAAGAATAGAGAGCACAAAGGGAGCTACTATGTTAATGGAAGCTAACCATGAGCGCAGTAGTGTATTTGTGCCCCGTCTTCTGAACTGGGATGACATTGCCCTCACTGATTAGTGGCATTTTGATAACATCATCCAGCCCATTCGCTCACATTCTGAGAGAACTCAGATTGATAGAGTGATCCAATTCCCTGATGGATCTATTGAGCTAAAATTCCTTAGTAATCCTAGGTCCTCATCTATTAGAAGAATAACTTCTGCCAAGCCTTCGTCTGCCAGTCGTTCTTCCTCTTCTAAACCCCCGGAGGAAGCAGAGGAGACACCAATAGTCAACAACGACAAAGGTAAAGTCGTGGGAGTTGATTATTCGGGTGAAATCCCAAAGGTCTTCTACCAAGAGGACCTCTATACTGCTAACATCCCCACTCATAGCGAGATGGAGCCCCCCCTATGTTTACCAAGAGAAAGGAAGATTCTTTGACCATGCTCAGATCTGCTGAGAAATTTACTCCTGACTCTATAGAGTTAGACAGACTTTGGAACCTTCCCCAACACCAAAATAAAAGAATGTGGTACGTAGCCAACTATTCTTTACAACAAAGGCAAAGCTTTAGAGACCTTTGGAAATCAGACATGAAGAGACTTCGATGTATGATCGAGTTCTTCAGTTGGTTTGAAATGACCGGCAAACTAGGAAGCTGTAAGCAGTCCTTGCAGGTCATTGTCAGCAAATGGTATACAGCCACCAACAAGATGGTAGAATCTGTCACTCCTCCCCTAGAAGGGATAAAAATCCCTTATGCTACCAAGGTTATCCCGGCGGCCCCTTTTAAAACTAAGAGGGCCAAGCCTGAGGCCTTTCCTAATTGCTCTGACATAGATAGACTCATAGAGCAGAACAATTATACCAACCAAGTCCTTCATATTGTTTCTAAACAAATAGAAGACTCTAGTGAAAGTACTTTGCTAAGTGCTAAGCCTACCCCCTCTAAAGCTAGTACTAGCAAAACCCTAGAAACCGACCCTATCTTCAAGATACCTGAATTCAATAGAGAAACGTTCCCTAAGCTTAAGAAAACTTTTGATATCTCTGGTAATGTTCTTGACAAGATCAATGAACAACTAGCAAACTTCAGTATCTCTGATAAAGATACTCAGAAATCTAAAGCTGCTAATACTAAGAGTATCGGCACTATCCGAGGGAAACAAACCGTCATTCAAAGGATCTCCAAGGATAGGTACCATAATAAGAAGAACTACCAAGCACGTCCTTCTTTCCCTGACATTCAGTATGAAGAAAATGCTTTTCTTTCCACCTACTCTCATGAGGGCAGAAGCATTACTGAATGGAATATTGATGGCCTTGCAGAGCACCAGATTTATAATAAACTTCACGAGATGGGAGTTGCTATTACAGCCTATAAGATTAGGCATTCATCTGATAAAGAGGCAGCCTTTATGATTATAGCAAGCTTCACTGGCATGCTTAGACATTGGTGGGATAATTACCTAAATGATGATCTTAGAAAAGCTATCCAAGATGCAGTTGCCATTGAAACTGTTGTAAAAATTGAAGGTATCACTGAAAGCTCTTCCCAAGTTCCAAGGGAGGATGCTTGTGTTGTACTCCTCTATCACATAGCTAAGCACTTCGTAGGAGAGCCTAAGCTTTTCCAAGATAGGAGTTTACAAATCATTAATAACCTTACCTGCCCTAGGTTAGATGATTTCATTTGGTATAAGCACCAATTTATCAGTAAGGTTATGATTAGACCTGATTGCAACAATGATTTCTGAAAAGAAAGATTTGTTAGCGGTCTCCCTCCTCTCTTTGCGGACAAGGTCAGAACCAAAATCCAAGATCGTTGTGTGGGTAATATTACTTATCATCAGATGACATATGGTGACCTTTATTGACATAAAATGTCAAATAGCTCCAGGGATATTTAGAAGGAGAGATGATCCCTTCGTCTAGAAGTCTAGAAATTTGACATAAAATGCCGAACAGCTCCAGGGAGATTTAGAAGGAGAGATGATCCCTTCGTCTAGAAGTCTAGAAATTTCTTTCTTGCAAACTTCCATAACTTCTTGGTTCATATGGATAGGTCTCGCTTTAGTGGAGATATATTGTTCATTGAAACCTTCAATGTAAGGGAGCTTAACGATATGCCTTTTTCTTTCCCAAAAAGCACTAGGAAAATCAGAGCATATTTCTTTTTCAAAGTATGGACCAGAGTTCATCAAGTCTACCATTCCTAGATGGTTCTATGAATGGTGGGATATCTTTGGAGGAAATAAGCATATCATCTCCACCCAGCCTTTATGATTATAGCAGGCTTCACTGGCATGCTTAGACATTGGTGGGATAATTACCTAACTGATGATCTTAGAAAAGCTATCCAAGATGCAGTTGCCATTGAAACTGTTGTAAAAATTGAAGGTATCACTGAAACCTCTTCCCAAGTTCCAAGGGAGGATGCTTGTGTCATACTCCTTTATCACATAGCTATGCACTTCGTAGGAGAGCCTAAGCTTTTCCAAGATAGGAGTTTACAAATCCTTAATAACGTTACCTGCCCTAGGTTATATGATTTCATTTGGTATAAGCACCAATTTATCAGTAAGGTTATGATTAGACCCGATTGCAACAATGATTTCTGGAAAGAAAGATTTGTTAGCGGTCTCCCTCCTCTCTTTGCGGACAAGGTCAGAACCAAAATCCAAGATCGTTGTGAGGGTAAGATTCCTTATCATCAGATGACATATGGTTACCTTATTAGTATCATCAATATTGTAGGATTAGAACTCTGTAGTGATATTAAGCTTAAGCAACAACTTAAGAGAGAAAAGTTCTCTTCCACTAAGGAATTAGGCAACTTTTGTACAAATTTTGGGTTTACCTCCATTACCCCTCCGTCTAAGCATTCCTCCAAAAAGGATAAATATTCCAAAGGTCATAGGAAGAAGAATCGCAAGTCCTGTGACGATTCTAAACGATCTTCGCGAAAGGCTTCTAAAAAACATAGATTCCCCAAAGAATCCAGGGCTAATGTTTGCTATAACTGTAGTAAACCTGGTCACCTTGCCAGGGACTGTAAAGCAAGTGACAAAAAGAAGAAAATTAATCTTCTTGATATCCCTGACCAAGCCAAAGAACAACTCTTTGCCATACTTGAAGACGACAAAGGATACTTGTCTTTGCACTGCCCTTCTGATACATTTGATAGTGATATCGATCTATCTTATGATTCAGATACTAGCCAGTCAGGTAATGACTGTTCTAAATTCCATGGTTCCTTTTTCTATTTTGATAAGTCCCCTGCTGTTCGAGTCCTGTCTAGTGACCCTAACGAGGCTCTCTTTGATGTAATCCAACACATAGATAACCAGGATGCCAAGAAGAGCTACCTTATAGAGCTTAAGAGGCTTATCCAAGAGCAATCTAGGCAAACAACTAGAGAACCGTTTAGAGATTAGCTATTTTGGTAACTATCCCCGGGGTTTTGAAAATCTGCTCGATTTTCTTAATTTTTATGTCATCCTTTAAAAAGGTGATATGGTTAGAAAGCTGGTTTGACCTGATTCCTGCCTCAACGGGATACGTAGGCGCCACAATGGTTCGGTCATATCATTCCAAGAAATGGAAACTGGGGAAGAATTTTTGAGAAAGGAATCTCAAAAATTCAGAAAATGAAGGTCATTGACAACAAGACAAGAGGATTCTTGTAGATACGCAAATGCCACAATGGTTCTTCCGTATCACCCAGAAAATGAAAACTGGGGCATAAAATTTGAGAAAAGAATTTCAAAAATTCAAAAGATGAAGAGCATTAGACTCGGAAGAGTTCCCCAGCAAGAATGCAGAGTATGCCAAAGAGCAACCAAAGCAAATACCGAGAAAGAATCTCGCGATCCCCAGAGAGTCTCAAGTCTCTTGCCAGAAGGAATAAAATCCGCTAAGAAACCTTTAACTGGGGAATTTTTTTTGAGAAGGATCCCAAAATTTCCGCCAAGCTTCAGTCAAGATATCAACATTAAGCTCCGAGGAATTCCCCAGCACCGAGAGATTAGAGATTACTTCAAAGAAATCCCCAGTCCTATATGGATTAATCCCCGGCTATGATAGATTTCTTGAAAATCATCTTTCAAGTTCCCCAGCTAGGACGATGAAGGACCTCCGTAGTCCGCCAGCAGTATGTCCAAAATGTCAAGACGTCGAGTAAAGGACGTTCGTTGAACTAGTACATGACATGACAGGCAGAGACATTTCCAAATCATCTCCTTTTTGAACCCTTTGTTTTCCAAAGAACTTGTTTGAAAAATATTTACAAAGGTTAGTTTTACTCCTTTAATGTGATTTTGTCTTATGTCTACCTTGGTCCGGGAGAGTCTAGGGTGTCAAGTACCTAAGATTGGAAAGCATAAGGAGAAGACAGAACCAGGAGCAGAAGATTGAAGGAGGTCAACACACGCCAGTTTAGACAAAACTAACAATTTTTCTGTGGATGCAGGCCGTCCCCAAAAGTATATCATAAAGTGGTCCGGCATTATCCAACGCATTCAAAGAAATGCAACGAGACTAGATGCTTTAAAATTTGGCAATAAAAGCCCAAAATAGCAGGAAGAGGCCAAAGAGGCAAAAGCCCCTAAAGTGCATGAATTTTCTGGTAGTTCACATAAACTACCAGATAAAGAGAACCCGACAACGTTCTTAAGTCCCCAAAAGGGATCAGGACATCTTGGTCAACTTCAAAATTGGGGGCACAAACAAAGAGCAACAACACTCCCCACCAATGCCTAGTAAGACATGGATCCCCCCGAACAGAAAATGTTCAAAATAAGGTATTCATGGTTGTCCCTGAAAGCAGGCATGACCATTTCGCTCACATTTTTAAACTTATTTTGATCAGCTTCATAGACTTTGTCTTTAACGTCTTTCGAAACTTAACTGTAGTCGCTTATAAAAGTGACACTGTGTCTGCTAACCATTTGCCTTGAGCACAGGTACGCACAAAGGAGTTGACATTAAGACCAAATGTGATGTTTTCATGACTTCCCCATGGGACATTGCATCATGCTACATGGCATCGCATTTTGCATTCAAGTTGTATCCTGCTGCATGGCATCGCATTTTTGCAATCACATTTGCATCATGCTGCACTGCATCACATTGCATCATGCTTCATTTCATCACATTGCACCATATGCATCACCTGGCATAGCATTGTGGCGCATCATATTATAAAATATCTCATTGCATCATATTATATTATGTTGCATCGTATTGTATGGCATCATATCATAGGAGCATGCCAAGAGGGTCATTCATATTTCCATGTCAAGAGGACCATGCCGAGAGGGCCATGTTAAGAGGACCATGCCAAGAGGGCCATTCATATTTGCATGCCAAGAGGACCATGCCGAGAGGGCCATGTCAAGACGACCATGTCGAGAAGGCTATTCATATTTCTATGCCAAGAGGGCAATTCATATTTGCATGCCGAGAGGGCCATGTCAAGAGGATCATGCCAAGAGGTCCATTCATATTTGCATGCCGAGAGGGCCATGCCAATAGGACCATGCCGAGAAGGCCATTCATATTTCCATGCAAAGAGGGCCACGTCAAGAGGACCATGCAGAGAAGGTCATTCATATTTGCATGTCTTGAAGACCATCATCATCATATATCACAGACACATATCCCCTGCGAAGATTATGTCCCTTTGCCAGCTGGCTTCAAAGAGGATGACATTCATTAGGCATCCCCAAGTCGCACTAGCTGCGCAGGATCGACCTCGTCATGCTTATATCCGAAATCACGTGAGAAAAAAAGGTCTGACGTTGAGGATATCATTATCATTATCCTCATTCATTATGCCAAATCTGGAATGCAGCATGCTTATATCCAAAATTACGTAAGGCAAAAGAGTCTGATGTTGAGGATATCACTATCATTTATTATGCCATGCCTCGCATCCAGCATATTTATGTCCCATATTGCGTAAGGCGGAGGAGTCTGATGTCAAGGATATTTTATGCACCTTTATTCAAAAAAATCAATCGCCAGAAGATGCTGTTATATACCACCTGTCATCAAGGTCAAAAGTCATCTATAAGTCACAACGATATCCGAAATCGGATAGTGTGCAAGATTTCCAAAAACTTGACAGAACTAAGAGTTGTCTGTAAGACGCAATGATATCTAAAATCGGATAGTGTGCAAGATCACCTAATGATTGACAGTTCAAAGGTAACGCGTAAGTTGAAACGATATCTGAAATTCGATAAAGTGCAAGACTACCAAAAAGGGATGGTCCAAGGGTTATCTATAAGCCGCGATATATCCACGTTGAGATTGTGCAGGATTACCCAAAGGCTAATAATTCAAGGAAAATATGTATGTCACATCACATCCAAGATCAGATAAAAGTGCAGGATTAGCCAAAAAACGGGCGATTCGAAGGATATCTCTAAGCCACCTCAATCCATAGTCGGATAATGTGCAAGATTACTCAAAAGCTGGCAAATTAAAAGCATCTGTAAACCACCTCTATCCAAAGTCGAATGATGTGATAGATTACCCAAAGCCTGAAAAACCAAGGAGTGTCTATTAGTCGTGTTGATGCGAAAGATACGCAAGATCTACCCAAAGACATATGTAAAAGACCACCGCCAAAAGCCAAGAAGGCTACCGCATTCAGGAGAATTCCCTTAAACAACAAAGAAGGTCGTCATCATTCAAAAATTGCTACAAAAGCAACATTATCCGATATCCAAGAAGGCTATCACATTTTACTATCATGAATGTGGTCATTTCCTAAAACAGAGACAGTAAAAGACGTCATCTTCCTCAAGAAACAACAGATAAAGGAAAATGAGGTACGAAGCTATCTCTCCTTGCTAAATTATGTTACTACTAACCATTTGGTTTCGAGATATTGTCGAGAGCATCCAAGAAGGATGAAATTTTCAAAATCAAAACCACAGGTGCGGACTATGATAACGCTCAAAGTACCACTCCAATTAAGAAGCGTAAGCGATCGTTGTCAAATATAGAACCCAACAAAGGTTGGGGTCGATCCCACAGAGAATATGGTGAAAGTTAAGTCTTTAGTGAATTAGTTGACTAATGGTCAATAGTTTCCGGTAAATAAAGGGGGGGTTTTGTGTGAACAACTTGTGAACCAAAAACAAACAATAATGTATGAGAAATAATCAGTAGGAGAATGAACTAGGGAAGTGTTTACCATGGCGTTGGTAACGATGTCGATTCTAAGCTTAACCAAGTTCTTTCTATATGCGTATCACGATGTGATTGAATTAATGGTATCATCTAAATGTTTCTCAACCAAATAGACGAATTTACTTTTCAATTCTCTCGAACTTGAAAAGGTGTGCTTTTATATTTCAATCCTAAACATCAAGTAGATTAATCTAGTTACAGCATTAATCGTAAGACGAGAGTTGGTAGTCTCGAATCCTCATCGTTAATCAAGTTTCCCGGTTTTAATCTCTTTACTCAAGAAAATTAAACCTAGGCATGTTCTAATGTTTGCAACCACTAGAAAACGTTAAGCATGAATGATTAACAACGTGACAATCATATATATTGAACCCGTCGCTTCCCGGAATCTTTATGGCTACTTTAGCCATGGCTCCCACAACCCTAGTTGTGGGAGTTTAGTTAATCATGCTAGAAGAATAACAGAAGAAAGTCATATTCATAATAAGAAGAAGAGATTCTTACAATATAATGAAAACAATCATCAAATATCCAAGAACAAGAAAAACCAAGATCCCAAGAACAAATCAAGAACAAGATTCAAGGAGGAGGAAAACGTGTGTAGCGTGTTTCCTCTCTCAAAAATCGCTCAAAAACTCCTAAAACTATTGGGTGAACTATTGTAAAAGCTTGGCTAAAATAAACCTAACATAGGGTATTTATAGGAATCCAGGAAGTAAATCCAAAAACGTTCGGAATCCGCTCCGCGTTCTGCTTAACCTTGACGGTTTGGGTGATGGACCGTCACCACCTTGAAGGCCCGACATGGTGGCCGTCACCACTAGGCAGTGGTGCTGCCCCATCTTGATGGCTTGGGCTTGACGGTCTGTTACTCGGACCGTCACTCTTATCCAGAACGTCATTTTTTCCCGTATTTCCTTCCGTTTCCATGTTTGTCTCCCTTTCCTGAAAACACAACATAAAACATCAAAAATGACGACGGTTGCTTGAAAACGTATGATTGTTCTTAGTTTAGAGACGTCGAAAGTGCCGTAAAATGGTGGCACATAACCACCCTCAACTTAAAACATTCGCTTGTCCTCAAGCAACATGACACAAAAACAATATAACGACTCAACTAAGAAAACAAACTCGTTTCTCTAGCAACTCATGGTCATTCAACATCTTATTCAATTTTAATTCAAGCTCCCTCGTAGCACACAAATGTATGAAACACTAACTTGCATGGATCCAAACATGTCATTCCGATATGATAGACCATTCTACATACACACGCGCAACTGTCCTAACAATCAATAGACAATACAAAAATCTTGGTGCCCTCACCACAAAGAAGTCCCACACACAAGATTTGGGACTAGGTAAGCGCTCACACTCACAAACGATTTCTAACAATGCACATGCGATACCATAGGCTTGCCCTTACTATTCTATTTCAGTTCTTCAGAAAGCCGCTCAGGATAACTACAGGACTTGTTTTGGCTTTTAATGAGGCTTCAGGTGCAGGTAGGATACATTTAGGGGTTAGTGACTAAGCCCTCCTTGGAACCACAGACGTCTTATTACCACATATTTTACTTTGTGCATCCTTATTCACCTTTTTATTTCCTTCTCTCTAGCTACAGGTGCGGCCTCTTTATTTTGACAATTCTTTTTATTACTTTTTCGATCTTTTTCATCTTTTTTTTTCTTTTCTTAGGCACACACCTGAATTTTCATTCTATTCACAACCAATCTTCTCCATCCTCTTTTTCTTATCATTCACCTCTATAGTAGCCACCCTCAACTTAGGCTGATTGCCTGAGTTGAGGTGCACAATGTCCATGGAAGGACCAGGGCCAAAACAGGGTTTACCTCTATAGTAGCCACCCTCAACTTAGGCTGATTGCCTGAGTTGAGGTGCACGATGTCCAAGGAACGACCAGGGCCAAAATAGGGATTCAAAGTTAAACAGGAACGGTGACAGGTTATTGAATGAACAGGGTCAATTATGGCTCAAACAGGGATCAAACGGATTATTTACATTTGGACGGTCTTATAGGTTAAGTGGACTGCACACAAAAAGGGCCTGAGATCCTTTCCTAAGCAACCAACTTCGAACTTTAACCAAATAGACCGGGCAAGTTCTAGATGCATGCACAGAGTAAGAATTTATGACAATAATCTCACACACACTTGGCACCAAGAAACCATACCACTACCAACTATCAAGACAACAACTCAGCTTAACATACTTATTGCAATCATAACAACACAATGACATCCAAGGATCCAGACAGTCAATCGTTTCAACATAAGCACAAAACCAGAAAATTTTCAGAGGGGGCTCCTTTTAGTCAAGAAAAACGCCAAGATGCTTGCTATAGACACTAGAAAACAACTAAAAATTTAAACGACAACCAAAACATGCCAGTTCTACTAGATAGCACACCGGAGGGAAAAGAACTCGGCAACAAAAACCCTCGGTGGTGACTCACAGGTTTTCCAACACCCTCAACTTAGACTCATGCATTGTCCCCAATGCATACATGTGAAAACTAAAACTGTGAGAATAAGGAATACCTGTGAAGTCCATAGGACTCAGATTCTGACATGATGTTGGAGACCGCCAGGGTCTCGAAAGCAGGAGAACTCGATGGAGGGTGTGCTCGCGACAACCTCATGTTGCGTTCCAGCTTCTTCTTTTATTGGCTCCATAGCTAGTCGTGACAACTTCTTCGCTCTTTCTTTGCAGATTCTCTTGCGGTGTTATCGTTTCCTTGATCTATTTTCACCGCCTTCCTCTACATGTTTCCCTTCTTGCAGCATCCTTCTCGCAACAGCTAGAGTCTCAACCAAACCCTTCTCCTCAAGATGCACATCTGCAGGAGCTTCCTCAATAACATTGACGACCGCGACCACCCTCATGTCACTCGGTTGCTTCATCAATTTGGACACATCGAACTTGACAACTTCATTTTTTAGTCTGAAGGTCAGTTCGTTTCTTTCCATGTCAACCAATACTCTTGCCGTGGCTAGCAATGGTCGTCCCAAGATTATGGGAACTTCAAAATCACTTCGCAATCCAAGATCACAAAGTCAGCGGGGAATATAAGCTTACCAACCTTGACTAGCACATTGAACAATATTCCCACCGGTCGCTTTACCGAATGGTCAGCCATCAACACTCTCATGGACGTTGGTTTAGGTGCTCCCAAGCCCAATTGCTTGTAGACTGCTAGCGGCATGAAGTTGATGCTAGTACCAAGATCACACAAGGCTCTTCCAAAGCTGAGTTTCCCAATAGTACAGGGAACAGTAAAAGCACCGGGATCTTCCTTCTTGTCCACTAATGATCTAGATGAAATCGCACTGCAATGATGGAGATTGTCTTATGGTTCGAAACTTACCGACCTCTTCTTTGTAATCAAGTCCTTCATGAACTTGGCATATCTGGGCATTTGTTCAAGCGCTTCCACCAATGGGATGTTTATTTATATCTGCTTGAGCATGGTCAGGAAATTCAGGAACTTACCATCTTCCGTTTTCTTCTTCAGGCGTTGTGGGAAGGGAGGCGGTGGCCGAGGCATCATAGTTGGAGGCTTTTCAGCTTCCTTGCTTTTCTCCGTGGGCTTTTGAGTAGCCTCTTCAACCTCCTTGTCGTTGGCATCATCACCCTCAACTTGAGTATGAATTATCATATGTGATTCCGGTAATATTTTGCCGCTTCTGGTAGTGATCGCCATACAGCTCGTGTCGTTCCTCGGGTTTTGAATCGTGTCACTCGGCAAGGTACCTGTCTTCCTTTGGTTTAGATATGCTGAGATTAAGCCCACTTGCTGCTCCAATTGCTTAATCGAAGTGGAATGCGCCTCCACTATTTGACTCATGGCCGATAACTCAGTCCTTATCTCCTTCAACCCAGAGTCAGTCGATTCTACCTTCAGCAGCATCTTCGCCATCATGTTCTCTAGCTTGGAAGTCCCTACCTCATTGCTAGCTTTGTCCAGATTACCAAATGGTACATACAAGCCACCTCTATCGGTGTTATTCCTCCAGTTTCCCTACTCGCGATCTATGTCGCCAGCTTTTTCGTAGTAGTTGTCTTTCTGATAGGTCCGACCTTGGTTTCCTTGGCCATTGGCCTGGAAACCCCCCAAGTAATTCGCCTCCTCATCAGTTTCCAACTCTGCTGCTCTACCTTGGGAACCCACAACTTTTACCTTCTCCATACCTCCTGAAAATAAGTGCTTTGTCAGTAGGTCCATCTGCGTTTTTAGATGCGCCATGTCTTGGTCGCGCTCCTCTTTTCTGCGCTGCTCATCTGACATACCAACTGCATAAGTGCTAGCTGCTACCTCTGTATCCCGTGTATGCCAGGCCCTATTGGTTTTGGTGAGCCTGTCCAAAGTAGTTGTGGCCTCAACAAAAGTGAGACCCATGAATGCACCACCTGCTGCATTGTCCAACGTCGGCTTGGTGGCCGAATTCAGTGCCCTGTAGAACGTTTGCATCAAGAAATTTTCGGTCAACTAATGGTTCGGGCATTGTGTCAGCTTCTTCTTGAACTGCAACTAAGTCTCATGTAACGCTTCGTGAGGTTGCTGTCTGAAATTGCAAATTTCATCCCTCAACTGTATCATCCTAGAGGGAGGAAAGAACCTTTCTAGGAAAGCTCCTTTCAACTCTCCCCAAGTTGTGATAGAGTCGGGGGTCTGCTCTGTCAACCACAATGCTGCCTCATCAGACAGAGACAACGGAAACAACCTGAGCCTGATTGTTGTGTGACTCACTCCAGGCAACTCAAACGACTTGCAGATGCCCACGAAATTCATCAGGTGCTGGTTTGGATCATCGACAGCGGCACCACGGAACACTCCTCTCAAGTTCAACAATTGGATCATCGTGCTAGTGATGTTGAACTTGGCTCCGGGCGCTAGCGGTGGAAGAGCAATGGCGCCCGTAGCGCCAACTCCATCCAAGTTGATATCCTTATCATTCAGCATAACATCGTCCTGCAGACCACCAGCATTCAGATTTTGTTGGGCCTGCAGTTCTGCAGCGAGCCTTGCTACCTTTAGTTGTGCGGCCATATTCCGCCTTAATGTTCTAGCAAGCTCGGGGTCGTAAGGTAATGTTGATTCACCCGAGCGCCGGGTACTTGGTATGCACAACTCTGTACCCTGTCAAAAACAAAAACAACAAATAAACGTAAAAGCAGGAAAGTATGACTAAGAGTCAAATAAACACACCAGACTTAATAAACAACCGTATTCCACGGCAACGGCACCAAAATTTGATAATGCTCAAAGTACCACTCCAATTAAGAAGCGTAAGCGATCATTGTCAAATATAGAACCCAACAAAGGTTGGGGTCGATCCCACAGAGAATATGGTGAAAGTTAAGTCTTTAGTGAATTAGTTGACTAATGGTCAATAGTTTCCGGTAAATAAAGGGGGGGTTTTGTGTGAACAACTTGTGAACCAAAAACAAACAATAATGTATGAGAAATAATCAGTAGGAGAATGAACTAAGGAAGTGTTTACCATGGCGTTGGTAACGATGTCGATTCTAAGCTTAACCGGGTTCTTTCTATATGCGTATCATGATGTGATTGAATTAATGGTATCATCTAAACGTTTCTCAACCAAATAGACGAATTTACTTTTCAATTCTCTCGAACTTGAAAAGGTGTGGTTTTATATTTCAATCCTAAACATCAAGTATATTAATCTAGTTACAGCATTAATTGTAAGACGAGAGTTGGTAGTCTCGAATCCTCGTCATTAATCAAGTTTCCCGGTTTTAATCTCTTTACTCAAGCAAATTAAACCTAGGCATGTTCTAATGTTTGCAACCACTAGAAAACGTTAAGCATGAATGATTAACAACGTGACAATCATATATATTGAACCCGTCGCTTCTCGAAATCTATATCGCTACTTTAGCCATGGCTCCCACAACCTTAGTTGTGGGAGTTTAGTTAATCATTCTAGAAGAAGAAGAGAAGAAAGTCATATTCATAATAAGGAGAAGAGATTCTTACAATATAATGAAAACAATCTTCAAATATCCAAGAACAAGAAAAACCAAGATCCCAAGAACAAATCAAGAACAAGATTCAAGGAGGAGGAAAACGTGTGTAGTGTGTTTCCTCTCTCAAAAATCGCTCAAAAACTCCTAAAACTATTGGGTGAACTATTGTAAAATCTTGTCTAAAATAAACCTAACATAGGGTATTTATAGGAGTCCAGGAAGTAAATCCAAAAACGTTCAGAATCCGCTCCGCGTTCTGCTTAACCTTGACGGTTTGGGTGACGGATCGTCACCACCTTGACGGCCCGTCACGGTGGCTGTCACCACTAGGCAGTGGTGCTGCCCCATCTTGATGGCTTGGGCTTGATGGTCCGTCACTAGCTTGACGGTCCATCACTCGGACCATCACTCTTATCCAGAACGTCGTTTTGCCCGTATTTCCTTCTGTTTCCATGTTTGTCTCCCTTTCCTGAAAACACAACATAAAACATCAAAAATGATGACGGTTGTTTGAAAACGTACGACTGTTCTTAGTTTAGAGACGTCGAAAGTGCCATAAAATGGCGGCACATCAGACTACACCAAAAAGGATGCATCACAATGTTGAACTTTTTCTTAGCAGCAACTTGTGACACAGTTCGGAGAGGGACATCAAACTCTTTGGACGCGAACTGAGGAACAACTCACCACCACCATCAAACCACACCCCTATTAGAAGGCATGTGCGTATTTCCTATCTTTGGGTCTTGGTTCCGTATCCAGGGTATTTTCTGAACCCGCATTGGAAGCAATATTCTTTCCTTTCAAATCCGAGTGGCGATACACCTCGAGCTTTGGAAATTATGTCAAGCTAAAATCTTACTTATGGGTGTGAAGTGCACCACATTCATAGTTGAAAGGTTACACGCCTCTTTTCTATAGCTCAACTTATTCATCACTCATCCCGAGCCATAGGTCATCTTAACATAAAGATTACCTTTTCCACCGATTGAGTCAAACTACAGATGCCTGATTCCCTAAGTCCTGGGATATGTAGGCGGGCTCTATGATGAAAAGTCGGCTGCATTCCTAACTCCCCCCAATCCTTCTACTCCCCAGCTTTCCGGTCTCTCCGTACTCTGAAACCAGGAAAGTTTGGAATTCCTCGAAAATCATGCGTAAAATCAAGCATCTTGAACTACAAGTGTCCTGAATTCTCATGTAACCTGAGATATGGAGGAAACTCAATACCAGAGTTCGGCCATAATTCCTTGAAATTCGTGCTAAAACCAACCACCTCCCTAGGATGGACTTATGGTCAGACAAAAATTGGGTACGTGAAATCCCTTTGCCCAGGGTTCATTACACTCACCCTACCCAAAGGGAGGGACAACTTTTGACATCCAATTTTTACCCACCACATTACGAATTAATTTGGAGCTTTTTAAATTTTTAAACAATTCTTAAAATAATGGTTTTGACAAAAAGGGATTAAATATTTTCAAATCAGCTTTATCAATGATTCTCAGTAACGATTATATATTTTTCATATTAGAATATGTGAAATTTATAAAAATTACTTAAAGAATTATTTTAAAATTTGATTTTATAAGAAAATCTCTTTAAAAGGATAAACCGGTAATTTTTCTCCAAAATTAATTCAAATGGGAGTTAATTGAAAATTGATTTTAAAATTAATTAAAGAGTTGATTATGTGTAAAATATGTTTATTATTTTAGTTGTATCAATTTAATAAACTCTAAATTAATTTAAATCCATTCATTTCTAAGACTATTATTTCAATTATAGCCAATTCCTATTTAATCCTACCCATTTACTTTCAATTTGGCTATGTCCTTACCCTTTTGGCCACATTTGCAAAATGTGGCCATCAATTAAATACCCTTATAACCCCCTTAATTTTTCAGCTGTTTGGGGAAGCAAACGCCTGAACCGGCTGGCCCACTCTATTTTTGTCGCCCCAGCCCAACCAAATTCGCCTTAACCCGCTCTGACCCGGCCTACTTCCCCTTATATCCGCTTAACCTACCTTTCTCCTCTTTCTCTTTCTCTCAGTTAACCAAACAAACCCTTACTCTCTCTTCTTCTTCGTTCACTCCTCTCTGAAAACCCTAGCCGCCCCCTCTCTCCTCTATTATTCTCTCTCACATGTCTCACTCTCCATGTTGTACGAGCAACGCGCCTCGTACAACACCTCAGCTCACCCAGTACACCCCTTAACTCTCCTCTCTCTTTGTCGTCTCCAACAAACGACGAAAACCAGTACAAACCCCAAATGTTTCTCCAACATTCCCTAATGATTCCTAGCTCAAACGATGCTCAACGATGTCAAAATTCCAAAACACCATCCATGATCTTAGTCAAAATCGTGCTGGCATCGTTGAGAATACTCTAGAAGCAGCTAGGTGGCGTTATATCCGCGATTTGGGCGCAAATTGGTACAAGTTCGTACAAAGGAGTTGATGGACAAGCTCATCCAGCAAAAGAATTTGAATTTCTCCTTGAAAAATTCCCCAAAAAACCCCTCTGATTTTCCCACCCATTTTCACCCGAAATTCCCTATAAATACCCCCCTAGCTGCATGAAAAGGAGCTGATTTTGGGGAAATATTGTGGGTTTTAGAGAATCATTTCTCTAACCTCACGAAACTAGTTAGCTGTTGGGGAAGAAAACACTACAAAAATTTGAATTCTAACAAGTTCAGTACTAGTCCGGCGGTGGTGAGATTTTTCGGTGATGTTCGAGGTTACAATTTGTTGCTCCTAAAAGGATATACCCCTCACCCTTTTCTCTTTACTGTTTTTCCCTTTCTACACTATATGATGTCTAAGTTTGTAAATCTGTATTTCTGGTCTTGTTTGTTGTCGTAATGATATGTGTTTCGATTTTAGACTGTTTTTATTGTAATTTTGAGTAGTAATTTCATTTGGAAGCATTATAGTCTTCACTGGTTGAGTCTGGGTTGTGAAAAGAGTGGATATGAGTATGAAGTTGTAGTTATATCTGTGGCTATCTAATGATATAATGTATAACCCGTAAATTCTTGATTTTCTCTTGTTTATCCCCAACCCCCTTGCCAAGATCATGGCCCCCTATTATGTTTATTGATTCTGCCTAAACTTGCTAAGCTTAGTGTTGTTTTTCTCATGATCTTTTGTTTTAAGTTCCCTTTGAAAACTCTCATAGTTCCATTGATTTTTGGTCGACTTGTGAAACCCAAGTGCTATGAACTTGAACATGAATTTGTTATTAAGATAAGGGATTGGTTTCATGATAAATGCTTGACCCCTTCTTGTTCATCCAAAATTTCTTTGATCTTGTTCTTGTTCTGTTTCTTCCCCTTTACTGCTTTATCTGTGCTAACCAAGTTATGTGGTGTCAACTTGTCTGTATAAATCCTAGTGTCACCCTCCCATGTTTAGGTTAACTTGGAACACTGATTTCTCTTAGTAAATCACATGGTTTTTTACTAACTTTGTTCGACCTATGTGATATCTAATGTGTATGAGTCTGGCATTAAGATCTAGAACTGGTTCTGTTCAAGGATAAATGCTTGACCCTCTCCTGCTTACCCTTATTTTCTTTGGTCTTATTCTTGTCCTGTTTTCTTCTTTTTCCTTACTGTTTCTTATTGTGTGTGATACCAACTTGTATACATGAACTGTTAGTGTTACTTTCTTACACTTAGGATAATGTCTAGATTAGCTTGAGTGCTGATAAGTTCTACTGATTCTTGTTTTGATTTATTTGACTTGTATATGAATGTTATACTTGTTTATTAATGTTCAACCCCTTCCTGTTTCTCTTGTTTTCCTCAATTTGGTAGAGATCCTATTTTCCTCTACCTTTTTCCCTTTTACTGCCTTGTTAATGTCAAAATGGTTATAAGACGATGTTAACTTGTGTGTATGAATTGGTTAAATTTTGTTGTCATTCTCTCATGTTTAAGTTAGTATGAATAGCAATCTCTGAACATTGTGACCTATTAAAGCTTCATGACTGCTATTGATTCTTTGTTTGTCATGTGAAAATGCGATAAGCTTTAGACTTGCTGTTAGAATATTTATTATTGTTCAACTCTCATTTCTCTATCTTCTACCCTGTTCCCTTCCCTCTTCCCTTTAATGATTTGATCTTGCTAAATGGTTGTATGTGAGCCTATTGACCATGGATTAGAATAAGCCTAAATCTTAAAATCTAAACTCCATAATTGTTATGTGTGTAAGTTCTGTCATGAAAGAGAACTAGAGGTGAGACATGCCTCCTTGTGACATGTTCCTCACCCATGTCGGTCCCTCTGATTCATCTTCAACAAGATGACCACTTCCCTGTTTGCTTTACATGTTACATGTATGGACCATGAGATAATTTCGGCCTATATCATGTTAATAGCTCTCTCACATACCCCTCCTTTGTGTTCTTGAGTGATTACCTATTAGTTATACTAGTAATCAGTGTTAAATACCTGTCCAGCCTGCTTGATTTGTCTGTGATTAATATGTGATTTCTAAATTAGGTTCTTTAACTAGTCCTTTTGCTTAAATTATCTGGAATCTTCCCTCTATGTTTAAATTTAAGTGTTGAAAGTGACTAGATATGATCAACAGTGTTGATTATGTGCCTTATGTCTATGTGATACCATTTTTGTGCATCTGAGTATATATGCTTTGCTTGAACCAATTCCTCCCCCCTTATAATTTCTGGAGAATAATTAGCCTCTATAAGTGTTTGAAAATGCCTAAGTCTTATAAAGTATATGTCTTAATGATAAAATTAGTAATTCTATTGTATGAGTGTCCCTGTTTCATGTGCTTAATTTTGTATAAAACTCTGCATATATTTCTCTTAAGTGTGAAATCTACATTGTTTAAATTACTATTTTTTCTTAATTTGGTTAAAATATATACTAATCTTTATTTATTTTACTTTTTTCTATGTGTGAAATCTGGTGGAGTCCAATAGGACTCCCAAAATTCCCTTTGCATTTTCCAGTTGGGATTAAGCCCAACACTTCCTGATGGTCCGGCATGAGCAAGCCAAAAGGGCTAAAATTGTTTAAGTCAGCCTGAGCAGTAGCAGTGGAGAAATGGGCCAAGCCCAATGGAGATGTTTAGCAGAAGTCCAAATGGACTGAACAAATTGAAATGGGCCAAGCCCATAAAATTCAGTAGCAGTAGTAGCCCAAAGGGCTGAAAAACAGAAGAATGGACTAAGTCCAAATCAGAAATCGGCGGTGGGCCTAAAGAGGACCCACACACTAGTATTAGGACAGGATTAACGTTTTAAATATGTCTTCTTTACTTTGTTGATAGATTTAATTGTATAATTGAACTAACTTTGTAAAACGTAGTTAAATTATCCCCAAATGACATCAACATTTCTTATAAACGTGTTTTTTATGTAATAACTTACTGTTTCACTTGCTTAATTGCTTAAAATCAACTCTTTTATGTAAAACAAACTCTTTCATATTGTCTTTATAGAATAACCCTCTTATATATAAAACTGTCTTTTAAAATCAATCCCGTTTTTATAGTTAGTCAACCAGTTAGTTTTTCAAACAAGCCCGGGCAACCACGAGTTAGCCGATACTCTTGGTGTCTTAACACCCTTCCAAGAGTATTAACTTGAACTTTTACCCTTAATCTCTTAATTTTTAAAGTCTTTATCTGTTTTGGGATTTTAAAAATTCTTATAAGTTTTTTCTTGGTTTTTTAGTTTATAAAAACTAAGTGGCGACTCTTGCTTTTAATTGACAACGTTTCAGAAACTTTAATTAGATTTTCGAAACGAACCATTCAACAAACAAAGCCATGTTTTTATGTCCTTGCCCTAAAAGGATCAAAACAGGTGATCTATGAAGATCACAGAGTAAACCCCATATTAGTAATGCCTCCAAATCTTAAGGGCAAAGACTACTCCTGCCAACTCCAAGTCATTGGTGGGGTAGTTGCACTCTTGAACCTTTAGCTTCATCAACGCATACGCTATCGCACATATAACCAACGCAAACCGCTAAAGCATTACAATACACTGAGAATCCCTGACCTTTAACTGGCAACGTCAATACCAGAGCTAAAATTAATAAGGCCTTAAGCCTCTGAAAACTATCCTCCTAACCCAACACTGACTAGGAAGGATGTTCCATTTCAGTAGTCCAAATACTTTCCTTGCACTGATCTGACCAGTGAAATGGAACATCCTTCCTAGTCAGCCTAGTCAAAGGTTCCGCTATGAAAGAAAACCCTCGATGAACCGTCTATAGTATCCTCCTAACCAACCAAAGTTGTGAACCTCAGTAGGAGTAGTAGGACTCGGACAATCACTAATTGCTGAAATCTTTCCCCGGTCCATTCTAATCCCATCCTTAGACATCATGTGTCGTAGGAATGCTACTGACTCTAGCTAAAACTCACACTTTGAGAACTTGGCATAAAGTCGATAATCTCTCAAAGTCTGGAGTATAATCCTCAAGTGCTACTCATTCTCATCTCTACTTCATGAGTATATCAGTATTTCATTGATGAAAACAATCACAAATGAGTTCAAATATGGACTAAGCACCCTGTGCACCAAGTCCATGAAAGTCGTGGGGGCATTAGTCAACCCAAAGGACATCAGCAGGAACTTATAGTGGCCATAACGTGTCCTGAATACTATCTTAGGGATGTCCTCTTCCCTAATACTTAATTGGTCGTAGCCTAAACTCAAATCTATCTTAGAAAACATGGTTGAACCCATGAGCTGATCAAACAAGTCATCAATACGCGGCATCGGAAAACTATTCTTCATAGTCACCTTATTCAGCTGTCTATATTCAATACACATCTACATCGTTCCATCTTTCTTCTTCACAAATATAACTGGAGCACCCCAAGGTGATACACTCGGCCTAATGAAACCTTAGCTAACAAGCCCTAGAGTTGATCCTTAAGATCCCTTAACTCAGCTGGATCTATACGATATGGAGTAATAGATATGGGCCTGGTACCTGGCTCCAACTCAATAGCAAAGTCAATATCACGCTTAGGTAGAAGTCTTGGAAGGCCGGTCGGAAACACATCAAGGAAATCTCTAACCACAATAATCGACTCAGGAGAAGAAGTGTCAGTGCTAGCATCTCAGGCATATTCTAGATAATACAAACACCCGCGAGAAATTGACTTCCTAGAATAAAGGCAAGAAATGATCCCAGACAGTGCGTGACTAATAGAACCTTTCCATACAACCAGGGATATGCCAGGCAAGATTATGGTAACGGTCTTGGCATAACAATCCAAAACCGCTCAACGTGGGGATAACCAGGCTATGCCTAGAATCACATCAAAATCTAACATGTCTATTATCATCATGTAAACCCAAGTCTCAGGTCACCAACAACAATCATACATGATCTCACAACATGATCCACTACTAAAGAATTGCCTAGTGGTATAGATAAAGATACAGGAACAGATAATGGCTCACTAGATAACCCCAAAAAAGGAACAAAGTAGGCAGAAATATACGAGCATGTAGAATCGGGATCAAACAAAGATAAAGATGACTGGTGGCATACAAAATCATACATGTGATCATCGCATCCAAGGCCTCTGCCTCTGGTCTACTAGGGACAGCATAAAACAAACACTGACATCCACCTAAATGACCACCATTATTACCACTTTTCCTTCCATGCTGGGCACCACCTCTACCTTGAACACCAACTCCTCTAACTAGCGGCTTGTCTGATCTGAGAGGCTGAGCCGGCTGAATGACTGGCTGAAATGTACCCGCTGGGGCACTCTCTGGCATAATAACCGATGACACTACACTTATAGCAATGCCCTGACGGCCTACCCTACTAAGATGAACTAGCTAAACTAGTGTGGCCACCATAGCCTGATGCCTCAGAAGTTGTACCCCTAAAATACTGACCATTATAACCCTGCTTACTACACTAACCCTGCTCAAACTGAGGCCCACCTCAAGCCTGAAGTGATGCCTTAATTGGTCAGCTAGACTGACCCTAATCGTATTGTGGCTGATATCCCTGACCTCATTAAGATGAACCTCTACCGTTATTGTGGGAACTACTATTACTACCCTGGTGTCGTGGCCTCTTATCTCTGGCCCCGGATTATAATGGTGTAAATCCTCCATAGTACGAACATGGTCTATTATAGCCTGGAAAGATTGCCCACTAGAAACTTGTACCTCAGCGGTCTGCCTAAGCTCTAACCTCAACATCAAAACAAACCGGCGAACTCTATCTGGTTCAGCAGGAATGATCATGGCCCTAAATGGAACCAACTGATGAAAATGGGTCTCATACTCAGATACGGACATAGATCCCTACATCAGTCTGGTGAACTTCTCTCTATGACACTCACAATCACTCTGAGGTAAGAACTTGGCCATAAAGGCCTCATAAAACTTTCTCTTAGTCAACTGACGAGATAAAGATGGTCTGCAAGCTACCTAGGCCCTCTAAGATAGCTTAGTTGGGCCCTACTACTGATAAGTAAGTGTAACTGACCCCATGAATATCCAAAAAACCCAGATGGTGAAACATCTCCTCACAAGTAGAAATGAAATCATATGGATCCTGATCAGGAGTACCAGAGAACCTCGGCGGAGACAATCTCAGAAACCTACCCAAAACCTTCTACTTTGACTCTGTCATAACTGGCGAGGAGCAAGAGGCTGAGCAATTGTAGGTAGCGAAAGAACCTCAGCATGGGGAGCTGAGGTAGTAGGCTACACTCCTAAACTCTAAACACCCAGGGCTGCCCCTGAGCAGAGGTTTTTGCTACATCTGATGGTTGATCCCTAATCATATCAAGTAACTGCAGAAGCAAACCCTAAATTCATGATGAAGGAGCTAAGGCTGATTTTTGTATAGACCGTGGTGGTACCTGGGCTGCCCCTTGGTCCATCAGGTGCTACTCTGAGACTATCTTAGGCTCAAACTCATCCTGAGAAGCTCTAATCGGTGCTGCTGCTCGAGCACATCCCTGAACTCTACCTCTACAACAACCTTATCCCTTAGCTAGAGTCGGGTATGCTGGATTTGAAGGCTCGCCCTTGCCTGCTGCAAAAGATCTTGTATGATTCATCTCCAAAAGAGTGAACTATAACAAATGAGATTCCAGGAAACTATCTAGGATAAGACGCACGTGACAGAAGCAAGAAGAAAGTCATGTTTCCTAAGATTCCACTGTAGCCTCCCGAAGACTGAGTACCAATGTCTCCTCTCTGATCCACAGGACTCTACTAGACATTAGCTCCTATACCGATGACACCGGTGAACCTATGTTGTGACACATAGCTGTCACGACCCAATTTCTCAGGTCATGTTGGCAGCTACTACCCCTGTAGGTGAACCAATTCTCATAGTCCAGAATTGTTAGTAATGGGCTACTATCTAACTAAGCATATGACAGAACAATATATAAGCGGAAGCAAGAGATAAAAGTAATGAAATACATGACCTGGTATCACAGTGTAAGAGCCGCCACTAAATAAACAGAGTACAAAGGGTGCAAAAGAACATATACATTTGTCTATGAATAACAAAAGAGTACATGATACAAAAGAGGATATAAAAGCTAAGCTCCAGTCAACAGGAGCTCACCCTAAGTCTCGGATGTTTGGAAAGCTGCACGAGTCACCACGATATCAACGGCAAAATCTCACACTAGGATCTACACCTGGAAGATGCAGAGTGTAGTATGAGCACAAATTGCAAAGTAACGGGTACCCAGTAGGCATCATAGGCCGACTGAGTGCATATAAGATATAAAAGTAGTAAATAGCAGAAAATGAAACAAGAGGTCACAGAAACAAACAATGAGGTAAACGGAAGCTAGCACAGATAGAATACAAGGAGCAAACAACCAAACTAGGCTTGCCATAAGATATTTATATATATATATATAATAGAACACGGGTGAAGGAAAGGAGAACGCACCTATATCCTTGCAACAACAATATATAAAGAGAGAGTTTAAAAAGAATGGTAGTATACCGGTAACCTCAAATAGAAGGGGAAGAAGGAAAGGCAACTAAGTATACACATGTTGGAAATACAACTCACAAGGTAAGGATGAACCACCAATAAACCACAAGTAGCTACAATATGAAGATGTACTAAAATAGGAGTTAGTAAACTAATCTACCTACAGTCCTAACGGACGCCCAAACACTCGAGGTACACATACAAGTGAAAACAAAACCCTCTGGCATCCCATACTACCAGAGCATACACTAACCAAATAGCATACAAGGGTGGAACCGAGCACAAAATGCATGATATGGTGTGATATGCTCAAAAGTGACAGTGGCACCATATGCACCTCCTATGGTGCCCATAGGTCCAGCATGTAGTACCCATGGAAGGCTTCCCCCGTATACCTCTACCACCTATATCCACCTCCTCTGGAACTCTCAGCCTACTGCCTCTAGTCCATATCAACAAGGTCCCTAGAGGACTCTGTGACCACATACTATCTCTCAATATCTCAAAAAAACTGCCCGAACTCGAACTGGGTCTAAAACAAGCAAAAATAGTCAAGTCTAGCGCTCTGGCCCAGCTGAACCTAGTATAGTATCAAAATCAATAGTAAATCATATCTAGTATACGTTTAAAATAAGAAGTAAAACATGTCTAGCACTCTGGCCTAGTCGAGTCTAGAATCAATGTGAAAATCATTTAAAAACCTCTTTTACTCCAAGAAGATCAATAAAATAGTTTAACAATCCACTTAGTCATTTATACAAAAAATAGGCCCTCGGGGCCATGAAAGGTCAGAAAACCAATGATAAATTGGCCTGCAACCATAGTAGTAGTAAATAATCCTGAAAAACTCTTTAGATGAATGATGATGGTATGCACAAATACAATCAGTAGCCCAATGGCTCACAATCAACCTATCGGCCCTGCACATGCTCAATTAACTCTACAACATAGATAACCAGCCTAAAATCACAATTTGATATCTGGGACTCGCAGACATTTCCAAATAACCCACCATTTATGGTCCAAAGGCAAATACAAAGCCACACAGGGCCACAAAGAGTGTTACTACAAACCAATATAAATACTACAATGAACATAAATAAAGACAGGAACAAAGAAAGCGGAGAGGGTCTGGTGTGCCAAACTAATAAACCCAACCCAAGGATGCTAGATAGTACAATTATAGCCTATATATGCAAAGTCTAAGTAGATAAATCGTAACAAACCTGTCATCCGATGACAAGCTGCTGGAACGATGTTGTCCCAGCCTGAACTACTTCGAAAATCTCAGAATAATAGTCAAACTATCAGGAACAAATTATATGCATTAAAACAAGGATAACGATACCCATATTGCTAAAAGTTTAGTCGGGTCAACATCTGGGTCAAAAGTAGGCCCGTAGACCCCACAATTCAAAACTAGAAATGTAAATTACTATGAGGTTTCCAACCTTGCCAGGAACACATGCCCAGAAATTGAGTAAAGAAAAGGCCTAAAACAACCCAGAGAAGATGAAAGAATCATGCAAAAACTTGTAAAAATCCAGAATAAAAATGGAGAATTACTTACCACGAAGAGAGGGAGCAAGGTCTATGAGATGGAATATGCACAACCACAAATCAGCAGCCCGAATTAAGCAACTACAAACCAAACAAGAACCCCAACTATGATAAGTACACTAATGGAGGTTTAGCCATGGAAGAGAATAAATTGGGGAAGAACACTTACCAAAATGAGGGAAAAAGCGAGTATGTCCGCTAATTTATGAATTCCTAAAGCTAGGGAGGAAGCGAGTATGTCCACTAATTTATGAATTCCTAAAGTTAGGAACTTATTTATAGCAACTTTTAGGAGAGGGAATCTGTTTTAGAGTGAGAAAGCAATGAATAAATGGCTGGAAATTTTAAGGAGAAGGATTTTCATATTGCAGGTTACAAATAGGCGCCATTAGCGCTGGCCTGGGGCTGTTGGCACTAAAGGAGGGATAGCAGACCAGCGCCAATGGAACTATTGGCACTGAATGAGGGATATCAGACTATCACCATTGGCGCTACCCCGGCGCCATTAGTGCTGAACACTGCTCTACTACATAAAAACCAGTAAATTAAAATATTCCCATGGGAGATTCCAGGCATAATCAAAACCAAATACTCACAAGCTGAACATTCAACTAGAGTGAAAACAATGATTTGGTCTCAACAGAATCGACAAAACTTCCATACGAGGTTGTTTCGAAGGAATGTTGACCCAAGTTAATACTTGCAAAAATTAACCAGACACCCAAAATGAGTTTGGCTAACTCGGGACCCAAAATAACCACCTAGCTAACCCAAACTCGACATTTCAGAGCTAGTGGTACCATCAAATTTCGAATCTGACACACCAATCATTGAAAGTTGACCAAAGTCAAACCTTTAACTCTAACTAGCCTAAAATCTCAAAAAAGTGAGATAGAATCATACTGGAAGTTCCCAGGCCCCAAATAAATATCCAACTAGAGCAAAATCCACATTCCAGAGCTAACAAAACTGTCAGAATTTGATTCCAAGCATGTTAGCTAAGAATGTTATCTAAAGTCAATGATCTCTTAAGTTAACGCTCTAACACAGGCAATTAGTCATAATGACCTAATGAATGGCCAGTGCATCAAACCACCAGTCCCAACAAGCCATAAATGACTCCAGATCACTAAAAGAACACTCCAATAGTACAAAGAAAGCAATAATGTGACAATGATCAAGAGGGTTATTACATTGAAAAGGGGACAACCTAATCTTGTCTCTTTGAAAGGTGGATGGCCCAATCATTTCTCGTTGAATAGTGTATGATCCAATCTTATCTCTTTAAATGGTGGATGACCTAATATTGTCTCATTGAAAGGTTGACTACCCAATCTTATCTCGTTGAAATATGGATGACCCAATTTTATCTCGTTGAATGGTCGATGAACCAATCTTGTCTCCTTTGAAAACGGATAGTCCATGTTAGTATCTATGAATAGGTCCATGACCTATTATTCTGAATGATGGTTCATGGTCCTCTGGAGTCAACCGTCATTTGGTTGAGTCCTCCTCTGTGTTGTAGGATTCCACTAGTGGGACCATGGGTCAGGGAATAGAACTACAATTCATCAATTGACCCATGGTTTCTGACCCTAATTTTGCATCTTCTATGATAGATGAATCATAGGTAACAAGTTTGACCTATAGTATTGAACTATAGTCTGTCGACCCACTCATACTTTCAGCCTCCATTTTGCAAACTCTGCAGGAATTCAATCTATGAATCACAGTACGTGTCCGTGGTATGGGTTCATGACTCATAGACTAACTCGTGTATTTGGACTTTAATTGCACACCTGCATATCTCTATTCATGACTCACAACACTTGTCTGTGGTTTTGAACCACGGGCCGTAATTCCACTCATAAGAGAAAACTTAGCCAATTTTTAATCCAAACTCTAACTCTTTGGTTGCAGACCTTTTTTTCTTGCACAACTCACAAAACACATCATATCTACTAAAAAAGTGCTAAAGAAAGTACACCAAATCTATGTTTTAAGCATCTAAAGTGCCATAAAACTATGGCATATCAATACTCTCAACTTAAAATATTTTCTTGTCATCAAGTAACAAAATAAAACTATTCTATCACCATGCTTAGAAAAAATAAAAATAGGAAACTATGGCAATCATATGGCTTTCAGACAATTCAGCACATAACTTTAACACCCTCCTTTTTAGTTGCTTCTATGTTGCTCTAATCTGAAGTCAAGATGTGACTGTTTAGTGTTAAGTAGGTTCGGCCATAAATCAAGTGCTGGATGGTGCGCTCTTAAATATCAATCGAAATACCTCGAACTTGAACACTATCCAAGGGTGGAAGACACACTGCAAATTTCCCTCTCTCACATGAATTAATAAGAGTGGCTGCATGAACACCATAAAACTTGCAAAAAAGAACCGGGTTGTAGGCACCACCCTACATACTCATGCATCTGAACCCATAGTGGTCATATATTTCTTTAATCTCGGCCATCTTATCCAAGGCTGCCAGATCTCTACTTCCTCAAAAATACTTTGCCTTGGGTGCCCTCTATCCTTCTGCACTATCCCCTCATGGAATAGTTTTGATGACACCTTAGTAGCCAACTAAATATTTTCCTGCACCTCAGGGTCCTTGCTTTTGAATGTGGGAATAATGCAAATATGCTCATCATTTTGGATCTCAATTGCATCAGCGCTCCTTGTATCAGACTTGCTAGCACTAGTAGTAGATGAACTTGAGCTAGTGTGGTCTTTGTTGTCCAAGGAAGTATCATCCCCGGGCTTAGAGTCTCTAGTTCTACTTACACTAGATGAGAACCCAGTATCATCCTCTGCCTCTTCAGACTGAGGAGATATGGTATGTTCCTATCTCTTTGCTCCTTACCTTGTGGTCTGAGGCAACACTTTTAAGTCTGATTCAATGGCGTACACCTCCTCATAATCGCTTGTTTCTTGTTCAAAGGGCTCATCTAGTAGTCTAGTCTGTAATTTATGAGTCCTTTCTCTTATTTTCTTTGTTGTGAGTGCTCCACCCTTTTTTGGAGTGTTTTTAGTAGGCATGGTACTTGTGGGAGAGTTTGTTAGCATATAACCCAAGAAAAGAAAAACAAAAGAAAAAGTAAAATTTTTACACATTTTGTACAATTGTGCAGGGCACAGTTCATGTAATACCCTTTCGGTCATTCTTGCATTTCGTCTTTCTTTATACTAGTAGATCATTCCTGTAGCAGATCCAAGTCATTTATGTCCTACTGGGACTAGTGGTTTGGTTACCCGTCTTTTCGTTAAGTCATTATGATAATTTCCCTGTTTTAGAGACTTAACTTAGTAAATCATTGACTTTAGTTAACATTCTTATATAGCATGCTCGGAATTGAATTTTGACTATTTCGTAAGCTTTAGAACATGGAGTTTGGTCTAGTTGGACCTTTAGTCGGGGCTTGGGTACTTCTGGTATAATTCTATCTCACTTTTTGAGATTTTAGGCCAGTTAGAGTTAGAAGTTTGACTTTGGTCAACTTTCGATGATCGGAGCATTGGATTTTAAATTTGATGGTTTCAACAGCTCTAAATGTTGAGTTTGGTTGAGATAGGTGGTTGGTTTAGGTCTCGGGTGAGCTGGGATCATTTTGGGTGTTTGGTTAGAATTTGGTAGTGTTTACTTTGGTCAACATTTCATCAAAACAACCTCTTATGGAAGTTTTGTCAATTCCGTTGAGTTCTGAACGTTATTTCCACTCTACTTACATGTTTGGTTTGTGAGCATCAGGTTTTAATTGTGCCTAGAACTTCTTGTGAGAGTATTTCAAGTTTCTGGTATTTCGGCAGTAGAGTAGTGCTCAGCGCGATCGCGCACCGCTATCATTCCCCTGGCGCTTTCTCTCTTCAGCGCCATCACGCCTGGGCACCGCGATCGTGCTAGTGGCTGTGTTTCTCCTTCAGGTGATTGTGCCAGGGGACCACGATCATTCTAGTGCGCTGCCACCACCTTTAGCATGATCATGCAGGGGGACCGCGATCACGCTGGTCTGCGACCTGTAATATATAAATATGTTCCTTCTATTTTACAACCCATTTTCTCATTTCCCTCTCTCTCTAAAACTAGTTCTCTCACCAAAAACCTTCTCAAAATCAGTTCCTAGCCGTGGGAATCCATCAATTGTTGAATATTATCATTCCCTCTTTATTTAGTAAGTCCCTCTTCTCAAATTCTTCCATTGTCATGGCTAAAACCTCCATTAAAGGTTCTTCACTTTGCTTAGGGCTATCTCTCTTGTTGTAGCTGCTTTGTTGGGTCTGCTCTATCGGCAATACGTGTGAACCAACTTATTGAACTTGTTCCCTCTCTCTGTGGTGTGTAATTCTCCATTTTAAATCTTGATTTTGTAAAGTTTTTGCATGATATTCCCTCTTATTCTCCGGGCAAATTTAGGCCTTTTATTTACTCATATTCTGCTCAATTTTTGAGCATGCGCTCCCAGTAACATTGACAACCTTGTGGTAACTTTTGTTTCTGGTTTTGGGTTGTCAGGCCCATTAGCCCATTTTGACCTGGATTTTGACCTGGCTAAACTTTTAGCAGTATGGGTCTCATTATCCTTGTTTTAATGCGTAGATTATATTTTTGATAGTTTGAGTGATGTTTGGAGCTTCTCGAAGTAGTTAGGCTCGGGCTTTGGCTTCCCAGTAGCTTATCATTAGATGCAAGGTAGGTCGCAACTTACCTACCTTAGATATTGCGTATATAGTCTATAATTGTACTATTTAGCATCCTTGGGTTGGGTTTACTAGGTTGGCACCTTAAACCTTGTCTGTTTTGTTCCCGTTTGTCTTAATTCATACGTTCATCATAGTATTCAGATCAGTTCTGTAGTATCACCCCTTGTGGCCCTGTGTGGCCTTGCATTTGCCTTTGGACCATATAATATGGGGTGATTGGGAAATGTCCATGCATCCTAGACATCGATTTACTATTATGAGCTATAGGTCCTGGACATCCTTGAGCTTGTGCAGGGCTGATAGGTTGTTTGTGATCCATTGGGCTATCGATCATTTACGATCATATCATCATTATCATGCAAAAAGGGTTTTTAACATTAATTTTACAACTACTATGGCTGCAGCCTAATTTTCACCGATTTTCTAACTTTGCATGGCCCCGAGGGCTCATTTTCCATAAAAATTACTATAAATGGATTTAAAATGGATGTTGGATCTTCTTAGAGTGAAAGAGATTTTTTTGAGATGATTTTCACACTGATACTAGACTTGGCTAGATCGGAGTGCTAACGATGATTTTTTATTTGATTTTGATATGATACTAGGCTCGGCTTGGCCAAAGTGCTAGACATGACTTTTCTACTAATTTTAGACTTCGATAGATTCTGGGCACGATAATTGAGATATTAAGAGTTTTAGGTAGTCGCGGAGACCTCCATAGACCTTGTTGATCCACACTAGGGGCTACGGGCCGAGAGTGCCAGATGAGAGGTATATGAAGGACTAGAGGTATACGGGGGAAGCCTTTTGTAGGTCCTACCTAATGGGCCTATGGGCACTAGAGGAGGTGCATACGGTACCACCTGGCATTTCATAGCATGTCATACATTATATACGGTTTCACCCTTGTTTGTTATTTGTTGAGTGTACGCTCCGATATGTATGGGATGCTGGAGGGTTTATTTTCACTTGTATTTGTTCCTCGGGTGTATAGGGGCTCGTTGGGACTATAGATAGATTAGGTTACTCGTTCGTATTATAGTTGCTGGTTAGTTTTTCTTTCAAATCATCTTTACCTTGTGCTTTTTACTCCTAACATGATTATGTATATTGCTTTTCCTTTCTTCCCCTTTTATTGAGGTTACTGGTATACCACCTTTTCTTAAACACTCTTTCTATATTTTTGTTTGTAAGTCCAGGTGCATTCTCTATTGTTTTACCTGTGTTCTGTGATATATCTTCTATGGCTGGCGTATTACTCTTATATTCTCATTGTCTTCTATTTGTGGCTAGCTTCCAGGTGTTTTCCTCTGTTTTTTTCCATGACTACATTCTTTATGATCTTCTATTTACTACTTTATATCCTATATGCGCTCATTCGGCCTATGTTGCCTACTGGGTACCCGTTGCTTTGCAATTGGTGCTCATACTACACTTTTGCATCTTCTGGTGCATATCCTACACTACAAGAAAAAGGGTTATTAGGGACCAAGATTTAGCGACAAGTGTAAAAGATGGTCCTAATAATATACTTACAGGAATGAAATTATTTTTTAGTCCCTAATACTTGTTTTTATTTTCTAAGAGAAAAAAAGGCAAAATGACCTGGTCTCTAATGTTAATAAAATTTCAGCGGGATCTAAATAATTTCAACAAAGGAGCGCGAGTCATATTAGCTAGAAAAATTTCATCTTTCTAAAAGCGGCAAATACCCTAAATTTCATCTGGGTATCTCAAATTGTCTCTCAAATTGCAAGGTCTGGTTTTCTCAATTTTTCTCTCAAATTGCAAGGTCTGGGTCTCTCAAATTGTCTCTGAAATTGCAAGGTCTGGGTCTCTCAAATTGCAGAGATAGCATAATCTGGCTAAAGTACCACAAGATTTTGATCTTCACTGCATTATCAGGTAACATAAGGAGTAAATTAGGTCATATCTTTCATCCTTTTCCTCGATGATAACATTTTTCTTCCTTTAGTTCTTTCTTTCTGACCCAAGAACATGCAAACTGTTTGGAATACTTGTTGTTGTGTGAGGGCTGAAACTGGAAGTATTGGGTTGAAGGTTCAAGACTAAGTAGGTATTTGAGGGTTTATTGAGGGGTTTCTTCTCTTGGGTTGCATTTAAAAAGTTCTTTGGAGACTAGTTGTAGGGCTAAAAAGTTGTCGTGTGTTTAATTTATTGTGGTTTGTATCTGTTCAGATTTTTCTTATGAATTAAAGAATTGGTTGAAATCTTTTCACTC
This sequence comes from Jaltomata sinuosa, assembly GCA_003996215.1. Lineage (NCBI taxonomy): Eukaryota > Viridiplantae > Streptophyta > Magnoliopsida > Solanales > Solanaceae > Jaltomata > Jaltomata sinuosa. The sequence continues at coordinate 1,325,556 of QJPP01000107.1, read as the reverse complement.
ATTAGGTTCTATAATTCAGTTCATTTACTCTAGAAACTTCAAATTAAGTTTTTTTCTCTTCTAGTCCTTTGTTTTTTTAGATGACAACACAGTGCTTGGTAAATATTATTACAACTTGGTTCTCTGTTTGCTTGAGCATTAGCTGCTGCTAGTCGCTATATATATACATAATTATTGTACTGTTCGATATCCATTTGTAGCAGAAGAAGAGTTTATTGTATGCTCGTCTTCAAATTCCACTTTTGCTTATTATGAAGCTGTTGAGATTGGTTGTACTTATAACTGAAACTGTAAATGTTGTTTAGTTAGGTTTGTAAATATTGATGATGAAAAATAGGTTACAACCTATGTTGATCAGACTCTTCAAAAATGGTAACGGGTGCGTGTCGGATTCTCCAAAAGTGGTGTATTATCGAAGAATCTGACATGGGTGCGGCATCAGAAGTGAAGAGTTTGCGCAACTTAGGTTACAACTTGGTTCTCTAGTTGCTTGAGATTTGGCTACTACTACTTGCCAATTTATAATTACTGTATCGTTCGATGTCCATTGTAGCCTAAGAAGTGTTTAACTTTCACTCGTCTTCAAATTCCAATTTTATTTATCATTAAAATGTTTAGATTATTTTTGCTTGTAAACTCAAATTGTAACTCTTGTTTAGTTAGGTTTTTAAGTATTGATGATGAAAAACGTGTTAACAGTATAACAAGTAGAGTTTGCTATGATAAAATGTGGCTATTATGACACTACAAGTGTGTTATGTGGTCTTATTTTCCTTGGATATATTAAACCACACTTTTATATTTGTCTGGTGGTGCCATCCTTGTTAAATTTCTAGAGTCACAACTTCTCTTGTTGCTGCATATTTTTTATCGCTTTATTGCTTTAAGCGGTGAAGCAAAGTCAGGCGGAGGCTTGTGCTTCTATGGCCTTAAGAGAGAGGCGAACAAAAGTGAAGCAGTAGGAAGCATGCACTTTTTTAAATTTTTTAAAAAACTGGACTCTTCTTAGAAGAAAAAAAGTTCTAAAAAGAGTCTGACTTAGATTTCATCTTTCATCGGTTGTGAGTTTGATGAGTGTGACTCTCCTTCTCCTCCTTCTTCTCCTCCTTCTCCTCCTTCTTCGCTCACTACTGTGGGTGGGGCTAACAATTTTTTTTTCAATTCTTGCTCGCATTTCCTAGAGCTTTACGACTGTTTCCTATGTTTTCCTGGACAGTTTGTTGAAGTTTTCTCTATTTTTTGTTTTTTGGACTAGTTTGGTTTCTGTGTCTTTCTCTTTAATTTTTTCTTGATTGGATGGAGGGCAATAGTAATAATACATGTACTATTAGTTATAAAGAACAATTTTCACAGAAAGTTAACTAATCACCTAATACATTCTGAGTTAAATAAAATAGAGCTAAGCTGAAGATGCTTCATCATATTCGTAGCAATCCAATTAGAGAGATTATATATCAGAAGGTTTTACCATAAAATATCCTTATCTTTTGTGTTGATGAGGCATTATTTGACATGTTTACTTTAATTTAAAGGCGGAAAATATGGAAAACCACCAGATTTTGCAAGTATTTTCTTTGAGATTCGCAAGAACAATAACACACTTGTCGATGCTGAAAGAATCAAAAAATATGTACGTTTATTTAACTAAAGATGTACCTTAATTTTTTGTATTATGGATTCCGACCTAAATCTATTTATATACTTTGTTGAGCTCAAATTCAAGAATTGGTGTCATCTGAACATTCTCTAACTACCTTAGAGATCATAGAAAAATGCTTTGGACCCCAGACTCGCAGCTATGTATTTGGCTTTGGTGGTGGAGTAATTACAAGGGATTTGAAAAGTGGTACTTCCTCAAAGACTGAATTAATGTTAGAACTATGTTCAACAATGTCAGAACTATGTTCAACTCAAGAGGAAATACATTCTTTGAAGGATCTCTTGTCTAACATAGAAAATGAGGTGAAACAATTAAAAAAAATATTATTAACTGAACACCTAAGCATCCAACCTTCGACATAATCTGTTTCAGGAAAAGAATGAATATACCATGTTAGTAACGGCTTACCCAAAACTTTAAATTTAATTTATTGATTTTAGTTTTTGCGCTCTTAAAACAGTCATAACAACTAATATTTGATTTGCTTTTAACACGGTGATAACAACTGATAGTTCATTTTATAGTAAAATAGTGATAACAATTTATAGTTGATCTATTTAGATAATTTTTTTGTTGATTTTTGAGTTGTTGGTTTTATCCCAAAATGTGTTATCTTTTGCTAATTGTGTTTGTTGCTACTGTTAACTCGAACTAGAAGTTCATTTGAGCTGAGAGTGTTGATCTTTTTGAGCTCTGGTGCTACCATTGTGTATTGCCAATTGTTGAAACTATTCAGATCATCTTACTGCTTCCTAAAGGCTGAAGAGCTAAATAACATTTTGTAGGGTTGTAATGCTGAAACTGAGTTAAAAATCATGTTTTATAGAAAGACATTTGGGGAGGATTTTTGACAGCTTTGGTTTCTGATCAATTTTCAGTTTTTGAATAATCTTGGTGACTCCCACAACATTTTTTTGGTAGTAAGGACACTATATATTAAACACATAAAATGTAGAGTACAAGACTGGCCGTGTAACCTACTAGAGTTTGTACATAGTGGAATTAAACTTGACTGCTTGACATCCTCCGCGGGTATTTATTGGAACTTCATATGTGCTAGATGATTTCATTCTTTTTTGTGCTAGTTTATTTTCCAAAAATTCTGTTCCTAGTGGATATGTCGTATAGTAGGACTATTCAGCATTGCGATCAAGTGTCTGCAATCATTTAGCAAATGAAAGTAAAGGCTATTATGTGAAGAAAGCTTATGTAGTAGCTGAAGATCTTTTAGCCATTTTGCCGGATTAGAGGAATTTGTTTGGATTTTTCCTATAAAAGTATCTATGCCCATGTGACTCCATAGAGCAGTCACTTTTGAGCACTGTAGAAAGTTGTGTTGTATATCCTCTTGTTGGCCACCAAACTTACAGTAAGGTGTAAAATGGATCTTGATGTGGTAGAGATAGGAAGTTGTAGGAAGTCTATTGTCACATCCAATCCAAAGGAAATGTTTGATTTTCGAAAGTGTAGGAAGTTGCAATATCCAGGCAAATAGAGACTCAGAGTAAGAAACTTGATTTACTAAGATTTTATTTAGGGACCTGACTCTGAAAATCCCTGCAGGATCTAGTCCCCAAACTACTTCATTAGTGGTGTTTTATAAGTGTAGATATCAAAGAATAGTAGCTTGAGAGTGCCAAGCACCAGCTAGTTGTCTTCCCAAGAACAGTGGAACCCCGACTCAAGCACATCCAGGTATTTGCCAAAATGCTCCTTATTTGCAACCGTTGATTGATCAACTCGAACACATCAGAACAAATTGCCCATAATTTAGAAGGACAGCATAAATGACAAATATTAAGAGTACTTAGTCAAGAAGATGTCCACATATTGACCCAATTAACCTGCTCAAATATCATCAAAATTAATTGGATCAAGTATACATTTCTTTGTAACACGAACACGAAATTTAGAAATTTTTTTGATTCCAGTAGAGAAGTTTAACCTTTCAGAAATTTGTCAACGACAAAATAAACTCAACTTGCCAACTTAAGAACTTGGTAGTATTACTTCAAAACTTCCAGTAGAGAAATTCAACCTTCAAGGTAGCATTACTTTAGAACTTGCTAACTTGACTCAACTTCTTGTTCTTAATAAATGGAGATTTTTATCCAGTATGCAGATTCCATGTAATTAAGCCGTACTTGGATTTGTTTATAATATTTTTCAACGATGACATATTGATATACTCGCAGAGTTCAGAGGAGCATGAGAAGAATCTAATGACCGTACTCCAGACATTGAGAGATCATCAACTTTATGCCAAGTTCTCAAAGTGTGAATTTTGGCTTGAGTCAGTAGCATTCCTACATTATGTCATGTCTAACGATGGGATTATAGTGGACCCAGGGAAGATTTCATCCGTTCATGATTGGCTGAGACCTACTACTCTTACCAAGGTTCACAGATTTGTTGGGTTGGCAGGGTGATACAGGCAATTTATTGAGGGTTTTTTCCATAGCAGCACCTTTGACTTGGCCTACTAGGAAGTATGTCCCATTTCAATGGTTGGATCAATGGAAGGATAGTTTTCAGAGGGTTAAAGCCTTATTGACTTCAGCTTTGGTGTTGACTTTGCCAGTTGAGGGTCAGGGCTTCTCAGTGTATTGTGATGCTTCATCAGTTGGTCTTAGTTGTGAATAGATGCAGTAGGGTCATGTGATAGCTTATGTTTCAAGGAAGATGAAGATTCATAACTGCAACTACCCCACTCATGAATTGGAGTTCGGGGTGGTAGTCGTTGCGCTCAAGACTGGAGGCACTACTTAGATGGAGTTCACTGTGAGATTTTCACCGACCACCATAGTCTTCAGTACATCACGAGTTAGCGAGAGCTAAACTTTAGGTAACAGAGATGGATTGAGCTACTAAAGGACTATGACTTCACTATTCTGTAACATTTGGGAAAGGCAAACATGGTAGGGGATGCATTGAGCTGGAAGGCAGTTAGTATGGGCAGCTTGGCTTCTTTTTCAGTTTTAGAGCGACCGTTGGCCTTTGACATCTAGTCCTTGGCTAATTGTTTTGTTAGGCTTGACTTGTCAAACCCTAGCAAAGTCCTTACTAGTATTGAGGTATATTTACACTGGTTGATCAGCTTCAGCAGTGTCAGTTTGAGAATCAGCAGTTATGTGACATTCATGATCAGGTTGTTCGAGGTGAGGCCAGCAGGGCTACTTTAGATTTTGATGGTGTTCTTAGGTTTGATAGTCGCCTCTGTGTTTTGAGAGTTGGAGATTTGATTTAGTTGATTCTCCATGATGCACATTGTTCTAGGTATTCCATCAATCCTAGCACAGCTAAGATGCATAGAGAATTGAGGCAGCTTTACTGGTGGGGTGGTATAAAGCGAAACATAGTGGAGTTTGTATCTCGGTGCTTGAACTATTAGCAGGTTAAGTTTGACCACATGAGACCTGGGGTATTGATTAGAGACTCCCTATTCCTGAGTGGAAGTAGGAAGGGATCACTATGGACTTCATAGTAAGGTTGCCCTGAGAAATTAGGTTGTGATAGTTCACGGGTGGGTTGACGGCCTGCCGAACCAATCCACGGTCTATAAACTCATCCATGGTTCAAGTTTAAGTCCAACAATAAAATTCTCCTAGGCATTTATGAGTCACTTGATGGGACATAGTTCAGAACTACGAATCCATCCTTTGACTCGTAGATTGACATATGTGAGTTAACATTTTCTGAGGAAATTCCATGGGTGAGTCAACAGTCCGTGGAACCAATCCACAGGCCTTAGACCCAACCATGGAATCTCAATAGCATACAATTATCAGTTTAACACAAAGCGATCCTCTGAATTGTATATTTACAATCCTCCTATTAAAGAATCAAATCAAGGGCTACTCAGACTTCACCTAAGTAACTTTATAAGCATTTTGTTGGGAGTTGGCTTGCAAAACCACCTCCGAATTCGTTTCCGAATCACACTTTTGTCATAATTCCCTCCAACTCACCGAACTCAACCAAATTTCTTTCCCTCACACCATTTCACTATTTTTAAACTCCTGATCATAGTTCTCACTATCTCACACTGTTCTTTCACACACAGATTCCTAAATAAGATTTTAGGGTTCAAAAACAAAATCAACATGGTTGCTAATGGAAAATTTCAAAAATGCTCTCTATCTCTTTAAGACGTCGACCCTAAATGTAACTTAACCCATGTTTTTGTGCCACTGGCATGGCTGGTCTGACCACTCTTACTGTTACTTCTCAGACCTCCCTTACAAACTTCCCTGAGCTATACCATCCTAAGTCCCCCAACAAACCTACTTTTCCTATTAAGCCTACAAGTTTGCCTACTAGAGAGATCTATGCTGAAGGACAACAAGTTAACGATGATACAAAGAAACAAAAATTGAAATATGTTTATTTGATTAGGCCCAAAATTAACTTACAACAAGGCATCAAGGTGGTACCCGAGTCAATTCCTATGAAGTCAGTAGAATATAAGAATGGTAGGCCAAAGTTATATGGACATAAGAACAAGTTAAAAAGATGAACGTACTTGAGTAATTACAACTTGCAGTGATTGAAAATTTTTCCTATGAATGGCATGAGTTGGAGGATCTAAGTTGTCAAATACCAAAGTGATGTAAGATAAAAGGAGATTAGAAAATAGGATTACTCAGACACATGCACATTCTGATGAGGTTCAATTTGATGGAGGATTTTGTAAACATGCTATCCAAAAATGTCTACTATATACCAATGAGAGATGGAGTGGCATATCAAATAAGGCCCCCCATATACGATGCCAAGTTTAAGCTATATGAAGAGACAACACAAGCATTGGCTTGGATATCTTTCCCTGAACCACTACCCATTATTTTTGTTAAAGTATCTTTATTCTCTCTAACATCTGCTGTGGGAAAGCCAATCCACCTTGATATGGCTACAATTAACAGAACTTGTCTAAGTTGTGCAAAATTTAAATTCCATGTGGACTTGGCTACTAAACTCCTGATTATGTGGAATTGGAAGTGCTTAACAGTAAAACCAATGAAATAAGAGTACAAAAAGTTAAGATTCAATATGACATGTTGCCAAAGTACTGTTACACTTGTAAACTCTAAGTACATGTAAACGTGGAGTGCATGAGTTTACACCCTGAATTAAAAAAGCTGGAGAATGATGAGAAGAAAGAGGTGGATAAAAAAAAGGAACAATATGATGTACCTGTACATAGAATATTTATAAATAGCAAGGTGGTGCTGGCAAAATGGAATCCTATAAGCGAAAGGTTCAAGATTGATAATGGAACTACCAAGTTAATAAATGAATCTAATGAGAAGGCAAATAGTGCAAACAAAAGTGTAACCCCAACAAATTCATTTGATGTATTAAAGGATGATGGAATATAAAGATGGAGATACATTAAAAGCTATAAACATGGATGTTCAAGACAAATGAAAAAATGTTGAGACATATGAAGAGGCAGAAACTGTTGCACAAAATTAGCAAGGCAATGAGAAAAAGTTGCAGCAAAGGGGCGAAATAGTTCATGCTCAGGCATTGTAGGTCCTTTAGAAAGGGGTACTTTTAGGAGAGGTGGAACTGGTTGGCAATAATAATAATGAGAATGTTCACAAGGAAAGAGATGGTACACACAATAATACAACAAGCAGAGGAATAATGAAAGAAAATTGAACTATGCACATGAAATGATCCCTGATGTAATTAATCATGCTAACAAGACTGTGGAAGGAGAAACATGGAGCAACAGACAAGGATTTGATGAGATGCAGCTATCACCTACACATAACATAGGTAGTGAAAAGGAGTTGATGGTAATCAAAGTGAAAAAGAAATAATTAAACAACTAGCACAAGCTACCTTTTATGAACCCCTGCAGATAGACAATTTTAATGCATTTGATACAGTTAGGCAACTAGTGGGAACTTATACAACAATAACTAGCACTCTCATACTAGATCACTCATCAGGCAAACAAGCAAAATTGGCTTCTAAAATTGTAGCAACCTGCACAAAAACTCTACCTGTTAAAACTCTACATGATCTTGTATCACATTAGTTAATTTTTAAGATAAAAACATAGTGTCACCACAATAGACAAAGGCAGTGGAGGATACTAAGAAAGCATACAATCATAAAAATGAGAGTCAAGTGTTGCTTGATGCTAGATTATCTCCTCAAACAAGCTCCAAGGCAAACAAAGGTAAAAACAAGGTAGAGATCAAGCCTACTAGGGTAAATTTTAAGACGAGTGTGAAAACAAACCCTAAATGTAGATGAAAAGCTTTGTTTGTAATGTCAGGTCTATAAGAACTCAAAACTTATTTCACAAAATTTAGATGCTTCATAGATACCATAAATTTTCCATTATATTTTTAATGGAACCCTTCTAAGATGTCAGTCAAATTCATAAATACAAGAGGAGGTTGGGAATGCAGTATGCAAACTATAATCAAAATGGAAAGATTTATTTTCATTCAATAACATGTACATGTAGGGGTACTATTAGATTCTGAGCAATAATTATCTTTGCAACTGCATTTTCAAGAATCTGGACAATATTTATCACTACTATAGTATATAGTAAGTGTAATGCTCAGGAGAGGGTTGATCTATGGGATGATATTTATAATCTCAACAATAATATGAATTTTCCTTGGCTGGTGGAAGGAAATATTAATGTCATTCTGAGTGATGAAGAAAAGATTGGTGGGCTTCCTGTATATTCTCAAGAATATGAGGATTTTGCTTTCTGTGTCAATTTCTGTGAGTTCTTTGACATAAACTTTAAAGGCAGCCCTTTTACTTGGTGGAATGGAAAGGTTGACAATGAGTGCATTTATAAAAGATTAGATAGACTGTTGATCAATCACGCATTTTTTGGCATGAATGAACTTGTAGAAATAGAACATCTAGCTAGGATTGGGTCTGATCATGGTCCACTTCTTCTTACTTATGGAGATCAGTCTACTGCTATTAGAAGACCTTTCAGGTTTCTCAAGTTTTGGGTGGAAATGATGATTTTAAGGAAGTAGTTAGAACTAATTGGGTGTCCAATAAAGATTCAGACATTTTCATTAGTCTTACATAGAAAATGAAGAAGACTAAGATTGCAGTGTCCATCTAGAGTAAAGAAAATTTTGATGACTTATTCAAGCAAATAATTATTAGGGAAGACATTGTCAGAATAAAGGAAGATTGGTTTGAAGAAAACCCATCATCTGAAAATAAAATGATCTTACGAATGCACAGGCTGAGCTAAAGCAGTAAATTCATCATGAAAAATAATTTTGGAGACAAAAAGCAGGCATTTAGTGGTATTCAGAAGGTGAGAAGAACTCTAAAAATTTTCATAATTTAGTGAAGGGTAGAAAAAAGAGATTGTCTATCAACAGGATCCTTAATACAAATGGCCAATGGGCAGAATGTGATGAACAGGTGGCTACTGAAGTAATTTTCTTTTTACAGGACCAGTTCACTAAAAGAGTAGTGATGTAGAGCTTTCTCTGTTGCAACATATCCCATCATTGGTCACTGAAGAGGTTAATTTAGCTCGTAATGCTATTCCCACTATAGAGGAGGTAAAAAAAGTAGTTTTTAAATTAATGAAAGATAATGCTAGTGGTCCTGATAGATTTATTGACCATTTCTTTTAGAGTTGTTGGAGTATTGTTGGGGATGATGTTTTTAGAGTTGTGATGCTTTTAGAACCAACTAGTATGAGTAACTTTTTGAATAAAGTAATCTTTAGAGTATTGCATGATAGACTGGAAATCTTGTTACCTAGTCTCAGCTTAATGAACCAGTCAGGATTTGTTAAGGGTAGGATAATTACTAAAAATGTGCTTTTGGCACAAGAGATCATTGCTGACATTAGAAAAAGAGGAAAGCCAAAAAATATGGTAATAAAGCTTGATATAGCTAAGGCTTATGATAGGGTCAATTGGAATTTATTGATTAAGGTGCTTGAAAAAAAGGGTTTTGATGCTGGTGTTAGAGACATGATCTGGAGATTGGTTGCTAATAATTGGTATTATATACTAATTAATGGTCATGTACATAGTTTCTTTCATTCAACAAGAGAAGTAAAGCAAGGAGATCCCTATCTCCAGCCTTGTTTGTTTTATCAACTGATTTATTATGTAGAGCCTTAAATTCTTTATGTTCCAATTTTGAATTTAAAGGGTTTCGTATATCTAAGTGGAGTGATAATATTAATCACCTAACACATGCTAATGATACTATTATCTTTGTCTCTAGTGATAAGAAGTCCTTGCAACTAGTTATGGATGTACTTAGGGAGTATGAAGCACATTTGGGCAAATGATAAATAAGGAGAAGAGTGCCTTCCTATTATATCATAAGAAAACTTAAGCCCATATCATAGAAGTTGATGAATGCACTAGTTTTAAGAGAGGAAAATTCCCATTGATTTTTTTGGGATGTCCCATTGGCCATGCAAAAAAGAGGAAGGTGCATTTTTCAGATTTGATGAAGAAGGTACATAATAAGCTACAAGCTTAGAAAGGAAAATTTCTTTCATTTAGAGGTAAGGCACTTTTGATCAATAGTGTTTTGAACAGTATTCCTATATGTCTATTGTCTATCATTAACCATCCAAAGTGTGTCATTTATGATTTGCATAGAATCTTTGAAAGATTTCTATGGAATTTTAAAGAGGTAGACAAGAACAAGCACTGGATTGCATGGAATGATAATTGTAAACCTAAAGAGGAAAGAGGCTTAGGCTTTAGGTCCTTGTTTTATATTTCAAAAGAACTGTTTGCTATGTTGTGGTGAACTTTTAGAACTCAAAAGTCATTGTGGAACAACTTTATGTCGAACAAATATTGGAAAAGAGTGAGACCTCCAATGTTGGAATGGAAGGGGGAACACTGACTTGGAAATATAAGTTAGAGTCTAGAGACATGTTTTATTAAAAGTTGGAGTCCACGGTAATCGTGCATCAAAACAAAATTTATAATTCCAACGAGTGTCGAAGTCGTACCCAAGGGACTTGGAGTAGCTAAATAGAGATTTTATAAAATTTAGTTCAAAGCGAGAGTCAATGCACAAAATATAAAGTAAAAGGATGGGGGAATTGGGATGTTGTCACTACAATCACAATTTAATTAAAAAGCAATATAACGAAAGCGGGTGTACCAAGTTGACTAGACGACTAGGGATGCATATCCGATTGGGCATTAGTTATGGGGTAGGGTGATTATCAATTCATACTTATTCTTTCTTAATGACATAAGTTGCATTGGTCATGGGTACGAATTGCTTATCTCTCGATCAACAATCTTATATCCGGAATTGCTTATCTCTCGATCAACAATCTTATATCCGATGATCTCGATTAGAGCATCATCAATTTGATCAATAAATAACCAATCTAAGATTGGAAAGGTCACACACTCTCTCGCTTAGACCCTTAAATGGGTGATTCCGTCGATAAGATCTATCTCTAGCCTCAAATCTGAGTGTAATCCCAAGTTCCCACTATTAATTTCACATCCAAAACCATGAAATCCTTTCTCAAGCAATCACATAGTCAAGTAATGAAAATTAATATTTGCAACTACCAATTTTAGGATTAAAACTTGGTGAAATTACTAGACCATGTAAATTAAGCAATTATAAGAAAGAATAAATAACACCCATACGCATTTGTTAAGCATCCATAATCAATACACCTCTAGACAAGAGAATTTAGCCCTTCATAGCAAGAGAGAAAAATATACCAACTGGGTAATTCAAAATCTCTTCCATTAGAGCTGCATCTCAAGTTCTAGATTCAATTTGAGTACACAAATGTTAACCAAGAGAATTAGATTAAAACCCTCTTCTCAATGAAGGTGAAAAACTTAGTCTCAAAGCAAAGAGCTCTTCAGAATATTCAGGACTGAGAAAAGTTATTTACAATTTTGCCTAAATAGGCTTTTTATAGTTTCCCAAAATGTCACTAAAAATTAGGACAAAAATGCCCTTCAGGAGGTGTGCTGCACGACGTGTGGTTCACATGTTGTCATGTGTGCATCACACACTGCCTTCAGTTGAACCAGTTACTTCAGCTATCTTTTGGAGCTCTGTGCGTATGGGGTACGATTTGCACCTTGAGATGTGCGCGGCGCACAACGATCGCACCCCTTAACATCTTCTTCAGAGACTTTTGTAGTTTTATGCCGAGGAGGTGCATTTCTTACATCAGCTTGTGCATTTCGCACGACCACCGTATCTTCAGTCAGAATCTTTAGCTTTTCCGAATACTTTACACTTTACTCCTTTTGAGATCTTTTTGCATCTATTTCCTTATTTACCATCATCTATCAAAAGTACCTGCATAGACATCTATAAAGTCCATAAGAACCTCTAAATCTATTCAAAACGTAGAAATAATTCATGGATATAGTCTCAATAAGTTGGTAGATTACCGACTTATCAAACCCCTAAACTTGAACTATTGCTTGTCCTCAAGCAAGATACTCACAAGGTAAGGAATGAATTATGCTCCAGGCTCAATCAAGGTTTGACTTGAGATTCACCACACAACTTGTCTCATTTATTCCCCTCAAATGAAATAGAGACTCTATGTTTCAATTCGAGTGCATGATGCCACTCACAATAAGAGAGAATCCCACTCGCAATCATTCAATTCACAAAACACGGGATTATAGGAGAACCAAGAAACCTCTCACTCTCTCAAGGAAGTTCAAGAGCATACGCGTCAAACCATAGACTTGCCCTTCATGTATATCTCCACTAATGTAGAGTAGCCAAGCTCAGAATCACCAAGGACTTGTGGGTTACGATGTTGGCCAGGGCAAAGGCGAGGAAGTGATTAAACCTCCCTAATGCTCTTTGTTCTCATTTCAAACACCACTCATATTTTCCAATTTCTACTTCACCTTATTTATCCCTCACATAACCCAAGATTCCTCCTTATTACTCATGATCATTCAGACTCCTTATACCACCTTCACTTGGTAGAACCTATTTTTGCTTTTCAATTTGCTCATTGGATTGATCTTTTGGAGCAATTTGCAATTCAAAATTAAGGTGCAACCTTGCACTTGAAGTGCACTTCTTTTCTTCTCCTTATTTGATCACATGCACCTCCAAACTTAGGCATTTGCCTATGTTATATTTCGTTCTCCCCCCCCCCAAACTTAGGCTTTTAGCCTACATTTAATTTTTAAGCTATTAGAGAGGATAGGTGCCAAAATAGAGGTTCCAAAAAGGTCAAGGTGTTACAAGGTGCCAAGGAATGGTCACAAGCTCAAAAGGGGTTCACTAGGATTTGATGTTGTGGGAAGTTATTTGGGTGAAGTGGCTATCAAAAAGGGCCTAGGGTCATCTTCCAAGCTCGGCACACCTAGAATTTCACCTTGAATCATATTTGGAGCAGGTTCTAGATGACACTTATGCACAAGAATCAAGGTAAAACCTCACCACACAGGGCATCATGCCACGAGACCTCTTTCATTAGTCTCACAATTAATTGGGGCAAATGATTTTTGACAAGCTATTCTGAGTTCATTACTCACTTGTTTGTCAGTCAATCAACCCAAAGTGAGAGTGTGCAAGTAATGACAAGAGAATGTTTTTCCTAAAAAAATCATTTCCCTTCTTCCTTTTATTTTTAAAATAATTTGCCAAGAGAAAATTTTCGGTGGGCCTATTTTGAGACAAGCAACTACAGACTCAATTCTAAACTAAAACTTGGCATTTTCCCTTAAGAAAGTTGCCTCTTAATCTATCATAGGGAAACACCAACCCGATTCAACACACAAAAACAAAAGACAAGAAAAAGAAAATAATCAAAACTCTTGCTCCTTGGAAAATAACCGTGGTATTAAGAAAACCCTCGGAGTTTATTTCTAAACTACTATTAACATGGCGATATCCACATTTCACGCTCATGATTCATTCAAAACATGCCTAGGCGTAGTCCTTTTAGTGTATTTTCCAAGCACGGGTAGTGAAATAATTGGTCATGTAAAACCAACCCGGCAACACAATCTCAATCATCAAAAGTCAAGCCTGGCGAGGGCACAACTAAGCTTTGAATAAAAATAAAACATAACAAAAAGGGCCTGGCGAAGGCAATGTCAGCACAACAAGCATCACAATATTAATAGTTACAGGATCCCCCAAACATAAAGTAAGCATAGCCATGATACATAAAAAGTTATACAAAAGAGAATGAGTGCCAAAAACTCCCTGAATAGGCTATTGATGGTGATATTGCCTCCTTGAGTAGAACCGATGTGGTGGCCTAGGAGGTTGAGATGTCAGTGGAGCTAATTGTGCCGGTGGGGGTATATAGGCATGTGCAGGATCTATTTGAAAACCGAACAATGGTGGTATCGTAGGATTCCATGGAAACTTAAGGGGATCAAATGGTTCATCTACATACCATCTTTCCTCTGCGGTCATAAACTCATGATAGGACGGCCCCCTGCTTCAACGAGGCCTAAGTTGAGTCTTCCAGCCTGGCACAAGTGAGTCGGGAGGATCCATATATTGCTGGATTGATGGTAGATCAAGAAATTCTTTGATTTTTTATTTACATTCATTGTCAGATTGAGTCCACCCGTGGACCAATAATCAGGAGGGATAGCAGCCCTTAGGGGTGGTGAGGAGTTTGGGGCTGGTAGATTAAGATACCAATTTGATTCAATATGGGGGACCACTTGCTTGAGTTCCTCAACCTCCACTTCCATGGTTTCCACTCTAGCACATAGAACTCTCACACTTGACACTACCGGTTTGAAGGCCGACTTGATGGCAGATTGAAGTATGGTCGGAATGTCTTTGGCCAACTTTTGTAGGATCGCATCATTCTTGTTAGTAAGTTGATTCAGTTGTAGCAAGTTACCTGAGGAGGAGGTGGTGGCTTGAGATGCCCCATGAACCGTGCTTGACGCTCCCTTAGACAAGGATGAACCCCCTTCTTGATTATGCCCAACGTTGTTGGCTCGAGACATGGGTGTGGTAGCATATGAAGGTTGACCGAGATGCCTTCTTTTGACATGTGGGGCATCTTTGTCCCTCTTTGTGTCCAAGAAAACCATCCCCTTAGCTTGGTAGGCCTTGTCAAATGATTGAAACAATGGACACCCGGTTTGGACACATAGAACAGTTATAAGCACAGGGAAAGCCATGGATGTGGAGTCATGCCATGATTTTCTCTTGAGATGTTCGGCTATGATCTCACCTTTATTCAAACAGATGCCTTTCATGATGTATTCAAGGAGAATGTCCATCTCTATGGTTACTTTAATGGTGTGTCTAGTCAGGATGAGTCTTGTTCTCAAAAAGTCAAGCCACATACGTGCTTCAAATTTGAGATCTGAGCGATGGATTTGTCCCTTCGAGGTCGCCCAAAATGGGTTTCCTTCAGCAACCACACTAGCAACCCATTCATATTCATTATTCCTTTTTTCCACACGTTCAAAGTACCTTGATTCGGGGATTGGCTCGTCGTACCATATGGCAAAATGAATGGCTTCAGGGGTAATGTTCACCTCTTTACCTCATACCAATATTGACTTGAGGCATGGAAACTTGCTTAGCGGTCCTTTGTGATTTATATTGTCAAGGCGGGCTAGATATGAGGTATAGATTTCCCACACCAACTCAGGAAAGTAAAGTCCTGGTGTATTGGCAAAGTGTTCCCAAGCTCTTAGGCGAAATTGCTTTAGCATATTTGGGAATTCCTCTTGGAAATCTTCTACATTGAACCCCTTTTCCTCCAAAAATGGGCGATTCAGGAATTTAAGATAGTAGGATTCAGTTCCTCTGAGATCAAAATGGACTCCCGACTCAATGTACTCAGCCTCTTGTATAGGAACACCTGCATTTGGAGTATGCTTCATGGATCGACTCTTTTGATGGTGCCTGTTGGAGGACAAAATCTTGTGGATGGGCATTAGCAGTATGCACTATGAATGTATACACAACTAAAAGAAGTTAGGAATTCAGTGAAGTGGAAAACAAATAGAGGGGGCTGGGGCTCGTGCGAACCACATGAGGACCACACAAGGGAGAGTGTGCGTCGCATGAGTTAACATATTCCTATAGGTTGTTTCCTTTTATGGTGTGAAGCTGGTGCGGGATGCACCTATCAAAGTGCGTGTCGAACCAAGCTCCGCCCCTCAGAAAAGTGATTGGTTCTCCCTTTTCAACAAGATGTGCTTAGGAACTTGGCACCATTCAATAAACTAATCAATGATAAACCAAGGGGGGCAAGGGATATCATGACCATCACTTCCGGGTACTCAGACTTCCAAGGATTTCCATTAACACAATAGAAAGCAAGAAAGGAACTCAATGACTTCCCTTATGATGGACGTTACCCCGTCTATCTTTGGTAACATCAATCCCTCTCTTGCAACAATGGATATCAACAATTTTAGCAACATTTAACCCCCTTCCCGCACAAGATCATATACCCCAAATAAAATGCTAAACAATAATCATGGGTATACAATCAGCAAAATTCAGCCTCATGAGTAAATATTTAATCAAAACCTCATGACAAACAATGATTTTCCCTTAAGAATGACGTCACCCAATCTATCATCGGGCAAAATCATTCATTCATCGCAAGTGGGTTACGCAGAATTTACCCTAACACATAATTCAAGGCTAAAAATCACTACCAATCAACATGCATTAACAAAATTAAAGTTCTACCAAGTTGACAGATAGAAATATCATCAATACAAATTAGAATTGGGGACCCAAATTTTTTCGGATCTCACCCAAAATTAAAATGGCAATTCTACTAAGCATGCTTCATAATATTAGTTCCCAACCTTCATTAAAACAAGTATTTAACGTGAGGGAACTTACCACGAGTGAAGATTATGAAAAGAGGAGTGAAAATTGAAGCTTTTGGTTCTTCAACAATAGTGACCCACAAAACTTTCCTTGAGAGATGACGATGGCAGTGGTGATGGAGTGGTGGAGATGGGTGAGTGAGCGAAGAAGAAGATTTTGAGGAAGTTTGAGAGATTTGGAGAAAGTTATGGGAAAGAATTTTGGGAGTTAGAGAGAAAAGATGGTGGAAATAAGAGAAAAAAGGCGATTTTAAAAGAAAGAGAAGAAGAAAAGTTGGCCAGGTCATCTCCGGCTCAGGTCGGTCAATGGGTTGGGTCAATTAAAGTTCAAACTTACTGTTGTTACGTCTATACATGCGATTTGCACCAAACAATGTGTGAACCTCCTGGCATAGTGCACATGCCCCTTTTTCTCCCCTGTGTTTGCCCAGGTGTCTGTTTCACCATGCGATGGAGGTGCGATGCACAGTTGGGCTTGTGCGGTCCGCACGGGTTAGTGCACATGGCCTCCAAATTTTCAAATTCCTTCAGGCAGTCTATTTGGCATGCGGTAGACTGTGCGACATGCACAATTTCTTATGCGATTCACACAGTCTGCCACACAACCCATTCTTGCCCTGTTTTTCCCTTGTTCAATTTTCCACTTCATGAATTCCCTAAATATCACTAAAAACAACAACGGGTGAAGAAACTTAAAGGAAAGACACTTGGGTTGCGTCCCAAGAAGTTCTTGATTTTATGTTGTGGATCGACGATAATACTTCAACTTCAATAGTTGTCGGACAACATGCCAATCCAGTTGGCGTGGACCCATCCAAAGAAAGGAAATTGCTCCATCAATATCTTAGAGATGTTGTCATGTTTCCGTCATGGGAATGAATCAAATGCGGGTGTCTTGCCCACTTCACACTCTCTACAAGCATCGTACCACTTCCCTTACAATTCTATCATCGATATTACTCTCAAATCATTTGGAGGTCTCATGGGCTGGAAAATGTTGAACGTCACTATCTCATCCCCCACTCGGAATTTGAGTTCACCGAGCTCTACATAAACAAGGGCCATCCCCGTAGCAAACAATGGTCATCCCAAAATAATGGGCACCTCCATATCTACCTCATAGTCCAAGATGACAAAGTCCACATGAAGAATTAATTTTTCCACCTTTACAAATACATCAAACAAGATTCCTACAGGGCGCTTAATAGACCTATCGGCCATGAGTAGCTGCATAGAAGTAGGCTTCAGAGTACTTAACCCTAGACTCGTAGACCTTCGATTTGGTATTTTGGGGGACTTCTAACACTTTATATATTAGGAGAAAAGCCCTGAGACATTTTACCCAAACTTCAGAAAATTTATTAAAGGAACTTACGATAACTTTTGCCGACTTACTTGTCTTCAAAACTTATCATACGACTAAACAAATGGACACGACACCGAAATACCGGTCCTGACAAGCCTTAAGTGACTTGTGGCCGCTACAAAAAAGCCCTAACGGTTCGAGAAAACCGTATACGTGGAAATAACTGGAAAGGTCATTACATGGTGGCACCAGGATGTATGGAATACCTGGAGCTATGAGCCTCTATAAAAATTTGCTGCCTCAAATAACCACATAAGGAATATGTAGCCAACCCTAATAACAAAGTACACTATCTCCCCCTTGGGAGAAAACCTCTACTCTCTGCTATTGGATAATACCCTTTAGCTGCAGTAAGATGGGATCACTCTCTTGCTTTTCCTTTACCTCGGCTACTAATAAGGATGCTGACCCATTATGAACAATGACACCACCTTCTGATGAATCTGTGAGGGGAACCCCTAACCGAGCAAGCCTATGAAGATCCTTCGCTAATTCCTTTTTTACCTTCTCAACCTGTGATGCACTACCTATGGACAACCTTCTAAGTGCATCAACTAAAGCACACTCATGTCATAGTCCTTGAGGAGCTCTAACCACCTTCTCTAATAAATACTCAACTCCTTTTTCGTGAACACATACTGCGGGCTCTTATTATCAGTAAATACATCTCTATGGACACCATAGAAGTAGTGTCTCCAAATTTTCAAGGAAAAGACCACTGCTGCTAACTAAAGATCATGCGTCGTGTAGTTCTTCTCATGAGTCTTAAATTGTCTGGAGGCATATGCAATGATTTAAATCAAAACAAAACCTAGGCCAACTCTAGACGCATCATAATATACTACGAAACCATTTAAACCCTCTAGTGGAGTCAAAACTAGGGTTGTGGTCAATCTAGTTTTCAACTCCTGTAAGTTACTCTCACACTTATCTAACAACTAGAACTTGACCTTTTTCCGAGGCATCCTAGTCAATGGGGAAGCTATGGATGAGAACCCCTCAATAAACCTCATGTAGTAACCAACCAAACCCAAAAAACTACTAATATCTATTGGAGAAGTGGGTTTAGGACAATTCTTTACTGCCTCTATCTTCTAAAAATTCACTCGAATACCCTCCTTAGACACTATATAACCCAGAAAGGTGACTGACTGCAACCAAAACTCACACTTACTAAATTTGGCAAATAACTGGCGATCCTTTCGAGAATGTAGCACCACTCTCAAATGATTAGCATGCTCCTCCTCACTCTGCGAGTAGACTAGAATATCATATACAAAGACAATAATGAACATGTCCAAATACTGCTTGAACAACCTATTCATCAATTCCATAAAAGTTGCAGGAGCATTCATTAGTCCAAAAGACACAACCACAAATTCATGTGACCATACCAGGTTCTGAAGGCCATCTTTGGAATGTCACACTCTCTAACTCTGAGCTGATGATAACTGGATCTGAGGTCAATCTTAGAGAAGTAGCTGGCACACTGAAGCTAGTCAAACATGTCATCGATCCTGTGGATGGAATACTCCTTCTATATTATGACTTTGTTCAACTGATTGTAGTCTATGCACATCTTGAGGGAACCATCTTTTTTCTGCACGAAGAGAACTAGGGCACCTCATGGAGATATGTTATTATCTAGGAGGTCCTTGAGTTGTTCTTTCAACTCCTTAAGCTCAGATGGACCCATTCTGTAAGGAAGAATAGATATGGGTTGTGTATCCGGAAGAAGGTCTATTCCAAAGTCTATCACTCACTCAGGAGGTACTCCAGGAAGATCTTCAGGAAAAACCTCTAGAAATTCATGAACTATCAGAACTGTTTAGAGGGGAGGGGTTTCAGACTTGGAATCCTTAACCCAGATAATATGGTAGATGTAACCCTTTGAGATAAACTTAATTGCTTTGAGGTAAGATATGAAATACACTTTTGGTGTTGGAGGACTGCCCTTCCATTCTATGACATGATCATTTAGAAACTGGAATTTCATGACTCTGGTTCTGCAGTCAAATGAAGCATAACAGGCATGTAGCGAATCTATGCCAAGAATGATATCAAATTTGGTCATATATAGCACTTCTAAATCTTTTGAGATGACTTTATGAAGGACTGAAATTGGCCAATCTTTGTACACCCTCTTAGCTAGGACTGACTCACCAACTAGAGTAGAGACTGGGATGGGCTCTAGGAGTTTTTTAGGTCTAACTCTGAATTTACATGCAATATAGGGGGTTACAAAAGATAGGGAAGCCCCTAGGTCTAACAAGGAATAAACATCAATAGAGAAGATTGATAACATACCAGTGATTACATATGTTGAAATTTTCTGATCCTGATGTGAAGACATGGCATAGCGATGGTTCTGATGTTGACTGCCACCTTTGCTAGAAGAAGTACCCTGCTGAGCTTTGCGGTCTATTTGAGCTATTAAAGTGGAAGACTGAGCTCTGAACCTCCCTGTCCCTGTCTTGTGGAGGGGCACTACTTTAACCTATGACTAAGCTGACCACACTCAAAACACCCCTCTCTGCCAGCAAAACACTCTTTCGGATGGTTCTTACCACACTTTGGGCATGTCCGAAAGGTGAGGTTGCCTGAAACACTCTACTGAGACTTAGAGCCTGGTGCCTGCCTTTTTTAGTAGTGTTAAGTCCTAGGTGATGGAGCACTAGCCGATGAAGATACTGGGGCTACTGACTTCTGTTGAAATAGTGAGCGACTCCCACCGCCTGATCTCTACTGAGAATATTCATAGTTGCCTGTCCTAGCCTTTTTGCTATATCTAGCCATCTCCTTAATCTTATTATTCTCAACCTGTTGAGCATGGGTCATCAGTCTAGAGATATCCATATCTCCAATAACCATCACAGTCCTGCACTCCATTTCACCAAATTGGATACCTCATAGAAGAACTTACCCATCTGTGCCATCGGATCGGCAACCATAGATGGGGCATACCTTAAAAGCTGAATGAACTTCGACCTATATTCCTAGACAGGCATCAATCCCAACCTCAAATTTATAAACTCTTGGTCCTTAGCCTCCCTAAACTCCCTAGGGAAGAACATATCCAGAAAAGCTCCAGTAAAATAATCTTATGTCATAGAAGTTGCATTCACACCCCTACTGTCTTTCCACTGAGTGACCATATATAATCCACATCCTTTAGTTGATAGGATGCTAACTCAACACTATCAGCACCAGTTACTTGCATCACCTCTAGAATCTTCTTGATCTCATCAATGAAATTATGTGGGTCTTCTTCAACCTTTTACCCTAGCAACTCTGGCGGATTCATGTGAACAAAATCTCAAACCCAAGATGCAGTTGTTCCACCACGACCATGGACAAGAATTGAATGACCCAAAAATTGCAGAAGGAATCCATAAAAAAACTTGAGCTTTAGTTCTCTAACAATGGAGAAATTTTGATTTGGAATGATTTAAAACAAAGAAGAAGCAATTTTAGCCACATCTATATCCGCAAAAGTATAGATTTTCATCGCGAATGCGGAGGTCACTATTCACCCATTCCTCCACGAAAAGGTGGATATCCCCGCAAATGCGAAAGTCACAAAAGCGGATGTTTCTTAAAAGAAAAACCTCCACAAAAGTTGAATATTGTCCACAAATACAACAAGAAAATGTGATGTTTTACTGTAAAATCAATATTCGCTAATGCGACAAAAGGGCCACAAAAAAGGAGACACTAGAACCAGCATACAAAAAAAATCAACTAAGTTTCAAATGCTCGAATGGGCCCTCAAGATTCATCCAAAACCATGTGGACACAAACAAAGTATGCTACGCAACCATAAATGAAATTTCGAACTCAACAGAATTGATAAAATTCCCGACAGAGATTAATATAACAAAAAGTGGGCCTCACGCCTAAAAACCAACTTTTTATCAAAAGGAACCCAATAGCCCAAAATGAGTCTGCAATCCTAAGGACATGAACCAAACGTCCTTCTAGCCTAAAGTCGATGTTCCAGACCTAACAACACTGACAAAATTCCCATCTGAGGCTGTCTTCTTCGAATGTTAACCAAAGTCAACTCTTTCAACTTTAAGAGTTTTAAAAAAGTTAAAAGGGTTTCAAACACAAACAAATTGACCGGGAACTGAACCGTCAATCTCGATAAGTCATAGATGACCTGTAGCAGCTATGGAAAAACTCAAAACATAGAAAATGCATGAACACAGAGAAAATGACCTTGAGGGTCATTACATACTTAGGCCTAGATTTTGAAATAGCCAAAAGTATATATGTGTTAAGACAAAGTATAAGGATGAAGGTTTGAAAAATGAAATAAAACAAGAGAGGTGCTTGCTCGACTTATTTAAGCAAATAGGTGATAAGTAGGTGCATCACCTACATATTCTAAATGAAGAAAGTTCCGAGAGATGATTACGTGAAGCACGTACATGGATTATTGAAGCTAGAGGTGGCCCAAATAAAGCTCTAAGTTGTCCAAAAAAATTTATATTGGGTCTTTCCCAAATTAAGTACAAAGTAGCCATCAATATTTACCAAAGTATGACCCAAAAGTAGCCAAAAATTGGCCCTAAACTTAACTCATTTAAGCCTTAACCTGCAATGACCCTTCTGATCATTCCCGTGTGTATGCTTTTTTTGTACTGTTATAGCTTACTTAAAGTGGCTCCAAGTCATTTATGACCCGCTGGGACCAGTGGTTTGGTGCCCTCGTCGTTCATTTGATCTTTATGACCGTTTACCTAATTTAGAGCTTTAACTTAGGAAATCATAGACTTTAGTCAACATTCTTAACTAACATGCTCAAAATTGAATTCTGAAAGTTTCGTTAGCTACGGAACATAGAGTTTGATCTAGAAGGACCTTTAATCGAGACTTGAGAACTCTTGGTGTTGTTTTGTGTTGCTTTTTCTTTATTCTAGACAATTGTAGTTAAAAGTGTGACTTTGGTCAACTTTCGATGATCGAGGCATCATATTTGAAATTCAACAATTCCATCAACTCTGGAATGTTGATTTTGTATTAGGTAGGTGGTTGATTTGGGTCCCGGGTGAGCCGGGCTCATTTTGGGTGTTTGGTTGGTTTTAGTTAGTGTGGACTTAGGTAAATATTTCTCCAAAATTACCTTGTATGGAAGTTTCATTGATTCTGTTGAGTCAAAAACTTTATTTCCACTCTAATAGCATGTTTGGTTTGTGAGTATCAGGTTCAGATTGTGCCCCGAATGCCCCGTTGAGGTTTTTAGCTTAGATGGTTACCAGTGGCACCCAGGAAGGGCAATCCTTCTAGCCTGCCACCCGGCCTTTAGCACGATAGTGGCGTGCCAGCGCGATGAAGCCTGCCTGTCCTTCAGCACAATGGCACTCCTCCAGCGCTAATGACGGCGTTTGCCTGTGCCAGGCTCCAGTGTGATTGTGTTGGCCTTCGGCCAAGCCTATAAATTTCTCCTTCTTTGTTTTTTTAACCATTCTTTCAAAATTCTCCCATCTCCAAATTAGTTTCCTTCTCCT
This sequence comes from Jaltomata sinuosa, assembly GCA_003996215.1. Lineage (NCBI taxonomy): Eukaryota > Viridiplantae > Streptophyta > Magnoliopsida > Solanales > Solanaceae > Jaltomata > Jaltomata sinuosa. The sequence goes on along the minus strand of QJPP01000107.1, from coordinate 1,302,177 downwards.
AAATTAACTCCATATCAGTATAAGCTTTGGGGAATTCATCAATTTGATGATTAGTCTTGCTCCCTCTTCATTTTGGTAAGTTTCCTTCTTCCCCAAAAGCTTCCCTTCTTATGTTAAAACTCCATTGATGAACTTCTTGATCTTGGGTTTTCTTCTTGGTTTTAGTTGCTCGATTTAAGGCTGCATGCTTGTGGGTTTGGAGAATTCACTCTATAGGCTTACTTCATCTCACCAAGGTAGGTGAATTCTTACTTTAATTTCCGATTTTATTCTATTGAAATTACCTCTTTAATTATCCTTGGTTGCGGGCTATTTTGGAGCTCTTATTCTTGGCTAAATTCGCTAAATTTTTTAGCATGCACTCTTGGTACTGTTGTGGTCATTGTGCATCTTTCCATTTCTAATTTTGGCTTCTAGGCCCCGATGGCCCGCTTGTGACCTGAATTTTGACCCGGCTACACTTGTAGCAATATGAGTATCCTTAGCTTTGTTTTAATGCATAGATTATGTTTTTGATAGTTTGATCGTTGTTCGGAGATTCTTCGAGCAGTTTGAGCTTGGACATTGTCGTTCTAGGAGCTTGTCATCGGACGACAGATAAGTTATGGTTTAACTCCTTTAGTCTTTGCGTATATAGGCTATAACTATAATAATTAGCATCCTTGGGTGTGGTTTATTAGCTTGGTATACCAGACCTTGTTCGCTTCTTAAATATCCGTCATACATTTTCTCCTGTGTGGCCCTGTATTTAACTTTGGAACATAGATGGTGGGTTTTTTAGGAATGTCCATGAGTCCCAGACATAGATACTTAATTGTAAAGCTGGTTATCTGTGATGTAGAGTGATTAGAGACTGTGCAGGGCCGATAGGTTGATTGTGAGCCGTTGGGCTATTGTTTGTGATTAAGCATGTGATTTTCATGCATATAAAGAGGTTTTCTATATGTTTTACTACTTTTTTTGCTTCGGGCCTACGATAAATGGATTTTTAAACATTGCATTGCCCCAAGGGCTTGTTGGTCGGTAAAACTATTTATAAAAGGTTTGGAACTGACTTTCGTGGATCTTCTTTGGGTAAAAGAGTTAAAAGGATGATTTATCACTGGTTTTCATACTATTACTAGACTTGGATGAGCTAGAGTGCTGGACATGTTTTCCTGTTGGTTTGAAATGATACTAGACTCAGTCGATTTGAGCGTCAGACTTGTTTTACTACTGTTTTAGATGCGGTTATCTCTGAGCACCCGTGTTGGGGGTTTTGAGACTTGATTCATTGTTTTAGACCCAGATAGACTCTAGGCATGCACTTTTGAGACTTTGGTTACTTATTTGGATCCCGATAAACTTCAGATGATTATATTAAGATTATGAGATTTAGTATGTGGTTGAGCACCTCAATGGACCTTACCGATCTAGAGCATGGGCTACATGCTTAGTGTGCTGGAGGAGGGGTATATGGTGTAGTTGAGGTATATGTGTCGTTTCCTTCCATGTATCCTACCTAATGAGCCCATAGGCATCGGAGGAGGTACATACATAGTTCTATTCCACCTGGCTTTCATTATTGCATCATATCATTCATTTGCGTGACATTCCACCCTTGTTTGATGTTTGCTGAGTGTATGCTCCAATAGTATGGGATGTCAGAGGGTTTTTCTTCACTTGTATATGTTCCTTGGGTTTATGGGCGCTTGTTGGGACTATAGGTAGACTTATTGTTATCCTATCGTGTCTCTGGTTTTGATTATGGTTATATTCATGTTCTTATTCGAGGTTTCACATTTGGGAGTTATGTTATATATACTTTTGGTTCACTTAATGGTTTATGGCTGATTGTTCCTACCTTAAGATTGTATTATTGGCATGATTTAGTTGTTTAATTTTGGCTTTCAAGCATGAGTTTGTTTACTTGCTTTCTTTCCTTCCCTTTTACTTGAAGTTATCGATATACCGCGTATCTTAAAACTCTTTCTTTATATATATTGTTATTGCAAAGACCCCAGGTGCGTTCTTCTTCCCTTCAGTTGTGTTGTGTGATGTATATTTATAGTAGCTAGCCGAGCATGATTTTTTTCTCCTTATATTCCCTCTGTTCTATCTTCTGTGTTCTTATTCGTTGCTTCTATGACTACTTCTTTGATTTCTGCTATATTATTGCTTTTATATTTTATATTCACTCAGTCGGCCTATGATGCCTACTCGGTACCTGTTGCTTAGAAATTGGTTCTCATACTACACTCTTCATCTACTTGGTGAAGATCCTAGTGTTGTCCATCACCGCTGATTCATAGAGACTCGTATGGGCTGACTTTTTGACTATTCGAGGGAGAGGGTGATCTTCTGGCGATCGAAGTTTAGTTGTTATCTAATATTTAGCATTATGTACTCTTTTGTTATTCAGAGACATGTATATATTCTTTTTGATCTTATGTACTCTGTATATTTAGTACCAGCTTCTATACTATGATACCAGGTCATGGGTTTTGTTTAGTTTCTCCTTATATATATTCCAGATGATTATTTCTTCATTTATTTCCTTTGCTTCTGCTATTTATATCGTTCTTCTGCTTGCTTGTTAGATAGTAGACCATTACTAACCGTTCTGAGCGACGGGGATTGGTTCACCTACAAGGGAGGTTTAGGTGGCATCATGACTGAGAAATCGAGTCATGAACGTTGGTATCAGAGCCTAGGTTCACTGGTGTCATCGGTATAAGAGCAAATATCTAGTAGAGTCTATCGGATCGGGGCGGAGACATCTGTACTCAACCTTCAGAAGGCTACAATGGTATCTTAGGAAACATGACTCTTTTCTTGCTTCTATATCAGGAGTCTTATCCTTGATGGTTTCCAGAAATCCACTTATTCTAGTTCATTCTCCCACAGATGGTTTGTAAGAGATCGTCGACATCAGGCAAGGGCGTTCCTTCAACTCCAGCACACCCGACTCCAGTTAGGGGTCGGGAAGGTTGCAGAGGTAGGGGTAGGTGGCATTCTCAAGCAGCAACACTAGTTAGAGCTTCTGAGCCTAAGAATTAGCCCAAGATTTCCCCAGAGCAGCAACACATGGACCGAGGGACAGCCCAGGTACCACCAGTTCCAGTACCAGTTTCTGTACCAGCTTCAGCCCTAGATTCATCGTCAGATATTCAGGGTTACTTCCAAAGTTTTTGGTCATGATTGAGTGTCCGCCTTCTGAGGTAGCACAATCATCCGCTCAAGGTGTAGCCCTGGGTGTTAAGAGTTTAAGAGCACAGCCTGGTAAGTCAATAATTTACTAACATATTTAACCTTAAAGCTTACACTTTTGCATCCTAATTGAGAGAAAATAGTGCATTTGACATGATTTACTTCTATTATATAGGTGTATGTGATTTAGAAGTGATCGATGCAGAATCGGATGAAAAGAAGTCAAGATGGAGAAAATTCTTGAATCCTTGGTAAATCAGCGCAATCGCGCTGAAAGGGCGCCAATGGTGCTGAAGGCAGATGACAGGCTTGTGCGCACTGGCGCTGGGACGGTGTGATAGCACTATAAAGAGAAGTGGTCAACACAAGTCAAAGAAGAGGGCGTGATCGCGCCAAGATAGCATGATGGCATTTACCAGTGTAAGTCTCTTGAGCGCGATAGCGCTGCATTAGCGCGATGGTGCTTCACTGTTCCGAACGTGAAAATGGGCAGAAATGACATTTCACCCTTGTGGAAACCCCAATTGATACAAAAGACTCCTCAGCCATTTTGGACGCTACGTTTGGATATTCTCACAACTTTTGGCAAGCTTGGAGAGCAAGTTCATCAACAAACACCATATGAGTGAATATTTGGATGCTCTTTATTGTAAAATCTTTAGTTTCCATTCTTCAACTCTTGTTCTTAATTGTTATTTTATTGGTGTAATTGTTGAATTGAAATTTGGGTTTTGTTTTAGGGATAATACTTATTTTGGGTTTTTAATTCTAAATCTTGTGCTTTCTCTTGATTTATCATTTGGGTTTATTGAATCCTCCACGCTTTTCATAGTTAATGGTTGCAAACATTGACTTAGCTTATTAATTTGGGTTTTTTCTTGAGAGATGATTTCCTTAAATTCGGGAAGGTTTGATAGTGGGGATTTGGCGTTTCCACTCTAGATCAAAGCTAGAGATAGTTTGGTTGCTGGAAACTCCCATCTAAGAATTGGGACTAGAAATAGCCCAATTTACATAAGTTGATTTGGTTTGTTTATTTATCACTCGTGGTGGTTCAAGACAAAACATGAGATATATTCTTGATTTGTCGAAAGACGGTCAGGCATCCTTCTAACCAAGACTACCTAAGTTTTCAATCGGGTGTGAGTCTTGTGAATCGAATTCCCATCCCCAATTCTCCCTTGTTGTCCTTTCTTGTTCAAAGAAAGGAAAGTCATTGATCAGTCTATCTTTTAATTAATTTTATTTTATCTTTAGTTGTAGTTCGTAAACCCCCCTTTCATATACCTTTTCCCCTCTTTGTTAATTCAACTTCAATAAGTTGCTTGGATTCTTTATTAGCTCGATTGCGACTACATTGTTCTCTGTGGGTATGACCCCGACATCTGTTAGGAATATAAATGTGTTTTGCTCTGATGATCGCAATCATCTCCATTGGGGAGTGTATTTGAGCATTATCAAAAATGGCGCCATTGCCGGGGAACAATTTGGCGTATTGAGTTAGATTAGAATTTGAGTTTACTTACTCTAGTTAATTTTTTGTGAATAGTTGATTTTATTTTGTTTATTTTTATTGTGTTGAATGATGCCATGGCATCTCAAAGTGATTAGGTTATCAATGAGGCAAGCTTGAAGGTGGAGACGCCCAAATCCCACTCCCACCAATTTTTGACCTTAAGTTTGATTGAATGGACGAGAGTCAAAGTAATCAAGCTTTTGGAAGACCTTGGAAGGAGGATAAATGAAGGTCTATAATATTTTAAAATTGTCATTAAAGAAGGAAAAGCGTCCTTCCTCACTTAAATGCTAAAAAGCACGAAATGCAAAATCAAGAGAATGGCTTTCTCATGCTCAAACCATCTCCCCGGGATTGTCACCGAAAATTTGATTCAAGTTTGGGTCGAAGGTTCAAATATTCCAAGTGGAGATCCAAATGGTAAGGTAGCTTGCATTGTGCCATGATGTTAAATTGTGCGCTTGATGGGAGACAACCCATCGTTCCAAATTTTTTAAGGTTTACAATTTTTTCTTTCTTTATTAGAGTATCTTAGTTGTAGATTTTTGACTAATCCATAATGTTCCAAGTCTTTTTGAGTTGTTTGGGCAAGTTGAAAAGTGGAAGCCTCATAAACATCTAATCAAGGACCAAAAAGGGTGCCAAAATGACATGCCAAATAGGGTGCGAACACATATCTAAGTGTGTGCATTGCACATGCAAATGCACCTCAAGACAATGAGGCTGCCAAAAAGGTCAAAGTGTGTGATACGGGTGCATTTCACACTTAGAAATGTGCCCGTCACATATGCAACCGCTCCCCAAGATAGTAAACTGCTAAAAATTGGCTGGAACATGTGAAGTGGGTGCATTTCGCCCCTGGAAGTGTGCCTGTCGCACCAGCTATCGCACGTTGAACCAGTGAGTTGCTAAAAACTTTTAGGAAAACTGCACAATGCGATCGCGCTGAGTCAATGCCAATGGCATCGAGAGAACTTTCACAGAGCAGCACAATCACGCTCCTCTATCGCGATCGCACTTAAGCAAGTATCTGCGCAGTGAATTGAAAGAACAAAGCTTTCTAGTTCTCCACATCTCCTAAAAGTTCATCAGGTATTATCCATTATTCAAATTCTCTCTACCCTAGTACTTCCCTGAGATGCTATACGTCTAAATTACGAGCAGAAGTAACTAGGTTTAGTTGGAACTACGAGTACAAGATGCTTCCTCTCCTCTCTTCTCTTTTGATCACCAAAATCATCTAACAAAGTATGTCTCTATCCCTACCTCTATTTCATGTTTCTTGGTATGATTTTACGGGTTAAACAAGAGGAGTTGAGCAAAAATTTAGGGAAGTCTTGAGTACCCAAAAGCTCTTCCATTGTTATGAAGCTTTTTAAAGACCCAAAAATTATGTTTGTTGATAGATTCTATGAAATTGAGCAAGAAATTGTGTTGTTGTTGTGCTTGGTGTTGAGAAATACCCTACTAAATGGATTGAACCCATGATCTAGTTGTGAATATTTTGTAATGGAGGTTGTTTAGTCAAAAAAGACGATTGTCCAGTTGCTCAGTGCAATCGTGTTGATCCAGCGAAATTGCGCTTCCTGTGATCACGCTACTTTGATGTGATAGCGCTCAAGAAAAAAATGGATTTAATGCGATCGCGCCTACGGAGTGTCGATGGAGCTGAACAACTGTAGCTAGCACAAAAATAGTAGCTCTGTCCAGAGCTTCTCAAACACCTTCCGACCCACTTTTCTTGCTTAAAACACTTGTTTTTCATTGTGCTACATGTTAGAATGACATTCTCACTTTAAACATAATTTTTGTAGGTACATTGAATTAAAAAATGTGTACTAGTGCATCAAATTTGGGAGGCAAAGTTGATGAAATTGTGGAGGAGGAGTATGATCGCACATTTATGTCACATGCTTGTGAGGAACGATATAAGACTGACTTGTCCAAGAAAGTGGTCCCTGAAAGAGGGATTTCAATGCAAGGGGTGAAGGAGGCCTTACCTGAATTTTTTTGCCAGTTTCATAAAGCAAAATGGAACTGTTTCATAGCTCCACTATGTAGGACCAATAAAACAGTTGTGTGAGAATTTTATGCTAATGCATCGGCCATAAACTTCAAGGATCCAGTGGTAACTGTCCGGGCAAGAACATTAAGATTTGGAGCCGAGGAGATCAACATGTACTATGGGCTCAAGAATCATGACACTACATTTCTGGGGGGGAAATAGAGCTTTAGGCAGGCCCTGAATTTCTTTGAAGGTATGTCCTAAAATAGAGCCCACATGGTCTATGCTAGAGATAAAGATTTACTCTCATGACTTCATAGCTGAGGCAAGGATGTGGTTGTCCATCATATACAGTAGGGTACAACCAGTTCAGAATGAGAGTGAAGTTCCTGTGTACAGAGCTATGAATGTGGCGGCAATGATTGATGAAATCCCAGTTAATATAGGGCTACTGATTCTATGGGAGATTAAGAATTGCGTCAGAGGCAACAACGAAAGCTTGTTCTTACCCTCCTTGATTGTTGAGTTATGTCAGACTACGGGAGTTGACTTGAATGATCCAGAAGATTTTTGGCTTGACCTGAAGCTTCCCATTTATCCATTGAAAAAGTCAGGTTCGGGATTTGTGGTTAAGAAGAGGAAAGTGGATGCTAGTTCGACGTCTTGAGCTACTGGAGGTAGCTAATCAGCCCCTTGTGCAACTACTTCCACCCAGACACCTCCCCCCATGCCTAGACTATTCAAGAACCTTTCCACTCAGATATCCAGAGTTCAGGAATCTATTAGTGCATTGGCTACTAGCATTCCTTCGGGACCACCTGAGACCCAAATTAAAACATTGAATGATATAGTTAACCTACAGAAGAAGATTGAGGAGAGTAAGCAGAGGTTTGAAAAGAGGTTTGAGGAGCAAGAGAAGAAAAAGAAAGAAATGAGTGTTAGCCTTGATGATCAAAAGAAAAGGGAGAAAGAAAGAGACAAGTTGCTGAAGAAGATGTGGAAGAGTATAAAGAGCTTTTGTGGGGGTTCAGACACTGTGGATCATGATGACTCCATGACTCAGGGAAATGGTGGCACTCCAGCGAGCCCTCTCTAGCTACATCTCAGGGAGCCGCTCACACTACGTTCTCCGTATTTCATTTTGGATTTATGCACTGAGGGCACTGCAATATATTTCTGTTGGGGGTGGTAGCATTTGGGTTATGCTTATGTTGGATTTTGATACTTGTTTTGTGCCCTTGCTGGGCTTGTTGTTTTGATTTGAATTTTATTCCATTGTCGAGCTTGATGTGGAAATTATGCCCTCACCGGGTTTGTTTGTTATAATGTTGTTGGATTAGTCGCTTTTGTTATATCTTTATTTTTTTGTAGCTTCTTTTATAGTTGGTTTAAGTGACGGTTCCTAATGATATGTCGAGTGATGACATTCTTAAGGGAAACCATCACTTTGTTTGGTGTGTGAAGCCAAAGGAAGTGTAAGTACCCGTTAGGCTAGATGAAACTGCATGTATGTTGGGGTGTATACGTTGGTGAATTCTGAGTGCCCTTATTGATTTATATTGATGATTCATCCCTATGATAGATTGGGTTACGTCATTCTTAAGGGCGAATCGTCATCTTTTGAGATAATTTTGAATCGTGACTTGTTTGGTACTAATGGAGTTAGTCTTGCATGCCAATCGAAATGAGTATACCCCTCCAAAAAAAAATTTGCAAAAAATGCATGGCACAGAGTGATTTTGTGACAACTCTTTTGATCTTTTTGTGACTCTTGACTCATTAGCGATGTTAATGGAAATGTGGCTCCTTTTTTGTTCTTGTCTAGGAAGTTAAAACTGATCCTTCTTGAATGATTCGCATGCCATGTGTGGTGAGGTTTAGTTGAATAATTCTCGTGCTTGCTTGTGTTAACTATAACTTGCTCGGTTAGTCTTTAATGCTAGTCTTGATTACCCTTGGTTCGAGAAATGATCTTAGGCCTTCTTTGTGATTATTTCAGCCTACTTAGCCTTAAAAGCCACCATTGCACTTATATTGAATCATTAGTCACCCCTCTTGAGCTTAATACCTTTTCTTTGGCAACCTCGTTACAAGCCTTGAACCATTTTGACAATGAATCCCTCTCTTCATACCGTCCCTCCTTGAACTCCACAAGTGTGTAATTGAGGCTAAAATCCTAAGTTTGGGGTTTGATAAAGGTACCTTGGAGGAGTGCTAAATGAGTAAATCAAGGTTTGTTGCTTAACAAGAATTGCCAAAAATAAGGAAGAAAGAAAGCAAAATGAAAAGTAAAGAGGAAAGGAAAGAAAGAAAATCCTCCAAGGTGAAGAAAATGATAAGAATTGGGGCTTCAAATAAAAAGTAGTGAAATAGTGTCGCGTGTTGAATGAAAATGAAAGGAATGGCCTTGGTTTCAAATTGAAAAAGTTAAGTTGAGTTCGAGGAGGATGTAGTCACTTGAATCCAAATGAAAATCCTATCCGTCCCCGAGCCTACATTACAAGCTTAGAAAAGCCCTTTGAGATCTCCAACCTATTATTCTTTAGCTAGTGGAAAATGAAAATAAGGGCAAGCCTATGGTTGATACTTGTTAGAACTTGAACTTCCTTGTGAGTGTGAGTATTTGTATTTGTCCCTTGTGATTGTCTTTGTACATAGTGTGTTTTGGGTACCTTTATTTTTATGAGGGCATGCGAATTAGGATAGTTGGTGACATTGATAAACTCTTAAAATGATTCAAAAGAGCATGTTTGGTAAGCTAGTGATTAGAGTCACATCTTCAGGATTGGTTGTTGTCACTTGGTTGTTCTCATATTTCCATTCCATCCTTGAATTGTGTTTTGAATGGAGGGGCATGTTTAGAGTAAGTTATCATGTGATTGACTAATCATTAGTACCAACCGAAGTAATGCTTGGTGCTTGAAATAGATTTTCCTTGATTTATATTGAATGTCATTGCACTTGTGTTGTGTGCCTCTCGTGCTAGAGTTTTTAGTTGCTTCAGGACAAGCAATAGTTCAAGTTTGGGGGTTTGATAAGTTGGTAATTTACCAACTTATTTAACCTTTAAGCTTACAATTTTGCATCCTAATTGAGAGAAAATAGTGCATTTGACATGATTTGCTTCTATTATATAGGTGTATGTGATTTAGAAGTGATCGGTGCGGAATCAGATGAAAATAAGTAAAGATGGAGATAGTTCTAGAATTTTGGGCAACACAGTGCAATCGCGCTGAAAGGGCGCCAATGGTGCTGAAGGCGGAGGACAGGCTTGTGCGCGATGGAGCTGGGATGGCGTGATAGCGCTACAAAGAGAAGTGGTCATTGCCAGTCAAAGACAAGGGCGTGATCACGCCAAGACAGTGCGATGGCATTGATCAGTGTGAGTCCTTTGAGCGCGATAGTGTTTCATTAGTGTGATGCCGCTTCACTGTACCTGAACGTGAAAATGGGAAAAAATGACATTTAACCTTTGTGGAAACCCCAATTGATACAAAAGATTCCTCAGCCGTTTTGGAAGCTATCTTTGGCTATTCTCACAACTATTGGCAAGCTTGGAGAGCAAGTTCATCAACCAACACCATAGGAATGAAGATTGGGATGCTCTTTATTGTAAAATATTTAGTTTCCATTCTTCAACTCTTGTTCTTAATTGCTATTTTTTTGGTCTAAATGTTGAATTTAGATTTTGGTTTTCTGTTAGAGATAATACTTATTTTGGGTTTTTAATTCTAAATCTTGTGCTTTCTCTTGATTTATCGTTTGGGTCTACTGAATCCTCCATGATTAAATTCATAGTTAATGGTTGCAAACATTGACTTAGCTTACTAATTTGGGATTTTGCTTGAGAGAGGATTTCCCTAAGTTCGTGAAGATTTAATAGTGGGGATTTGGGGTTTCTGCTCTAGATCAAAGATAGAGAAAGTTTGGTTGCCGGAAACTCCCATCTAAGAATTGGGGCTAGAAATAGCCCATATCCCATCGTGTCCATGATGTACGTGGTGACAGCTCGTCATGGCAGAGAAGATCTGGTGGTTTCCCATGGCCCGTCGGACCTCTGACGCCTTTGGGGGACCCCCATCTAGCTGAGGTTGGCTGACGGAGTCTCTGGGCTCTTCCCAAGATGGTCCCTATGGGCCATCGTGTCCGCAATTCCCATGGGTCTGTCCATGGGGCTTGCCTGGAGATGAATCTTTGTTGAGTTTTCTGAGTTCTGGGTTTTAAATACTAGTCTCAATTCTAGGGTCTAACAATATCCCCCCTTGAGATCATTCATTCTCGAATGAATACTAACTAGGCAGAGTCTTGGAGGAAAGAGATGCAATCCCTTCCAACTGAATACCAGAAGCTGATATTTGGCTGAGTCTAGTTCTAAAGATATGAAAACTTGCTGAAAATACTGGATAAGCTAGGAAAACATGATGCTGAGACTGACATGCACCTGAGGAAACTGAGGGACTAGAAAGGAACTATTACCTCAAGATGAAACTGAATCGGATGGGAAATGGTGGGCGTACTTGGTCATCATGGCTGCCATTGCTTCCCAAGTATCTCCCTCAACTGATTGGTTCCTCCACAAAACTTTTACCGAAGCAACTTCATTGTTTCTCAGCCTCAAAAATTGACAATCAAGGATCGGGACTAGGACCTCTTCGTAAGAGAGACCGCCCTTCACACCTACTCTCTCTAAGGGCACAACAAAAGCTGGATCACCAATTCATTTCTTCAAGAAGGATACATGGAAGACTGGGTGCACCGATGCTAAGTCTGCGGGCAACTCTAACTCATAAGACACCATTCTAACTCTCCTCCAAACCATTTAAGGGCCTATATATCGGGGACTTAGCTTCCTGTTCTTACCAAATCTCATCACACCTTCATGGGTGACACTTTCAGGAAAACCCAATCATCAACCTCAAACTCTAGCTCCATTCTTCTCATATTTGTATAAGATTTTTGATGACTTTGAGCCGCCTTCAACCTTTCTCTATTAAGATGCACCTTCTTCATAGTCTCATAGACTGAATATGGACCTATCAAATCTACTTCACCTACCTCAACCCAGCCTATAGGTGACCTCCACATCCACCCGTAAAGAGCCTCATACATGGCCATATAAATGCTAGAGTAAAAACTGTTATTATAGTCAAACGCTATAAGAGGGAAATGATCATCCTAATTACCTTTAAAGTCCATTACACAAGCTCTCAACATGTACTATAAGGTTTGAATGGTACGATCAGCCTGATCATCTATTTACGGGTGAAAAATTGTACTAAGATTAACCTGAGTACCAAGACCCTTCTGAAAAAATCTCCAAAACTGAGATGTGAACTGAAAACCCCTATTTGAGATGATGGATAAGGGAACTCCATACAATCTAACTATCTCCCAGATGTAGAGTATGGCATAGTCCTCTACTGAATTGGTAGTCTTGATAGCTAAGAAATGGGTTACACTCTCTACAATCACCCAGATAGAATCATGCTATCTACGAGTATGAGGTGAGTCTGTAATAAAGTCCATATCGATCACCTCCTACTTCCAAGTGATAATGCCCATCTCCTGTGTCATACCACCTGGTCGCTGATGTTCTACCTTCACTTGCTGATAGTTGGGACACTTAGCCACAAAATCAACAATGTCTCTCTTCATACCATTCAACCAATAGACTTCCCGTAAGTCACGGTACATCTTGGTGGCACCAGGATGGATGGAATATCTGGAGCTACGAGCTTCTGTCAAAATTTGCTGCCTCAAATCACCTATATTAGGAACACATAACCGACCCTGGTAATGAAGTACACCATCTCCCCCTTGGGAGAAGACCTCTACTCTCTACTGCTGCACAACACCTTTTAGCTAAAATAGTATGGGATCACTATCTTGCTTTACATTCACCTTGGCTACCAATGAAGACTAACCCATTCTGAACAATGATACCACCTTCTGACAAATCGGGCAACTCCTTATTGGCTAAAATAATATGGGATCACTATTAAGCAAGCCGGTGAACATACTTGGCTAATACCTTATTTTCTTTATGAACTTATGACACACTGCCCATGGACAACATACTAAGTACATCAGCTACTACATTGGCCTTACCCGGATGGTAAAGCACACTCATGTCATAGTCTTTGAGAAGTTTTAGCCACCTTCTCTGACGAAGATTCAACTCCTTCTGCATGAACACATACTGAAAACTCTTATGGTCAGTAAATACATCTACATAGACACCATACAAGTAGTGTTTCCAAATCTTCAAGGAAAATACCGTTGCTGCTAACTCAAGATCATGAGTTAGGTAATTCATCTTATGAGTCTTAAGATGTATGGAGGCGCATGCAATAACTTTACCATGGTGCATCAGAACACAATCTAGGATAACTCTTGATGCATCACAATATACTATGAAACCGTCTGAACCCTCTGGTAGAGTCAAAACTTGGGCTGTGATCAACCTAGTTTTCAACTCTTGGAAGTTTTTTTCACACTCATCTGAAAACTGGAACTTGACCTTCTTCTGAGTCAGCCTAGTCAATGGAGAAGCTATGGATGAAAACCCTTCAACAAATCTCCTGTAGTAACCAGCCAAACCCAAAAAGCTCTTAATGTTTGTTGGAGAGGTGGGTCTAGGCCAATTCTTTACTTCCTCTATATTCTGAGAATCCACTCAAATACCCTTGTTAGACACTACATGACCCAAAAAGGCGATTGACTGCAACCAAAACTCACACTTACTAAATTTGGCGAACAACTGTCGATCCTTGAGAGTTTGCAACACCACTCTCAAATGATTATCATGCTCTATGTCACTCCGCGAGTAGACTAGAATATCATCTATGAAGACAATAAAGAACATGTCCAAATATTGCTTGAACACTCTATTCATCAAGTCCATAAAAGTTGCAGGAGTATTCATTAGTCCAAAAGACATAACCACAAATTCGTAGTGACCATACCAAGTTCTGAAGGCTGTCTTCAAAATGGCACCCTCTCTTACTCTAAGCTGATGATAACCGTATCTGAGGTCAATTTTGGAGACATAGCTGGCACCCTGAAGGTGGTCGAATCAGTCATCAATCTTGGGGATGGGATATTTATTCTTGATTGTGACCTTGTTAAACTGACGGTAGTCTATACACATCCTGATAGAACCGTCTTTCTTACACACGAAGAGAACTGGATCACGCTATGGAGAGATATTGGGTCTGATGAAGCCCTTATCTATAGGTCTCAATGTTGTTCCTTCAACTCCTTAAGCTCAGTGGGAGCTATTCTGTTAGGAGGATTAGATATGGGTTGCGTATCTAGAAGAAGCTCTATCCCAAAGTCAATTTCCCGCTCAGGAGGGACTCCAGGAAGATATTCAGAAAATACCTCTAGTAACTTATTAACTACTGAAACTGATGAGAGGGGTGAGGTTTCAGACTCGGGATCCTTAACCTGAACTATATGGTAGATATGAACCTTTGAGATCATATTCCTAGCTTTCAGGTAGGATATGAAGTGAACTTTTAATGAAGGAGGACTACCTTTCCACTGTAAGACGGGCTCATTTGGAAATTGGAATTTCACAACTCTTGTTCGGCAGTCGACCGAGGCATAACAGGCATGTAACCAATCCATGCCAAGAATGACATCAAAGTCAATTAAATCTAACTCTACTAAATCTGTTGAGGTGACTTTATGAAGGAATGAAACTTGGAAATCTCTATACACCATCTTAGCTAGGACTGACTCGCTAACTGGAGTAGAGACTGGGATGGGTTCTAAGAGTCTTTCAGGGCTGACTTCGATTTAAATACAACATACGGGGTTAGAAAAGATAGAGAAGCCCATAGTTCTAACAAGGCATAAACATCAAGAGAGAAGACTAATAACATACTAGTGACTATGTCTGGTTAACTCTACTGATCCTGGCGTGAAAACATGGTATAGAGACGGTTTTGATGCTGACCACCTCCTGTGCCAAAAGTGGTACTCTGCTGAGATGTGCGACCTGCTAGAGCTACTAAAGTGGTAGACTGAGCTCTGTTACCTCCCTATCCTTACCTTGCAGAAAGGCATTCTTCAATCTATGGACGAGCTGACCATACCCAAAACACCCTTCTCTGCCAGCCAAACACTCACCACGATGATTTTTACCACACTTGGGGTAGGCTAGAAAAGTACAGTTACCCGAAACACTGCCCTGAGACTCAGAGCCTGGTGCTCGCTTTTTTTGATCCTGTCGGGGCATAGGATATGTAGCACTAGGTTATGAAGGCACTGGGGATGAATACCTCTACTAAAACTATTAACGATTTCCACCACTCGACCTATGTTGAGAGTATTCATAGTTCCATATCCTAGCCTTCTTACTATCCTTTGTCATCTCCTTAAGCTTATCTTTCTCAACCTGCTGAGCATGAGTCATTAGTCTAGAGATATCCATATCCCCTAGTAACATAGCATTCCTGCACTCAATTTTCACCAAGTGGGATACCCCATACAAGAACTTGCACATTTATGCTCTCAGATTGGCTACTATAGATGGGGCATACCTTGAAAGCTGAGTGAACTTCAACCTATATTCCTGGACCAACATTGACCCCTATTTCAGATTCATAAGCTCTTGGGCCCTAGCCTCTCTCAACTCTCTCGGGAAGAACCTATCCATAAAAGCTCTAATAAAACAATCCCATGTCGCAGGAGATGCATTTACATCCTTGTTGTCTTTTAACTCAGTGAACCAAATGTGAGCCACATCCTTGAGTTAATAGGATGCTAACTCAAGGCTATCAGTACCAGTCACTTGCATTACCTCAAGAATCTTCTTGATCTTGTCAATGATATTCTGTGGGTCTTCACCAACCCTTGACCCTAGAAACTCTGGAGGATTCATGCGCATAAAATCTCAAACTCGGGCTGCGGCTGATCCACCATTTTAGTTTGCAGGAGATAGGGCCTGCTGATTAGCCTTATTTGCTACAATCTGAGCTAATAATTGGATTTCATTATGGAACTCTGCATTTGTAAACTCATGGTCTGGGGTTGGAGGATTCGCGTTAGCATTGCGTGCATTAGCTCTGCGAGGAGGCATGATCTGAAATGCACAAAAAATGGATTAGAAAGGACAAACTGAACTAAACTTTATCGCATGACAAAGGTAATGAAAGAAGTGAAGTTTTTCTTAAAACACTTTGTAGCCTCTCCCTCATAAGTGTGGCGTGCTTCACACCTATGAAAGAGACTCTACTTAGTGTGGCTTTCAGACACCCTAGGACTCTTAAACCTTATGCTCTGATACAAAGTTTGTCATGACCCGAGGCTTGCCCCTAGATGTAACATGGGACCTAGGGTCACAAGTTACCCCATGCTAACCCTGAATCTAGCATATAACAAGCATACTGAAATACCTCTAAGCAAACAAAAGCATAATTGAATAAAGCGTATATTCAAAAAGGAAATCAACTCGAAATATCTGAAGAAATAACTGTCTAAAAGGCATAATAACCCAAATCAACTGAATCTGAATCTATGTCTGAAAGCCTCTAATACTGATAAGCTATTGGGACAAGCCCCCAGCTAACTCCAAATACTTAAAGTAAGGACAACTGACTAACTAAAAAGATAGGTAAAAGACATGTCCTCAGATTATGAGGACTCACCACTGACTGTCACTGATGTGGCACCAGGCGAGCTAATCACGAGGCTGAAGCTGAGAACCTAAACAAGCATCGTGATAGGATGCAGCATATATAGTTTGTGTCAGTACTTCAAATGTACTGAGCATGAGGGATATGCAAGTTGATTATATATTTAAACATGCTAATGTAGTGAGCAGCTGTAAAACTGAACTATATTGTAGTACATAGGCCCAAAACATAGTCATGATTAAAAGAGCTGAAGTGCAAGAGTAATCTGAAAGCATCCTAAATTTTGATAAAAAGTATAAAATGAGTGCCTGAGGCACTTTACTAAACTAATACCGTAGGAGAGTCAATTAACCGACATAAACCACGTGAGCTAAATATGGAGTCTGATATATACTCCCAATCTAGAGGACCCAATATACCTTGCCAGGGTATAAAGGCATGGCTGATGTGATCACTATCTTTGAGGCCCAACTGAGGGGCTAAATAACCTACTGCGGCACATAGTTCTGGAACATTAAGGGGACGATAAACCCTAGTCCAACTCGGTGCTAAACACTACTCCCAAACTGAAGACTAATACCTCATTAAAATTGAAGTCCTGAATTATCTGAGATAGAAATAAAATTGTCTGAAATCACCAGTTTTCTGAAATATTGTAGTAACCTGAAATCTGATTGAACTCTTGTTTTTAACTCAAAATTAGTGGTCTAGGTTAAATTTTGAGGAAAATCTACTACTTTAGAAAATACTACAACTTAGGGCTAAATTCATAGTTTCTCAAATCATGATGAAAACTCATGCAAATCATTACAACATGATACAACTCATATAAAACAGGATACAAATCATAGGGAATAAATACAGGAACAATTTATATAATTGGGTAGGAACCCTAATCTTGAAAACCATGAATATTTGAAGAAGAGACTGGAGTGTTAGGCATAAGGGTGAACTAAACTCTTACTTAATACCAACATACCAGCAAGAAGATTCTACGGATGGACCTTTGGATTTGGGGCTGAGCTTGAAGAAAACCCTCTTGCTGGTTCTTGAGAGGAAACACTTATTTTCGTTAGAAGTTGCTAAGTGTCGATTTAGTTTAAGAGTAATAAGGGAAAAATCATAAAAACTCCTTTAATTACCCCTAAAATGACTTAGGATCGGAGTTAAAAGAATTGGGAAAAGACCAGAATTCCCCTGACTTAAAATGAAATTTGCAGAAAATCCTCCATCGGACGGGCTACCTAACGAGCGTCGGACCTGCGATGGCCCATCAGCCAGGGCGTCAGAATTGACCAGGCTAGTTTGGCCTTTTGGCATTTCCCCACAATGGCTACCACGACTCATTGTATCCATGAAGGTCATAGTGATAGCCCGTCATGGCAGAAGAGGTGTTAGAGGGGGTCACTGGTAGTTTCCCATGGCCTACTGATAAGTCGGTAATCTACCAATTTATTGAGCCTATATACATGAATTATTGCTACCTTTTGAATAGATTTAGAGGTTCTTATAGCCTTTGTTGATGTCTATGCAGGCACTTTTGATAGATGATGATAAACAAGGAAATGGACCCAAAAAGAGCTCAAAAGGAGTGAAGTGTGAAGTGTTTAGAAAGGAAGAAGATTCTGACCGGAGATGCGGTGGCCATGCGACACACACAGGCCGAGGTGCAAACCGCACCTTCTTCGCACAAGAGCATAAAGTCAATGAAGATTCTGTCATGAGGTGCAGTCATAGTTTAATGCGCACATCTTGAGGTGCGAACCGCACTCCCTTCGCACAAAGCTCCCAATTCTAGATGAAGTCACTGGTTCAACCATAGGTAGTGTGTGATGCACCTCTCGAAGGGAATTTTTGTCCTAATTTTTAGTGACATTTTGGGAAACTATAAAAGGCCTCTTCAGGCATAATTGTAAATAACTTTTATCATTTTGAATATTTTGAAGATTTTTTAGCTTAGAGACCAAGTTTTTCACCTCCATTGAGAAGAGGGTTTCAATCTAATTCTCTTGGTTAACACTTGTGTACTCAAATTGAATCTAAAACTTGAGATTCAACTCTAATGGAAGGGATTTTTAATTACCCAACTGATATCTCTTTCTCTCTTACTATGAGTGGCTAAAATCTCTTGTCTAGGGGTGTATTGATGATGGGTGCTTAAGAAATGGGTGTGGGTGTTATATATTCTTTCTTAGAATTGATTAATTAACATGGGTCTAGTACTTTATGTTTTTTTTTACCTTGAGCTTATTTGTGCCCTTATCGGGCCTGATTTTTGTTGATGGAGATTGTGTTGCCGGGTTAGTCTTACATGCTTCCTTGTTCTTACTACCCGTGCCTTGCAAATGCACTAAAGTCCTATGCCGAGGGTTTGTGGAAATGATGACCGCATAATTTGGATATCACCTTATTAATAGTAGTTTAGAAATAAACTTCAAGGGTTTTCTTAATACCACGGTTCTTTTCCAAGGAGCAAGAGTTTTGATTATTTTCTTTTTCTTCTATTTTTGTTTTTGTGTCAAACCAGGTTGGTATTTCCCTATAATAGATTGAGAGGCGACTTTCATAAGGGAAAATTCCAAGTTTTAGTTTAGAATTGAGTTCGTTGTTGCTTGTCTCAAAATGGGCCCACCAAAAAATTTCTCGTGGCAAATTGTATTGAAAATAAAAGGAAGAAAAGAAATGAATTTTTGAGGAAAAGCATTCTCTTGTCATGACTTGCACACTCTTGGTTTGTCTTGATTGATTCACAAATGAGTGTGTAATGAACACGGAATAGCTTGTCAAAAATCAATTGCCCCAATTGATTATGAGACTAATGAAAAAAAAAGTCTTGTGGCATGATGCCTTGTGTGGTGAGGCTTTAACTTGATTCTTGTGCATAAGTGTCATCTAAAACTTGACCCAAATGTGATTCAAGGCAAAATTCTAGGTGTGGCCGGGCTTGGAAAATGACCTTAGGCCCTTTTTGACAACCACTTCACCCAAATGACTTCAAACAACATCAAATCCTGGTGAACCCCTTTTGAGCTTATGACCGTTCTTTGGCACTTTGTAACACCTTTACCTTTTTTGAACCTCTATTTTGGCACCCATCCTCCCTAATTGCTTGAAAATGAAATGTAGTCTCAAAGCCTAAGTTTGGGGGTGGGGGAACAAAATACAACATAGGCAAATGCCTAAGTTTGGGGGTGCATGTGATCAAATGAGGAGAAGAAAAGAAGTGCACTTCAAGTGGAAGGTAGTACCTTAATTTCGAATTGAAAATTGCTCCAAAAGATCAATACAATGAGCAAATTGAAAACCAAAAATAGGTGCTACCAAGTGAAGGCGGTATAAGGAATTTGAATGATCATGAGTAAAAAGGAGGAATCTTAGGTTGTGAGAGGGATTAATAAGGTAAAGTTGGAAATGAAAAAATGTGAGCGGTATTCAAAATGAGAACAAAGAGCATTAGGGAGGTGTAGTCACTTGATATAAATGATATCCTCACCTTAGCCCTAGCCAACATCATAACCCGCAAATCCTTGGTGATTTCGAGCTTAGCCACCTTACATTAGTGGCGATATAAATGAAGGGCAAGCCTATGGTTCGATGCGTATGCACTTGAACTTCCTTGAGAAAGTGAGAGTCTTCTTGGTTCTCCTATAATCCCATGTTTTGTGAATTTAATGATTGTGAGTGGGATTCTCTCTTGTTATGAGTGGCATCATGCACTTGAATTGAAGCATACAATCTCTATTTCAATTGAGGGAAATGAATGAGTCAAGTTGTGTGGCGAATCTCAAGGAAAACCTTGACGGTCCATGCCAATGACTTGAGAAGCTTAAATGTATTGTTTTGAATGACAAAATTCCCTTGATTTTGAATGAGAAATGATGTCCTTTTGAAAAAGGGTTTTGAAATGATCAATTGCCTTGGGTTTGTGGTGATCAAAATTGAGATAAGCATAGTTGTTTTAGTATTTTGTTTATTCTTTTTCTTAATTTTTAGTGTAGAGTAGTTTTTTGTGCCTTAATTAATCCTTAATCATAATTCATTCCTTGTCTTGTAAGTATCTTGCTTGAGGACAAGCAATAGTTCAAGTTTGGGGGTTTGATAAGTCGGTAATCTACCAACTTATTGAGCCTGTATCCATGAATTATTTCTACATTTTTAATAGATTTAGAGGTTCTTATGGACTTTATTAATGTCTATGCAGGTACTTTTAATAGATGATGATAAACAAGGAAATGGACCCAAAAAAAGCTCAAAAGGAGTGAAGTGTGAAGTGTTCGGAAAGGCAAAAGATTCTGACTGGAGATGCGGTGGCCATGCAACATACACAGGTCGAGGTGAGAACTGCACCTCCTCCACACAAGAGTCTATAATGAGGTGCGGTCATTGTGCAACACGCACATCCCGAGGTGCGAACCGCACTCCCTTCGCACGGAGCTCCCAATTCTAGCTGAAGTCACTGGTTCAATCGAAGGCAGTGTGCGAAGGGCATTTTTGTCCTAATATTTAGTGATGTTTTGGGAAACTATAAAAGGTCTCTTCAGGCACAATTGTAAATAACTTTTATCATTCTGAATATTTTGAAGAGTTTTCGCTTAGAGACCAAGTTTTTCACCTCCATTGAGAAGAGGGATTCAATCTAATTCGCTTGGTTAACACTTGTTTTCTCAAATTGAATCTAGAACTTGAGATTCATCTCTAATGGAAGGGATTTTGAATTATCCAGCTTGTATCTCTTTCTCTCTTACTATGAGTGGCTAAAATCTCTTGTCTAGGGGTGTATTGATGATGGGTGCTTAAGAAATGGCTGTGGGTGTTATTTATTCTTGCTTATAATTGCTTAATTAACATGGCTCTAGTAATTTCACCAAGTTTTAACCCTAAAATTTGTGGTTGCAAACATTAATTTACATTACTTGACTATGTGATTACTTGAGAAAGGATTTCATAGTTGTGGATGTGAAATTACTAGTGGGAACTTGGGATTCCACTCAGATTTGAGGCTAGGAATAGCTTTTATCGTTGGATTCTCCTATTTAAGAGTTTAATCTAGAGATGGTATGACTTCCCCAAGCTAGATTGGTTGTTTATTGATCAAACTGATGATGCTCTAACCGAGATCATCAGATATAAGATTGTTGATCGAGAGATAAGCAAATCTTACCCATGACCAATGCTATTCATTTCATTAAGCGATAATAGGTAAGAAATGATAATTACCCAATCCCATAAACAAAGCCATATCGGATATGCATCCCTAATTATCTAGTCAACTTGATATACCCACTTTAGTTTTATTGCTTTTTAAAATGAATTGTGATTGTAGTGACAACATTCCCAATTCCCCCCACCTTCTACTTGTTGTTTTGATTAATTACTATCACTTTGAACACAATCCATTACAATTGAGATATAGCTACCCCAAGTTCCTTTGGTACTACCCCGACATTCGTTGGGTTTATAATTTTTTTTTTGCTGCACGATCGTCGTGGCCTCCTACTTGGAGAGCAGATTTGAGCATTCATCACCTGCCCCATGTCCATTTGAACCTCTGACGCTCGTGGGGACCCCCATTTAGATAAGGTTGGCTGGAGGAATCTCTGGGCTCTTCCTACGGGGACCCCGATGGGCCATCGTGTCCACGACACCCGTATGTCAGCCCGTGGGGCTTTCCTGGATATGAATTTTTGTTGAGTTTTTCTGAGTTCTGGGTTTTAAATGTTGTTCTGAATTGTAGGGTGTTACACAAATGCATGTATTCTTTATAAAGAGAATAAAGCAAATGAATTGAACTCAAAGAGCTCAAAAATAAGTTAAAGTGTGAGGATGATCAAAAAGGGGGAAAGAAGTTGTCAAGGGATGCGACAAACAACCAGGTCACTCAACGACACCTACTAAACGCAGGTGCTATCACACAAGGAAATTCAAAGACTGTCAAGATATGCGAGCCACACATCAAAAGATACGATCGCACCCCTCCTTGCACCTTAGTCGCACAGGCATTGGACTTCTCTGATTAGAGAAGAAGCAACATGCGAGCCGCAAAATGAAAGGTGCGATCACATGTGGCTTCGCACGTTGATTGCACCAGCCCTGAAGGGTATTTTTGTCCAAAGTCGTGTGACGTATTTGGGAAGATTCTCAAACTGTTTTTGGAGTGTGTACCTCATATACAATAAATTTTTTACTTTCCCAAAGGAAGAGCATTTAGAAATTCAGACTAAAAAATAGGTCAAAAAATGACCCTCGAGGCCTGTGCGATGAAACAAAAAGAAAATCACAATTATGTTTGCAACGGGTTTATAAACGCATGCCCAAAATTTGAGCGCCAACAGGACTTATTTCGGGACCCAAAACAAACCTGAAGTCCACTCTAATATTAGAGGATCACTATACAATTGGAGTAATTTACGGAAAGGAAATGCAGAAAAGAAGGTACAATAAACACTAGAATGGCGAGGGGACGAGAATTACCTCAAGAAGGCGTAGAATCGATGACAATGGGAAATTTCTCCCTCTTAGCCGAGCTCTCAAATGGAGGGAAGTTTGTTGGAAGTGAAATGAAATGACAAAGGAACTTAATTTAAACTACCATCAATCAACGCAACTGCACTAAAAATGGAACATTTACGACATCACCACTGAGCTAAGACCACCGCAGGGGCAGTTGTCAGCCAAATTCCCATCCCCCACAGGTGTGGTGAACACGCCGCAGGGGCGGCACCGCAGGCGTGGACAAATGAGCACAGGGGTGCCCCCTACCGATATTACCTAGCGCCACAGGTGTTTTTAGTGACCGCAGAGGTGGTAGCGCAGGTACTCCCCAAGGCACGCGGGGCTCCATAGAAGATATAACAGCACCAACTATAACAACAAGACACAAAACTCTCCAATCGCACCCTCGGGATTCATTCGGAACCCCGTGAACATAAAATAACCATTCTACTCTACTAGAAATATCATTTTGGACTAAATGGAATTGATGAAAATCAGAGCAGAGATCATTTCGAAGAAAAGTAGGCCCCATGCCAAAAAACCAACTTTCACCAAAATAGAACCCAATATCCCAAAATGAGTTCAGAAGCCTCAGGACCTGAACCAAGGGTCCCTCTAGCCTAAAGACAACATTCTAGACCTACCAATGCTGATAAAATTTCTATCCAAGGTCGTATTCTCCGAATATTGACCAAAGTAAACTCTACCAGCCTAAAGAGTTGCAAAACAGGGAAATGAGCTTAAAACAGAAACGTTCGGCCTGAGAATTTAACCATCAGTTCTGGCAAGCAATAAATTACCTATAACCGTTATGGGAAAGCTTGAACTGCAGAAAAAGAACAAAAATCAAGGAAATGACCTAGGGATCATTATAATATCCACTACTAAAAGAACTTTTATCCTCGAAAGTTAAACAAAAAAAGGTACTTGAAAGCTCGAAAAGGTGGATAGTGTGTCAAAATGTTGGTCTCGATCTCCTAAGTAGCCTCCTCGACAGGATGATTCAACCACTTAACCTTAACTGTTAGAATCTCCTTGGACCTCAACTTTCTAACCTGTCTTTCCATGATAGCAACAGGCTCCTCCTCAAAAACCAGAGACTCATCCAACTGAAGCACGTGAGACTCATCCAAAATATACAACCGTAATATAGAAATAGGGAAAACAAGATGGACACCATAAAGAGCATGAGGTACGGCCAACTAATAAGGCGATGAAAGATCTCAAACGGCCCAATGAACCTAGGAGTAAGCTTACCCTTCCTCCAGAACCTCATCACGCCCTTTATGGGCAACACTTGAAAGAACACACGGTCACAAACCATAAATTCAAAGTCTCGAACACTCTGTTCGGCATAACACTTCTGCCAACTCTGGGTAGTGCAAAGTCTCTCCTGAATGACCCAAACCCTACCCATAGAATCACAAAGCAAGTCAATTCCCCATGGCTTAACCTCGAAGGCATCAAACTAACCCACCAGAGATCTGCACCATGTACCATACAAAGCCTCGACTAGAGCCTTTTGAATACTGGAATGATAACTATTATTATATGCAAGCTCTGAAAAGGCTAAAAACTAGTCCCACTGACACTGAAATCAATAACACGGGTGTGCAATATATCCTCCAAAACCTGAATAGTATGCCCCGACTAACCATCAATCTTCAGATGAAAAGCTGATACCCAACTCCCTCTGAATAGACCTCCAAAAACACAAAAAAAATATTAAGTACCACGATAAGAAATGATAGAAACTGGCACCCCATACAAATGGATGATCTCGCAGATGTAGATCTGAGCGAACCTCTCAGAACTGTAGGATGTCTAAACCAGCAAAAAGTGAGAAGACTTTGTCAACCTATCCATATTGCCCCAAAGTACGTGGCAAGCCTACCATAAAGTCCATATCTATCCACTCCCATTTCCACTCTAGAATAAGTAGCCTCTGAGTCAAACCACCTGAAATTCTCGTGTTGTGATGCCTTGTGTGGTAAGGTTATACTTCATTCTTATGTAAAAGTATTGTCTAGAACTTGCCCCAAATGTGATTCAAGGCAAAATCCTAGATGTAACCGAGCTTAGAAGATGACCTTTGGCCATTTTTGAATAGCCACTTTACCCAAATTGACTTCCCTTTATTGATTCTAGTAAGCGCCTTTGCGCTTGTGACCTCTCTATGGAACCTTGTTAGACACTTTGACCTTTTTTGGACCTTCAATTCTTACACCCATCCTCTCTAGTGGCTCGAAAGTGAAATGTCGGCTAAACACCTAAGTTTTGGTGGAATTGAAATGATAATATAGGCAAAGGCCTAAGCTTTGGGGTGTATGTACAAAGTGTAGAGAAGAAAACAGATACACTTTAATTCAAGTAGCACCTTATGCCTAGGATAAAAATTGCTTCACGATTTCCAATGAAATCAGCAAAATGAAAATAAAGGAAGAAATTGATACTACCAAGGAAGGTAATAAAATGTATGTTGAATGATAAAGTTGAGGGGAAACTTGGGTTGTGAGTGGGAGAAATAAGGTGAAGTTAATGTTTGAAAATGTGCGCGGTGTTTTTAATGATCACAAGGAGCGTTAGGGAGGTTTAGTGAATTTAGCCAAATGTAATCCTCACCTTAACCCTAGCCAACATCATAAAGCTTGAATTTCATAGTGTTTCCAAGAGGGGTAACTCTATGTTAGTGGCGAATTATATGAAGGGCAAGCCTATGGTTCAATACCTCTGCACTAGAACTTCTTTGAGAGAGTGAAAGTCTTTGTGTTCTTTTATAATTGCTCTAATTTGAATTGCATGACTGTGAGTGGGATTCTCTCTTGTGGTGAGTGGCATCGCACTCTTGAAATTAGTGATGAAGTCTCTCTTCTAATTGAGAGGAATGAATGAGACAAGTTGTGTGGAGAATCTCGAGGCAAACCTTGAAGGTTCATGTCAATGAATTGGGGATCTTCATAATCATGTTTTAAATAAAAAATACCCTGATTTTAAATGAGAAATGAAATCCCTTTCGGTGATGTTTTGAAATAAGCACTTGCCATACCTATAATCGATAGTTTGTAGGGTTAATCAATTCCCTAGCCAATTTCTGAGCCCAATCAGAAGCATACCCCTAGTCTTCCTTCTCTTGATCATCAAATTGTGTTTATGATTGTTCTCTTTTTGTAATTGCGATATTGTTAATTCCCAATACTTTCCCCCTAATTTTTACTTTTGTTTGCTTTAACACTTACTCGCTCTAGTGATTTTTATTTGACAATTTATTGGTGAATCATTACTCCATTCCCTGTGGATACAACCCCGATATCTATTGGGTTTATTTATTGGTTGTACGTTGATCGTTACAACCTCCTATGGGAGAGTGCTTTTGAATGTCATCAAAATGCATCATAGGATGATATAATGCGGAGTATGGCCAATGCAGAGAAGTAAAAACCTTGTATCTGGTACCCCGGGCGCCCGAAAGGAATCGCGAGCTCATCAACATATGCATAAAAGTAAAACCCAGATATGTGCTTATCGGGCCACCCTAAATCATGCCTTGGAATCATCAACAAGAAAATAAAATAGATAAAGGATCTATAAATGTCCCTCAGACCGACATAATAGTGGCACTTTCCTTTTTTTGAAAACTAGTGGTTAAGTAAAATCCCAAATTTGAACCAAAAATCCCTTATTTCTTTCATTTCAAAAAACAATCGCTTTGTAATGTTGTAATGAGATATGATGACATGCTTAAAGAATATCAGTCAATCAGGGAAAATCACCCTCCAAACAAGATAACTGACCCAGCACACTTTCCAGTCCATGCTATGGCCTCAGGTCTACATATACACCAATACCAAAATAAAAGGGAAAAAGGGAAAATAAAACAAGAAAACTAGTAAAAGCACCTACTCTGCCTCTAAAACGTCCCTAAATTATTCTAAGGATTCTAGGCTAGCCACAGTAGGCTATGGGATCGTAAACTAAGGATAAACATGGTAATACGACTCTACAGTCCCAAAAATTGCCAAGACAAACAGAAACTAGATTTAAGCCTAATTCTAACCTAAACCTAACCTAACGTTCATATAACTCATAACATATAAAATCTAACTAAGTCAGGTTATAAAATAGTAAACTGTAACCTACCTCAGTGCCGAACTGCAAGCATGAACCATTACTCGTGTGCCTTTCTCTTCTGAACAGCCTCAGAAAGCTCTCACGCTATCGAGAATATAAACTAGGGGTCAAGACGAGAAGAATGACACCCATATTGCTATATAGAAATTCAGGCTAAAAATTAGGTCAAAAAATGACCCTCGAGTCCTGTGCGATGAAACAAAAAGAAAATCACAATTATGTTTGCAACGGGTTTATAAACCCATGCCCAAAATTTGAGCGCCAACATGACATATTTCGGGACCCAAAACAAACCTGAAGTCCACTCTAATCTTAGAGGATCACTATACAATAGGAGTAATTTACGGAAAGGAAATGCAGAAAAGAAGGTACAATAAACACTAGAATGGCGAGGGGACAAGAATTACCTCAAGAAGGCATAGAATCGATGACAATGGGCAATTTCTCCCTCTTAGTCGAGCTCTCAAATGGAGGGAAGTTTGGTGGAAGTGAAATGAAATGACAAAGGAACTTAATTTAAACTACCAGCAATCAACACAACTGCACTCAAAAATGGAACACGCCGCAGGGGGGGCACCGCAGGCGTGGACAAATGAGCATAGGGGTGCCCCTTACCGATGTTACCTAGGGCCACAGGTGTTTTTAGTGACCGCAGAGGCGGTAGCGCAGGTACTCCACCAGGAACGCAGGGCTCCATGCAAGATATAACAGCACCAGCTACAACAACAAGACAAAAACTCTCCAATCGCACCCTCGGGATTCATTTGGAACCCCGTGAACATAAAATAACCATTCTACCCTACTAGAAATATTATTTTGGACTCAATGGAATTGATGAAAATCAGAGCAGAGATAATTTCGAAGAAAAGTAGGCCCCATGCCCAAAAACCAACTTTCACCAAAATAGAACCCAATATCCCAAAATGAGTTCAAAAGCCTCAGGACCTGAACCAAGGGTCCCTCTAGCCTAAAGTCAACATTCTAGAGCTACCAATGCTGATAAAATTTCTATCCAAGGTCGTATTCTCCGAATATTGACCAAAGTAAACTCTACCAGCCTAAAGAGTTGCAAAACAGGGAAATGAGCTTAAAACAGAAACGTTCAGCCTAAGAATTTAACCATCAGTTTTGGCAAGCAATAAATTACCTATAGTCGTTATGGAAAAGCTTGAACTGCAGAAAAAGAACAAAAATCAAGGACATGACCTAGAGGATCATTATAATATCCACTACTAAAAGAACTTTCATCCTCGAAAGTTAAACAAAAAAAAGGTACTTAAAAGTTCGAAAAGGTGGATAGTGAGTCAAAATGTTGGTCTCGATCTCCTAAGTAGCCGCCTCGACAGGATGATTAACCACTTAACCTTAACTGATAAAATCTCCTTGGACCTCAACTTTCTAACCTGTCTGTCCATGATAGCAACAAGCTCCTCTTGAAAAGCCAGAGACTCATCCAACTGAAGCACGTGAGACTCATAAAGAGCATGAGGTACGGCCAACTCATAAGGCACCTCTCCAAGGCGATTAAAGATCTCAAATGGCCCAATGAACCGAGGAGTGAGCTTACCCTTCCTACAGAACCTCATCACGCCCTTCATGGAAAACACTTAAAAGAACACACGATCACAAACCATAAAATTCTAAGTCTCGAACACTCTGTTCGGCATAACTCTTCTGCCAACTCTGGGTAGTGCAAAGTCTCTCCTGAATGACCCAAACCCTACCCATAGAATCATAAAGCATGTTGATTCCCCATGGCTTAACCTCGAAGGCATCAAACCAACCCACCAGAGATCTACACCATGTACCATACGAAGCCTCGAATAGAGCCTTTTGAATAATGGAATGATAACTATTATTATATGCAAGCTCTGCAAAGGCTAAAAACTAGTCCCACTGACCCTGAAATCAATAACATGGGTGTGCAACATATCCTCAAAAATTTGAATAGTATGCCCTAACTAACGATCAATCTTCCTATGAAAAGCTGATACCCAACTCCCTCTTAATAGACCTCCAAAAACACAAAAAATATATTAAGTACCACGATAAGAAATGATAGAAACTGGCACCCCATACAAATGGATGATCTCACAGATGTAGATCTGAGCCAACCTCTCAGAACTGTAGGATGTCTAAACCAACAAAAAGTGAGAAAACTTTGTCACCCAATCCATAATGCCCCAAAGTACGTGGCAAGCCTAAAGTACGTGGCAAGCCTACCATAAAGTCCATATCTATCCACTCCCATTTCAACTCTAGAATGAGTAGCCTTTGAGTCAAACCACCTAAAATTCTCGTGTTGTGATGCCTTGTGTGGTAAGGTTATACTTCATTCTTATGTAAAAGTAATGTCTAGAACTTGCCCCAAATGTGATTCAAGGCGAAATCCTAGATGTAACCAAGCTTAGAAGATGACCTTTGCCATTTTTGAATAGCCACTTTACCCAAATTGACTTCCCTTTATTGATTCTAGTAAGCGCCTTTGCGCTTGTGACCTCTCTATGGAACCTTGTTAGACACTTTGACCTTTTTTGGACCTTCAATTCTTACACCCATCCTCTCTAGTGGCTCGAAAGTGAAATGTCGGCTAAACACCTAAGTTTTGGTGGAATTGAAATGATAATATAGGCAAAGGCCTAAGCTTTGGGGTGTATGTACAAAGTGTAGAGAAGAAAACAGATACACTTTAATTCAAGTAGCACCTTATGCCTAGGATAAAAATTGCTTCACGATTTCCAATGAAATCAGCAAAATGAAAATAAAGGAAGAAATTGATACTACCAAGGAAGGTAATAAAATGTATGTTGAATGATAAAGTTGAGGGGAAACTTGGGTTGTGAGTGGGAGAAGTAAGGTGAAGTTAATGTTTGAAAATGTGAGCGGTGTTTTTAATGATCACAAGGAGCGTTAGGGAGGTTTAGTGAGTTGAGCCAAATGTAATCCTCACCTTAACCCTAGCCAACATCGTAAAGCTTGAATTTCATAGTGATTCCAAGCGGGGTAACTCTACATTAGTGGCGAATTATATGAAGGGCAAGCCTATGGTTCAATACCTCTGCACTAGAACTTCTTTGAGAGAGTGAGAGTCTTTGTGTTCTTTTATAATCGCTCTAATTTGAATTGCATGAATGTGAGTGTGATTCTCTCTTGTGGTAAGTGGCATCGCACACTTGAAATTAATGATGAAGTCTCTCTTCTAATTGAGAGGAATGAATGAGACAAGTTGTGTGGAGAATCTCGAGGCAAACCTTGAAGGTCCATGTCAATGAATTGAGAATCTTCAGAATCTTGTTTTAAATAACAAATCCCCTGATTTTAAATGAGAAATGAAATCCCTTTCGGTGATGTTTTGAAATGAGCTCTTGCCATGAGAGTATGGTTATACCAATTGACATGAGCAGTCTAGTTGAGTCTTTTTGTTTTGAGTCTTTTGTTGATATTTTTTTAGGTTTTAAAGTAGAGTTAATCTTATGTACAACCCGTGTGTCTCGAGAACCTATTTCATTCTTTACCTTGTGAGTACTTACTTGAGGACAAGCAATAGTTCAAGTTTGGGCGTTTCATAAGTTCGTAATTTACCAACTTATTGAGCCTTTATTCATGAGTTATTGCCATGTTTTGATGAGAGTTAGAGGTACTTATTGCCTTTATTGACTCAAATGCAATATTCTTTGTAAAGAGAAGAAAGCAAATGAACTGAACTCAAAGAGCTCAAAAAGAAGTTAGAGTGTGAGGATGATCAAAAAGGAGGAAGGAGGTTGTCAAGGGATGCGACAGACATATGGGCCACACAATGACACCTGCAAAACGCAGGTGCTATCGCACAAGGAAATTAAATGATTGTCAAGAGGTGCGAGACACACATCACAAGATGAGGTCGCACCCCTCCTCGAACCTGAGTCACACAGGCATTGGACTTCACTGATTAGAAAGGAAGCAGCATGCGAGCCATAAATTGAAGGGTTCGATCGCACGAGCCTTCGCACGTCGATTACACCAGCCTTTAAGGGTATGTTTGTCCAAAGTCTTGTGACATAATTAGGAAGATTCTAAAATCCTTTTGGGGTGTGTACCTCATATACAATTCAGTTTTTACTTTCCCCAAGGAAAAGCATTTAGAGTATACTTTCTCTTTTCTTCTTTCTCATTGAAAAACACCATTTGTAAAGATTTTGAGCTTGGAATTGGAAATTAGCTTAATCTGAATGGAATTTTGGGAAACCCATTAGGTATATTCTCTTGTTCCCTTAATATTAGTAGTTAAATCTTATTATAGGGGTATGTGCATGATGGGTGTTTGTTTTGGTACGGGTATTGTTTAATTGTGCTTATAATTGATTATTTAGTATGGGTCTATTGAAATCTTCAAGGTGTAATTATAAAATTGATGGTTTCAAACATGGATTGAGTTTACTAATTTTGTTCTTGCTTGAAATAGGAGTTCATACATTGGGTAAGAATTCAATAGTTGGGATTTGGGATTTTCATCATAGATTAAGGCTAGAAATATCTAGATCGAAGGAAATTCCCATCTAAGAACCGAAGCTAGAAGTAGTTTGGTTTACCCAAGTATTTAATTGGTTGTTTTATGGTAAAGCTATGGTCTTTGAGCAAAGGCCATGGTACATATATTTGGAAGTTTGAAAGACTACCAAATATATCTTGAACATATCTACCCATACCTATAATCGAAAGTTTGTAGTGTTAATGAATTCCATAGCCAATTGTAGAGCCCAATCAGAAGCATACCCCTAGTCTTCCTTCTCTTGATCATCAAATTGTGTTTATGATTGTTCTCTTTTTGAAATTGCGATATTGTTAATTCCCTATCCTTTCCCCCTAATTTTTACTTTTTTTTGCTTGAACGCTTACTCGCTCTAGTGATTGTTATTTGACAATATATTGGTGAATCATTACTCCATTACCTGTGGATACAACCCCGACATCTACTGGGTTTATTTATTGGTTGTACGTTGATCGTTACATTCTCCTATAGGAGAGTGCTTTTGAATGTCATCACAACGCATCGTAGGATGATATAATGCGGAGTATGGCCAATGCAAAGAAGTAAAAACCTTGTATTTGGTACCCCGGGCGCCCGAAAGGAATCTCGTGCTCATCAACATATGCATTAAAGTAAAACCCAGATATGTGCTTATCGGGCCACCCTAAATCATGCCTCGGAATCATCAACAAGAAAATAAAATAGATGAAGGATCTATAAACGTCCCTCAGACCGGCATAATAGTGGTACTTTCCTTTTTTTGAAAACTAGTGGTCAAGTAAAATCCCAAATTTGAACCAAAAATCCCTTATTTCTTTCTTTTCAAAAAACAATCGCTCTGTAATGTTGTAATGAGATATGATGACATGCTCAAAGAATATCAGTCAATCAGGCAAAAACACCCTCCAAACAAGATAACTGACCCGGCACACTTTCCAGTCCATGCTATGGCCTCAGGCCCACATATACACCAATACCAAAATAAAAGGGAAAAAATGAAAATAAAACAAGAAAACTAGTAAAAGCAACTTCTCTGCCTCTAAAACTTCCCTAAATCATTCTAAGGATTCTAGGCTAGCCACAGTAGGCTATCGGATCGTAAACTAAGGATAAACATGTTAATACGACTCTACAGTCCCAAAAACGGCCAAGACAAACAGAAAATAGATTTAAGCCTAATTCTAACCTAAACCTAACCTAACGTTCATATAACTCATAACATATAAAATCTAACTAAGTCAAGTTATAAAATAGTAATTTGTAACCCACCTCAGTGCCGAACTGCAAGCATGAACCATCACTCATGTCCATTTCTCTTCTAAACAGCCTCAGAAACCTCTCACGCTATCAAGAACATAAACTAGGGGTCAAGACGAGAAGAATGACACCAATATTGCTATATAGAAATTCAGGCTAAAAATTAGGTCAAAAAATGACCTTCGAGGCCTGTGCGATGAAACAAAAAGAAAATCACAATTATGTTTGCAACGGGTTTATAAACCCATGCCCAAAATTTGAGCGCCAACAAGACTTATTTTGAAACCCAAAACAAACCTGAAGTCCACTCTAATCTTAGAGGATCACTATACAATCAGAGTAATTTACGGAAAGGAAATGCAGAAAAGAAGGTACAATAAACACTAGAATGGCGAGGGGATGAGAATTACCTCAAGAAGGCGTAGAATCGATGACAATGGGCAATTTCTCCCTCTTAGCCGAGCTTTCAAATGGAGGGATGTTTGTTGGCAGTGAAATGAAATGACAAAGGTACTTAATTTGAACTACCAGAAATCAACGCAACTGCACTCAAAAATGGAACATTTACGACATCACCACTGAGCCAAGACCACCGCAGGGGTAGTTGTCAGCCAAAGTCCCATCCCCCATAGGTGTGGTGAACACGACGCAGGGGCGGCACCGCATGCGTGGACAAATGAGCACAGAGGTGCCCCCTACCGATGTTACCTAGCGCCACAGGTGTTTTTAGTGACCGCAGAGTGGTAGCGCAGTTACTCCCCAAGGAACGCGGGGCTCCATAGAAGATATAACAGCACCAGCTATAACAACAAGACACAAAACTCTCCAATCGCACCCTGGGGATTCATTCGGAACCCCGTGAACATAAAATAACCATTCTACCCTACTAGAAATATCATTTTGGACTCAATGGAATTGATGAAAATAAGAGCATAGATCATTTCGAAGAAAAGTAGGCCCCATGCCCAAAAACCAACTTTCACCAAAATAGAACCCAATATCCCAAAATGAGTTCAGAAGCCGCAGGACCTGAACCAAGGGTCCCTCTAGCCTATAGTAAACATTCTAGAGCTACCAATGCTGATAAAATTTCTATCCAAGGTCGTATTATCCGAATATTGACCAAAGTAAACTCTACCAGCCTAAAGAGTTGCAAATCAGGGAAATGAGCTTAAAACAGAAACGTTCGGCCTGAGAATTTAACCATCAGTCCTAGCAAGCAATAAATTACCTATAGTCATTATGGGAAAGCTTGAACTGCGGAAAAAGAACAAAAATCAAGGAAATAACCTAGAGGATCATTACAATATCCACTATTAAAAGAACTTTCATCCTCGAAAGTTAAACAAAAAAAGGTACTTGAAAGCTTTAAAAGGTGGATAGTGGGTCAAAATTTTGGTCTCAATCTCTGAAGTAGCCTCCTCGACAGGATGATTCAACCACTGAACCTTAACTGATAGAACATCCTTGGACCTCAACTTGCTAACCTCTCTGTCAATGATAGCAACAGGCTCCTCCTCAAAAGCCAGAGACTCATCCAACTGAAGCACGTGAGACTCATCCAAGATATACCACCGTAATATAGAAAT
This sequence comes from Jaltomata sinuosa, assembly GCA_003996215.1. NCBI lineage: Eukaryota > Viridiplantae > Streptophyta > Magnoliopsida > Solanales > Solanaceae > Jaltomata > Jaltomata sinuosa. The sequence continues at coordinate 1,267,850 of QJPP01000107.1, read as the reverse complement.
AAGGAAAACAAGATGGACACCATAAAGAGCATGAGGTACGGCCAACTCAGAAGGCTCCTCTCCAAGGTGATGAAAGATCTCAAACGGCCCAATGAACCTAGGAGTGAGCTTACCCTTCCTCTGGAACCTCATCACGCCCTTCATGGGCAACACTTGAAAGAACACACGGTCACAAATCATAAATTCTAAGTCTCGAACACTCTATTCAGCATAAATCTTCTGCCAACACTGGGTAATGCAAAGTCTCTCCTGAATGACCCAAACCCTACCCATAGAATCATAAAGCAAGTCAATTCCCCATGGCTTAACCTCGAAGGAATCAAACTAACCCACCAGAGATCTGCACCACGTACCATACAAAGCCTCGAATAGAGCCTTTTGAATACTGGAATGATAACTATTATTATATGCAAGCTCTGCAAAGGCTAAAAACTAGTCCCACTGACCCTGAAATCAATAACACGGGTGTGCAACATATCCTTCAAAACTTGAATAGTATGCCCCGACTAACCATCAATCTTCAGATGAAAAAAAGTGTTAAGCTCAACTCTGATACCCAAATCCCTCTGAATAGACCTCCAAAAACACAAAAAAAATATTAAGTACCACGATAAGAAATGATAGAAATAGGCACCCCATACAAATGAATGATCTCGCAGATGTAGATCTGAGCCAACCTCTCAGAACTGTATGATGTCTAAACCAGCAAAAAGAGAGAAGACTTTGTCAACGTATCCATAATGCCCCAAAGTACATGGCAAGCCTACCATAAAGTCCATATCTATCCACTCCCATTTCCACTCTAGAATGAGTAGCCTCTGAGTCAAACCACCTGAACTTCTCGTGTTGTGATGCCTTGTGTGGTAAGGTTATACATCATTCTTATGTAAAAGTATTGTCTAGAACTTGCCCAAAATGTGATTCAAGGCGAAATCATAGATGTAACCGAGCTTAGAAGATGACCTTTGGCCATTTTTGAATAGCCACTTTACCCAAATTAACTTCCCTTTACATTGATTCTAGTAAGCGCCTTTGCGCTTGTGACCTCTCTATGGCACCTTGTTAGACATTTTGAGCTTTTTTGGACCCTCAATTCTTACACCCATCCTCTCTAATGGATTGAAAGTGAAATGTCGGCTAAACACCTAAGCTTGGGTGGAATTGAAATGATAATATAGGCAAAGGCCTAAGCTTTGGGGTGTATGTACAAAGTGTAGAGAAGAAAAAAGATACACTTTAATGCAAGGTAGCACCTTATGCCTAGGATAAAAATTGCTTCATGATTTCCAATGAAATCAGCAAAATGAAAAGAAAGAAAGAAATTGGTACTACCAAGTGAAGGTAATAAAAAGTATGTTGAATGATAAAGTTGAGGGGAAACTTGGGTTGTGAGTGGTAGAAATAAGGTGAAGTTAATGTTTGAAAATGTGAGCGGTGTTTTTAATGATCACAAGGAGCGTTAGGGAGGTTTAGTGAATTGAGCCAAATGTAATCCTCACCTTAACCCTAGCCAACATCGTAAAACTTGAATTTCATAGTGATTCCAAGCGGGGTAACTCTACGTTAGTGGAGAATTATATGAAGGACAAGTCTATGGTTCAATACCTCTACACTAGAACTTCTTTGAGAGAGCGAGAGTCTTTGTGTTCTTCTATAATCGCTCTAATTTTCATTGCATGACTGTGAGTGGGATTCTCTCTTGTGGTGAGTGGCATCGCACACTTGAAATTAATGATGAAGTCTCTCTTCTAATTGAGAGGAATGAATGAGACAAGTTGTGTGGAGAATCTCGAGGCCAACCTTGAAAGTCCATGTCAATGAATTGAGAATCTTCATAATCTTGTTTTAAATAACAAATCCCCTAATTTTAAATGAGAAATGAAATCCCTTTCGGTGATGTTTTGAAATGAGCACTTGCCATGAGAGTATGGTGATACCAATTGAGATGAGCAGTCTAGTTGAGTCTTTTTGTTTTGAGTCTTTTGTTGATATTTTTTAGGTTTTAGAGTAGAGTTAATCTTATGTACAACCCGTGTGTCTCGAGAACCTATTTCATTCTTTACCTTGTGAGTATCTTGCTTGAGGACAAGCAATAATTCAAGTTTGGGCATTCGATAAGTTCGTAATTTACCAACTTATTGAGCCTTTATTCATGAGTTATTGCCATGTTTTGATGAGAGTTAGAGGTAGTTATTGCCTTTATTGACACAAATGCAATATTCTTTGTAAAGAGAAGAAATCAAATGAATTGAACTCAAAGAGCTCAAAAAGAAGTTAGAGTGTGAGGATGATCAAAAAGGAGGAAGGAGCTTTTCAAGGGATGCGACAGACATATGGGCCACACAATGACACCTTCAAAACGCAGGTGCTATCGCACAAGGAAATTCAATGACTGTCAAGACGTGCGAGACACACATCACAAGATGCGGTCGCACCCCTCCTCGAACCTGAGTCACACAGGCATTGGACTTCACTGATTAGAAAGGAAGCAACATGCAAGCCATAAATTGAAGGGTTCGATCGCACGTGCCTTCGCACGTCGATTACACCAGCCCTGAACGGTATGTTTGTCCAATGTCTTGTGACGTAATTAGGAAGATTCAAAAATTCTTTTGGGGTGTGTACCTCATATACAATTCAGTTTTTACTTTCCCCAAGGAAAAGCATTTAGAGTATACTTTCTCTTTTCTTCTTTCTCATTGAAAAACACCATTTGTAAAGATTTTGAGCTTGGAATTGGAAATTAGCTTAATATGAATGGAATTTTGGGAAACCCATTTTGTATATTCTCTTGTTCCCATAATATTAGTAGATAAATCTTATTCTAGGATTATGTGTATGATGGGTGTTTGAAATTGACTATGGGTATTGTTTAATTGTACTTATAATTGATTATTTTGTATAGGTCTATTGAATTCTTCAAGGTTTAATTATAAAATTGATGGTTGCAAACACTGATTGGGTTTACTAATTTTGTTCTTGCTTGAAAGAGGAGTTCATAAATTTGTTAAGAATTCAATATTTGGGATTTGGGATTTCCACTATAGATTAAGGCTAGAAATAGCTTGATCAAAGGAAATTCCCATCTAAGAACTGAAGCTTGAAGTAGTTTGGTTTACCTAAGTATTTAATTGGTTATTTTATGGTAAAGCTATGGTCCTTGAGCAAAGGTCATGGTACATATATTTGGAGGTTTGAAAGACTACCAAATATAGCTAGAACCAAGCTACCCATACCTATAATCGAAAGTTTGTAGGGTTTATTAATTCCCTACCCAATTGTAGAACCCCATAGGAAGCATACCCGTAGCCTTCCTTCTCTTGATCATCAAATTGTGTTTATGATTGTTCTCTTGTTGAAATTGCGATATTGTTAATTCTCAATCCTTTCCCCCCAATTTTTACTTTTGTTTGCTTGAACCCTTACTCGCTCTAGTGATTGTTATTTGATAATTTATTGGCGAATCATTACTCCATTCTCCATGGATACGACCCTGACATCTACTGGGTTTATTTATTGCTTGTACGATGATATTTACCACCTCCTATAGGATAGTGCTTTTGAACGTCATCACAATGCATCGTAAGATGATATAATGTGGAGTTTGGCCAATCAAGAGAATTAAAAACCTTGTATCAGGTACCATAGGTGCCCGAAAGGAATCTCGAGCTCATCAACATATGCATAAAAGTAAAACACAGATATGTGCTCCTCGAGCCACTCGAAATCATAACTCTGACTCATCAACAAGAAAATAAAATAGATAAAGGTTCTAGAAAACTCCCTCGGACCGACATAACAGTGTTACTTTCCTTTCTTTCGAAAACTAGTGGTTAAGTAAAATCCTGAATTTAAACCAAAATCCCTTATTTCTTTCATTTCATAAAACAATCGCTATGTAATGTAGTAATGAGATATGATAGCATGTTCTGAAAATATCAGTCAATCAGGGCAAAACACCCTCCAAACAAGATAACTAACCTGGCACTCCGTCCAGTCCATGTTATGGCATGAGTCCCACATATACACCAATACAGGAATAAAAGGGTGAAAATTAAAATAAAACTAGTAAAAGCACCTACTCTGCCTCTAAAACTTCTATAAATCATTCGAAGGATTCTAGGCTACCCACAACAGGCTATGGGAATGTTAACTTAGGATAAACATGGTAATACTACTCTACAATCCCAAAAATGGCCAAGATAAGCAGAAACATGATTTAAGCATAATTCTAACCTAAACCTAACCTAACGTTCATGTAACTCATAACATATAAAATCTAACTAAGTGAAGTCATAAAATAGTAAACTGTAACCTACCTCGGTGCCAAACTGCAAGCACCAACCATCACTCATGTGCCTTCCTCTTCTGAACAGCCTCAGAAAACCGCCATGCTATGAAGAACATAAACTAGGGGTCAAGACGAGAAAATGACACCCTTATTGCTATATGGAAATTCAGGTTAAAAATGGGGTCAAGAATTGACACTCGAGGCATGTGCGATGAAACAAAAAAAAAATTAACAATTATGTTCGCAACGGGTTTATAAATGCATGCCCAAAATTTGAGCGCCTTTAGGACTCATTTCAGGACCCAAAACAACCCTGAAGTCCACTCTAGTCTTAGAGGATCACTATTCAATTGGAGAAATTAATGAAAAGGAAATGCAGAAAAGAAGGTACAATCAAAACTAGAATGGTGAGGGGACGAAAATTACCTCAAGAAGGTGTGGAATCGATGACAATGGGCAATTTCTCCCTCTTAGCCGAGCTCTCAAATGGAGGAAAGTTTGTTGGAAGTGAAATGAAATAAAGAACGAACTTAATTTAAACTACCAACGATCAGTGCACCTGCACTAAAAAAATTCACATTTACGGCATTGTTGTTATGTTAACGCTACCGCAAGGGTGGTGGTCAGCCAAATTCCCTACCCCGAAAGGTGCGGTGAACACGCCGCATGGGCGGCACCGCAGGAGCGGATAAATAAGCGCAAGGGCTCCCCCTACCGATGATACCTATGGCAGAAGGTGTTGTTAGTGAACGCAGAGGTGGTAGCACAGGTGTGCCCCAGGCACGCAGGGTGCGTTACCAGATATAGCAGCACCAACTAAAATAACAAGACATAAAACTCTCTAATTGCACCATCGGGATTCATTCGGAACCCCGTGAACATTAACCAAAGATGCTACTTTACCAGAAATAACATTCTGGACTCAATGGAATCAACGAAAATCCCAGCAGAGATCATTTAGAATAAAAGTGGCCCCCATGCCCAAAAACCAACTTTTACCAAAATAGAACCCAATTGCCCAAAATGATTTTGGATGCCTCGGGACTTGAACCAAAAGTTCCTCTAGCCTAAAGTCAATATTTTGGAGCTAATAACGCTAACAAAATTTCTATCCGAGGCCATATTCTCAAAATATTGCCAAAGTAAACTCTACCAGCATAAAGAGTTGCAAAACAAGGAAATGAGCTTAAAACTCAAACGTACGGCCAGAGAATTGAACCATCAGTTCTGGAAAGCCTTACATGACCTATAGCCTCTATGGGAAAGCTTGAACTGTGAAAAAAGAACAAAAATAAAGGAAATGACATAGAGTATGATTACAACATCCACTACTAAAAGAACTTTCATCCTCGACAGTTAAACAAAAGAAGATACTTGAAGGGTTGAAAAGGTGAGGATAGTGGGTCAACATGTTAGTCTTGATCTCCCAAGTAGCCTCCTCGACAAGATGATGCAGCCACTCAACCGTAACTCAAGGAATTTCCTTGGACCTCAACATCCTAACCTGCCTATCCAAGATAGCAACAGGTTCCTCCTAAAAAGCAAGAGACTCATCCAACTGAACAAAATCCCACTGAAGCACGTGAGACTCATTCAGAATGTACCACCACATCATAGAAACATGGAAAACAAGATGCACACTAGAAAGAGCAGGAGGTAGGGCCAACTCCTAAGACACTTAAAAGAACACACGGTCATAAACTATCACGCCCCAAACCATGGGAGGCATGACCGACACCCAGAGCCCCAAAAAGCCGAGGGTACAAAAATAGAGTATATCTTTATTGAACCTGCTAGGGGTCTGAGACCGACAAGGTCTCTAAGAATAGCAATTTGAAACACTGAAAGCTCAATAGTAGGTAAACAACTCAAGGCCGACAAGGCTATTATAATAGTAGATAGCTAATAACAAAGCCGACAAGGCCATACCCAACACTGATATACATATACACGTCTACAAGCCTGTAGGAGTAAGTAAAACATCTCATATCCAGGACAGGGCCCTGTACTACCCATAAAATGTACATATACATAACCTTTTCAAAATATAAGTTAGACCTCTGACTCGTCAGCTCCAGGAACAATGGAGCTTACCAAAATGGCTGAACTCTACAAATCCTCCTGAAGAGGTCTGTTTGGGTTTCTGTCTGAACCTCCAGGAATGAATGCAGTGCCCCCAGGAAATGGTGATGTCAGTACAACAATAATGTACTGGCATGTAAGGTAGAAACATAAAAGCAAGTCGCAAGTAGTAAATCTGAACAAGATATAATATGAAACTTGTAAACTGTAATTGGTAAGACTCGTTAAGCTCTTTTCTCTTTTATTCATTTTAGAACACAACACATGCATTAAATCACACAACAACTCACTCTTTATAACCCATTCTGAACTACAATAGATCCTCGGCGCACCCTATATATAATGGCCTCAATATGGCTGTAGCGCCTCGGCGCACACTATGTATATAATGGCCTAAATATGGCAGTAGCACCTTAGTGAATACTATGTATACAATAGCCTCAATATGGCAGTATCACCTCAGTGCACACTAACACGCAATCCACGCGTAATAAGTGTATTACTAGATTGACCTTCAAAGCTACTCTTGTTAGTTATAGAGGTTCATTTAGATAACTTCTTTAGCCTTGACTTACTAGATGTTGGACTCAACTTACCAAACACATATGAATGGGGATTTTACTTGATAACCTTACTTTTATACTTTCTAAAGCTTGATTAGGGATCACAATACAAAGAGGAAACTCGACAAAAGGATTACTTATGTTTCGTGCAAAAAGAATCACATTTTTAATAAGAAGGCGACTTGCATAACCATAATGTATCACTTACTTCTTTAAGACTTGTTAAGTTACCAAATCAGCTCTCTTATAACAGAATACTCAAATTCCTCTTTCGTAGATTTAGAGTTCCATTTCTAGATTCATGCCGATAAGGAATAAAGAAGCCTTAACATACCTTGTTCCTTTCGAAGATTGCGCTTACCACAACTTGGACTTTACTTTATTAAGTTAATCTACAACACAAGGGTATAATGAAGCTAATATTAGCTCTTAAACCTGATGCAACTTTTGTAAATTAGTAGCTAAATATTTCTCGGGCAGATTTACGTATTGGCATTAATAAAAGGGTGTATCATCACACCTTTACCCCCCATTCCAATACACATCACACACAAACCAACCTACTGCCTCCAACTATACAAACCATATAAAACATCCCTTACACAAATCACCATACCTAAATACAATAGAAACACATTGAACCCACGGCTTCCGAACGTCGTCCCGTGAGTTCTTAACAACAATTCAACAACAATTGTCCATCCGAACTTCAATACAAAAATATGATTATGGGCAGAGTTCTTACAACACTTGAAGGGGTGTTTTTATCAACTTTTTATTGATGTCTTGAAAAGCTTAACTACCCCCTACACATACACCAACAAGAGAAGAAGAAATCTCTTAATTGTTACACAATTTCTATGTGTTCAATCTTAAGAAAGGGGATGCCATAGTTCATGTCTTTCTTACCATAGGATATCCTAGCTATATATAATAGATTAGTACGAAGATAATAAGTTGTTTAACTCACCTTAATCTTGAATAAATCTTGATCTTCTTAGAAACCTAAAGGGAGAAAGGGGCTGCCAAAATGAAAGAGGATAAGAGAGAATTTTCCATCTTTTTGTGATCAATATTGATCAACAAAAGGTCTGTATAAAGGGACCTTTTGGCAGACTTTTTGAGTATATTTGGGCCAAAATGGGTCAATAAACTTGGGCCAAAATTACCCTTTGCTTGGGCTTCAAAAGGGTTAAGTTTGTGGCTGATTTTGGGCTTCTCTTGGGTAAAAATGTGGTCAATATTGGTGGCTACTTTTTGTAGTTGTTTGGGCCAGATTTGGTGGTGCTTTGATGGACCAATTTTAAGCTTCATTTGGGATACCATTAGGTCTAATATTCCATGATGTTTCTGCCCATAATCGTCCCTCGGAACTTAGTTCGTTAACGTAGGTAGGTGATGCACCTACTTGTCACCTAAGAGCTTAGATAAGTCGGGCAAGCACTTCACTTGTTTTATCTCATTTTCAAAACCCTCATCCTTATACTTTAACTTAACACTTATATACATTTGACCATTTCAAATTCTAGTCCAAAGTACCCCTTCACAATCTTGAGCTCAAGTACCTTCGTCGATATTAACTTAGTCATATAGGTTTTGAAAGGTACGCGGTGTCACATCCTTCCCCCCTTAGAATCATCCGTCCTCGAATGAGGGTAATGCGTATAGAGCCCTATTCCTTTGGGATTTCTAGAAATTTTGGCAGAGTTTCCTTTATACTTGAGACTATCCAAAAAACCTAAAACTCAGCAAAAATCTAGCACAATGTCTCACAAGGTGATACAATTATATACAACTAAATGCAATCATTTGCGTATGTTCAAACCTGATCATATTTGCACAGTAGGAAGAATATCAAGAACATAAGGACATGACTTACCTCTATACTATCTTCAGGTTGTAAATAACTGGGGATACTTTTTCCTTATTTCTTCCTTGGATTTCCACGTTATTTCCTCGACATTATTATTTCTCCATAACACCTTTACTGAGGCTACTTATTTGGTTATGAGCTTCCTAACTTGACGATCTAGGATAGAAATTGGTACTTCCTTATAAGATAAGTCTTCATAAAGTTGAACATCTTTGATAGGCATAATACGTGAAGGATCTCCTATGCACCTTCGTAGCATCGATACCTGAAATACAGGATGGACTGTCTCTAATTATGTGGGTAAATCTAGCTCATATGCCACTTTTCCTACCCTCTGAATGATAATGTATGGTCCAATATATCTTGGTCTAAACTTTCCCTTTTTACCAAATCGCATAACGCCTTTCATGGGCGAAACCTTTAGGCAAAACCCAATCACTAATATTAAATTCCAAATCCTGACGTCGCACATTTGCATATGATTTCTGCCTAATCTGGGCTGTTAGTAATCTTTCTCGGATTAGCTTCACCTTTTCCATTGCCTGATTAACTAGGTCTGGCCCTAATAATCCTGCTTCTCCAATTTCAAACCATCCAATCGGTGATCTACACTTTCATACGTATAAAGCCTCATAAGGAGCCATTTGAATGCTTGCATGGAATCTATTATTCTAAGAAAACTCAATTAGTGGAAAATTGTCATCCCAACCCCCTTTAAAATCTAGTACACAAGTTCGTAGCATATCTTCGAGTGTTTGAATAGTACGTTCAGCTTGTCCATTTGTCTGTGGATGAAAAGCTATGCTGAGACTTATTTGAGTACCTAAGCCTTTCTGGAAAGACCTCCAAAAAATTATCGTAAACTGAGCACCCTTATCTGAAATGATGGATATTGGGACACCATGAAGTCGAACTTTTTCACTAATATACAACTTGGCATAATCTTTAGCAGTATAAGTTGTCCTGACTGGCAAAAATTGAGCTGATTTTGTAAGTCTATCTACAATCACCCATATGGAATCATACTTCCGATAAGTACGGGGTAAGCCAGTAATAAAGTGCATGTTGATCACCTCCCATTTCCAGGTAGGTATCATTATACTTTGAGTTAGACCTCCGGGTCTCTGGTGTTCAATTTTTACCTGTTGACATTTTGGGTATTGGGCTACAAACTATGCAATATTTCTCTTCATATTATTCCACCAATAAATCTGTCGAAGATTATGATACATCTTCGTCGCTCCTGGATGGATTGAATAGCGGGAATAGTGGACTTCTGCCAAAATTTTCTCCTGAAGCTCCCCGACGTTAGGTACACATAGAAGACCTTCATATCTCAGAACCCTATCTTCCTTAAGCTCTATTAGTGGTTGCTTATATTATGGAATTTCCTCCCTCAATCTTACTAACTCTGGATCATCATATTGGCGTTCCTTTATCTCTGTTATAAGTGAGGATTCCGCTGTGCTTTAAATAACAACTCCCTCATTACCTTGGTCTAGTAGTCGAACCTACAAATTAGCTAACTGATGTAGTTCTCTTGTCATCTCAATCTTTCTATTTTCTACGTGGCTCAAGCTTCCCAAGGATTTGCGGCTAAGTGCATCGGCCACTACATTGGCCTTACCTGGATGGTACAAAATATCTACATCATAATCCTTTAGTAACTCTAGCCACCCTCTTTTCCTTACGTTTAAATCCTTTTGTTTGAATAAATACTGTAGACTTTTGGGGTCCATAAACACATCTACATGGACTCCAAACAAGTAATGGCGCCAAATTTTCAAGGCAAATATAACTGCTGCCAATTCAATATCGTGAGTAGGGTAATTTTGTTCATGCTTTCTTAGCTGTCTTGAGGCCTAGGCAATAACTTTCCATGTTGCATTAAAACGTAGCCCAACCCAATCCTTGAAGCATCACAATAAACAACATAACCTTCTGTGCCCTTTGGCAGAGTTATGATAGGCATTGAAGTAAGCCTGTCCTTCAACTCCTGAAAAGTCTGCTCACATGCCTCTGACCACTGGAACTTGGCAGCTTTATGAGTCAACTTTGTCAATGGTGTAGAGATAGAAGAAAATCCTTCCACAAACCTTTGATAATAATCCACTAAGCCCAAAAAACTATGGATCTCTATAGCATTTAAGGGTCTCGGCCAATTCTTTACAGCTTCAATCTTTTGGCCGTCAACTCTAATACCTTCATCTATAATTACATGGCCAAGAAAAGCCACTGAAGTCAACCAAAACTCATATTTGGAGAACTTTGCATATAATTTATGATTCTAAAGTGTTTGCAATACTGCACGTAGATGATCAGCATGTTTGGCTTCAGACCGTGAGTAAATCAGGATATCATCAATAAATACGATCACAAATACATCTAGAAATGGCTTAAAGACCCGATTCATTAGGTCCATAAAAGCTGCTGGGGCATTAGTAAGCCCAAAATACATTACTACAAACTCGAAATGGCCATACATGGTCCTAAAGGTTGTCTTCGGAATATCTACTCCTTTAACACGCAACTGGTGATACCCCGACCGCAAGTCAATCTTTGAAAAACATTTGGCACCTTGCAACTGATCAAAAAAGTCATCAATCCTTGGAAACGGATACATTTTCTTGATTGTAACTTTGTTCAGCTATTGGTAATCTATACACATTCTCAATGACCCATCCTTTTTAGGAACAAACAAAATTGGTGCATCCCATGGCGATGTACTAGGCCTAATGAAACCTTTTTCGAGTAGATCCTTTAACTGTTCCTTTAACTCTCTTAATTCTGTAGGAGCCATCCTGGAAGGGGGAATTGATATTGGATGAGTATCTGGGAGTAGGTCAATGGAAAACTCAATTTCCCTTTCTTGAGGGATTCCTGGAAGCTCATCTAGGAATACATCTAGAAACTGACTCACCACGGGAACTTATTGAAGAGTCATTGGTCCATCCTCTGTGCCTCTTACTCAGACTAAATGATAGATAGCCTTTAGAAATCATTTTCTGGGCCTTAAGGTAGGAAATAAACCTACCCCTTGGCGTGGCAGCGTTACCTTTCCACTCCAGGATTGTCTCTTCCAGAAAATTGAATTTGACAACCTTAGTTATACAATCAATATTAGCATATCATGCAGCTAACCAGTCCATACCCATAATGACATCGAATTCAATCATATCTAATTCAATTAGATCAGCTAAAGTGAGACGATCATAAATCCACACTGCACAATCTTGATAAACTCGTCTAGCTATAATATTTTCACCAACCGGCGTAGATACAACAAAGGGTCTAGGGAAAGACTCAGGCTCTTCCCCAAACTTACTAGCAACGAGCGGGGTAACATATGAAAGAGTAGAGACAGGATCTATAAGTGCATAAACAACATGAGTAAAAATAGTCAATGTACCTGTAATAATATCAGGTGACGATTCCAAGTCCTGGCGACCGGCTAGAGCATAAGTGCGGTTCTGATCTCCGCCTGAACTGGATGCTTCTCCTCATCCTCTACCTCTACCATGACCTGGTGTAGTCTGTGGGCCTGTCCTAGAGGGACAAACAGTAGATGAAGAAGCTTTCATCAACCCTGTAGGCTGGGACATCTCACCCCTACCTCTACTTGGACAGTCTCAGATCCTATGCAGTCTGAGCAATAGCCTGTATCTTAGGAATTTTCATATCCTCTTGTGTGGCTGCTATTTTTCGTCCCTTAATCAATTCATCCTTAAGCCACACACATATCAATGAACTCTAGCTTGCATCGTACTCATAATATCGGGGGCGTACATGGCTAATGAATTAAACCTGAGGCTGTACTGTCGAACACTCATATTGCCCTGCCTATGGGCTAGAAATTGATCAAGTCTGGCCTTTCGAACCTCCTGTGGAAGATAGTGAGCTAGGAAGGCCTCTGAAAAATCCTCCCATTCAGCTGGGGGTGCATTTGATCCCCTAGACCGATTCCAAGCCTCGAATCACAAAATGGCTACATATCGTAACCTGAAAGATTCAAACTCCAGTGCCTCCACTACTGTTGCATGCATGAATCGAAGTACCCGATAAGTCTGATCAATAAACTCATGAGGATCCTCACGTGGGTCAGAGCCTGTCAATATAGGAGGACTTAGGCTGATAAAGTCTCGAGCCCTAGAACTTTTTGAGCCACCTAACCTAGCACTTGCCGATGCCCTTATTTGTTGGTGTTGTGTGTCTACCATCTGGGTCAATAATGAATAGCACTCCTGATTTCCTGGTCTTCTACTTCAAGTGGAGGAGCTACAGGTGCTGGTTCATCTCTAGCTATCTCAGATGCCACTGGAGCAGGAGGGGTCGGGGGTACTGGATCCTCTCTAGTCTCATAAGGTTCTGGATGAACTGGGATCTCTGGTGTCGGTGACTCACTTTGAGCTCCCAATCTATCCATATGGACAGGCGGGGAATGACTAGTACCTTCCCTCGCATCCGTGCCAACTCGTCGGGTAGTCATTTGTCTGGTCACATGCATTTCTGTAAACAAGGAATAGAAAAACATGAATTAGACTTCAGATATCTTATGACCTCGCTCTATTGCACGATCTACTAGATGAAAGAAGGATAACGATTCCCAAATGTCCCGTAGCCTCGTAATTATAGGTATGGTGCACAACACACCCATAAGCAAGATTCTACTAGACACGGCTTGTAGACTCCCTGGGATTCGACGTGCTCTGATACCAAGTTTGTCACTCCCCAAACCATGGGAGGCATGACTGACACCCAGAGCCCCAAAAGGCCGAGGGTGCCAAAATAGAGTGTGTTGACACCTAATTTTTACCCGCCACATTATGAATTAATTTGGAGCTTTTTAAATTTTTAAATAATTCTCGAAATAATGGTTTTGACAAAAAGGGATAAAATATTTTCAAATCAGCTTTACCAATGATTCTCAGTGATGATTATATTTTTTTCATATTTTACTTATGAAATTTATATAAATTACTTAAAAGAATTATTTTAAAATTGATTTCATAATAATATCCTTTTAAAAGATTAACGTTTAATTTTCCTCCAAAATTAATTCAAATGGGAGTTAATTGAAAATTGATTTTATAATTAATTAAAGAGTTTATTATGTGTCAAATATGTTTATTATTTTGAAGTTGTTTCAATTTAATAAAGCTCTAATATAATTTAAATCGATTCATTTCTAAGCCTATTATTTCAATTATAGCCAATTCATATTTAATTCTACCAATTTCTATTCAAATTGGCTATGCTTTTAAGTTAAAATGGCCACATTTTGCAAAATGTGGCCAAATCCTAAATACCCCTTGCAACTCCCCTTTATTTTTCAGCTATTTGGGCTAGCAAATGACCGACCCAGCTGGCCCAATTCCTTTGTCAGCCACCGCAGCCCAACCTTTTCCCCTAAACCCGCTCCGACCCGGCCCATTAACCCGTATATCCGCCCAACTCTCACCCCTTCTTTTCTTTCTCTTTCTCTCAGTCACCAAACAAACCCCTAGTTTATCTTCTTCTTTGTTTACCTCTCTGCAAACCCTAGCCGCTCTCTCTCTCCTCCATCTTTCTCTCTCATGCGTTATTGTACGAAGCAACGCGCTTTGTACAACACCTCGGCAGCCCAGTACCTTCCTTCACCCCTTCGTCGTCCTCAAAATGACAAACCCTTAAACCCTATTAAGCTTGTTTGCTCCTCACAACTTTTGATCCCTTACCCCCATTAAAATTCCCATTTTTCATCCCTTTTTCTCTGTCAAAAGGTGCGCTGGCAAGTCTAGAGGATTCTAGAACCCACCAGGTGTCACCCCCTCCGCGAAATCCGTAAAACTTATACAATTTTGTACAAGTTGTTGCTGTGAACATTGCTCTATCTGAGGAATTTGAATTCCTTATAAAAATCCCCAAAACCCCCTCTGGTTTTCCCCCCTAATTTCACCCAAAATTCCCTATAAATACCCCCTAGCTACATAAAAAGGAGCTGATTTTGGGGAAATATTGAGGGTTCTGGAGAATCGTTTCTCTAACCTCACGAAACCAGTCAGCTGTTTGGGGAAAAAACACTAAAATATTCGAGTTCTAAAAAGGGTTGGGTCATACTCTGGTGGTGGCAAGCTTTTCGGGTGATGTTCAAAGCCCGAGTTGCTGCCCTAAAAAAGGTAACCTCTTACCCTTTCCCTTTTACTATTTTCTTTTTCATTTTCTTCTATGATGTTTAAACTGTGATGAAATCTGGTTCTGGTCTTGTTTGTTAGCATTAAAATATGTGTTTAATGTTAGATTAATATTGTGATGATTTTTAGTAAATATCTTGTGTTATAAGTGTGGTGTTTCACTGTTTCTGTTGGACTATGTTGAAACAGTGAGTATGAGCATAAATTTGAGCCTAGATTATTGTTAAATGATGTTAAGTCTGTCTGGCTTAGTTCATAAAAATGTTTGGATTTGAACCTTGTTTGTTCCCAACCCCTCTTCATAATCATGTTCTTATTGGCTTACCAACTTGGCCTAAACTAATATTTCGTATATGTATTGATTAAGTGTTGATATGTTTTGCTCATGGCTATTTGTGATGATTTTTAAACTTGTTTTCCCTTTCCCTGTATAAACCCCTTGATTTCATTAGCCTATGTTCGACTTATATGATGATTCAATGCCAGAAACTTGAACATGAATTTGTTATTAAGATTAGGGATTGGTTTCATGATCAATGCTTGATCCCTTCTTGTTCATCCTAAATTGCTTTGATCTTATTCTTATGCTGCTTTCTTCTTTTTCCTTATTGTTTCTTGCTGTGTGTGATACCAACTTGTATACATGAATTGTTAGTGTCACTTTCTTACACTTAGGATGATGTCTAGATTAGCTTGAGTGCTGATAAGTTCTACTTATTCTTGTTTGGATTTATATGACATGTATATGAATGTTATACTTGTTTATTAATGTTCAACCCCTTCTTGTTTGCCTTGTTTTCCTAAATTTGGTAGAGATCCTATTTTCCTCTTCCTTTTTCCCCTTTACTGCCTTGTTAATGTCAAAATGGTTATAAGATGATGTTAACTTGTGTATATGAATTGGGTCAAGTTCTAGTGTTGTTTTCTCATGATTAAATTGGTACGTGTAATATTTTTTGAACAATGTGTCCTCTTAAAACTTCATGATTTCCATTGGTTCCTTGTTTGTCTTGTGTGACATGAAAATGCCATGGATTTTAGACTTATTATTAGAACTAATTGACAAGAGGGTTACTGTTGAGCAATCCTTCCCCATGTCTCCCCTGATTCCTTTAGGCTTGATTAAAGCTCCTATCCAGCTTCTTTTCCCTTTTCTTTACTAACTTGATCATATTAAAATGACTGTGTGTGAGCTTGTTAATCATGGTTTAGAATTTGTTTGTCTGGTTTGGAAATGTTGAATCCTTGTTGTTGTATGCATAATAACTCTGTTATAATTAGGAACTAGAGGTGAGTCATATCCTGCCATGACATGCTCTTCACCTCTGTAAGTTCTTCTGATCTATCCTTCAATATATATTGTCTTCATTGCTTGTTTTGTGTGCTACATATGAACTGTGAAATGGTAGGATTTGGCTGTTATTTTAAGCATGATGTTATTTTAGGTTCAGTCTGTGCTGTGAAATTATGTTAGAACTGTGGAATGGTTTTGATCTTTACCATGATAATAGTCTCCTCTAAATGCCCTTTCCCTAGTTCTTATATGAGTTTCAATTAGTGATTGATGTTTAAAATTTGTCCAGCCTTCTTGACTGGTCTATGACTGGTATGTGATTTCTTGATTCGGTTCTTAAATTAGTATTTTGTTCAAATTATATGGAATCTGCTCTATATGTTTAAATCTAAGTATTGAAAAATGTTGAATATGTACCTTATGCCTATGTGATACCACTTCTGTGCATCTAAGAATACATGTCTTGTTTGAACCATTCCCTACCCCCTTATTCATTTTATGGAAAATGGTTAATCCATATGAATGTTTTGAAATGGCTAAGTTTCATAAAACATATGTCTTAAGTGATAAAATTAGTGATTCTATTGTATGAGTGTCCCTGTTTCATGTGCTTAATTTGGTATAAAAATCTGCGTATATTTCTCTTAAGTGTGAAATCTACACTGTTTAAATTACTCTTGCTTAATTTAGTTAAAATATGTACTAATCTTTATCTATTTTTACTCTTCCTACGCATGAAATATGGTGGAGTCCAATTGGACTCTCAAAATCCCCCTTTCCATTTATTCAGTTGGACCTAGCCCAACAACTATCCGGATCAGCTTGTTCAAAGCCCAAAAGGGCCGAGTTGTTGAAAAGAAGGAGAAGCAGCTGAAGAAGAAAAGGGGCCAAGCCCAAGCGCTACATCGGAAAATGTCAAAATGTACTGAATAAATAAATTGTGCCAAAGCCCATAACATTCTGCAGCAGCAGTAGCCCAAAGGGATGAAAAATGGACAAAGTGGACTAAGTCCAAAGTAAAAACGATGGTGGGCCTAAAGAGGGCCCACACACTAGTATTAGGACAGAGATTAACATTTTAAAATGTCTTCTTTACTTAGTTGATAGATTTAATTGTATAATTGAACTAACTTTGAAAAACGTGGTTAAATTATCCCTAAACGACATCAACATTTCTTATAAACATTTTTATGTAATAACTTACTGTTTCACTTGCTTAATTGCTTAAAGTCAACTCTTTTATGAAAAACAAACTCTTTCATATTGTATTTATAGAATAACCCTCTTATATATAAAACTAGCTTTGAAAATCAATTCCGTTTTTAAAGTTAATCAACAAGTTAGTTTTTCAAACAAGCCCGGGCAACCGCGAGTTAGCGGATACTCTTGGTGCCTTAACACCCTTCCAATAGTATTAACTTAAACCCTTCCCCTTAATCTCTTAATTTTTAAAGTCTTTATCTGTTTTGGGATTTTAAAAATTCTTATAAGTTTTTCTTGGTTTTTAGTTTATAAAAACTAAGTGGCGACTCTTGCTTTTAATTGAAAATGTTTTGGAAACTTTAATTATATTTTCGAAACAAACCTTTCAACGAACAAAGCCATATTTTTCTGTCTTTGCCCGAAAAGGATCAAAACAGAAATGGCGACTCCGCTGGGGATAATTCAACTAGGTTCTAACCTTATTGTTTGAAACTAACTTGTTTGACTAACTATTCTAAATTGTAATAATTGTAACTTTATTGCTTTCCTTAAATTGTTATTTTTTCCTCAATTATAAACTGTTCATGGCATTTTCCGCCTCTCTTGGCAAAGCATTAGAATGCATTAGGGGTAAAAAGACGATTACGCAAATCTTTGCGGTCGTTCTTGATAAAACACATAATTTTCGAAATAGACGAGTGAAGTAGTTGACCCGCGATCGGATAACGGTCACTTGTTGTTTCAAGCTTAGGTTGTCCGCCCGGGTTCCAGGTCAATTTCGAAACCTATTCTAGAAACTCCATATAGAGCAAAACAAAATCCCGAAAATAGGCATTATCCTAGGATGTCATAATATCCAAGGGATATTAAGTCAATTAGTAAACCACCAAAACATATCAACGGATTTCCGACCCAACGACATAGCATCCAACTATGTGTTGTTTGAAAGACGTATGTGTTGTAACAAGACTATTGTCCTGGGTTGGGGCCTAACAGGTTATTATATTTTGTAGGATGTCAAAATTCTTCAAGTTTGACATGGTAAAAGAGACGACTCTCCTCCTCCGAATGTGGTGGATAAATTTGGGTCCTAACCGTCAGAGGACAGTCCGTCAGTAAGAAGGAAGAAGATCGACGCACTATAGTAGGGTTGACTCAGGAAATCGAAGATATGAGAATGGGAATAGCCCAGCTCGATACAAAAATGACCAAGAAAGCCTTATAGGCTGGGGAATTACCTATGCATGAACAAGTGGTGAAACTCCAAGGCGACATGTGGTTGAGACAATTCGAGCTTAGGAGCATTGCCGGAGCATCCAAGAGGAGTAGGAATGAGGAAGGACCTTCCATGTCATATCTTTAGTATCTTCTCCCCTGCGTGGGTTTTATTTCCATGTATGTCTTTACTTTACCTAAATTCGCCCCTGCGTGGGCGTGACTTTTGTGCAAATATTCTTTCCCCTAAAATGTATCCCCATTTCGGCTAGCATTTGTATCGCTTTGAAAAAGGGAAGTTTTCCATATATACATACATGCTATTTTAGGGGGCAATATAATGGTTCAGATACGTCACATACGTCTTTCAAACTCGCTAGGCCTAACCTTGGCATAAAAAGGTCACGCAGTTAGGACGCAATATAAGCATGATATTATTGTGATATAAACTATTTTATGTGCTAGGTGTGTTTCTTGAATCAAGGAAAAAATTGGTCCGCTCTATCCTGAAATTTTCTTGAACACCGTAAGCAAAAATATAAGCCCACTATCTAAAGTCCGACAAAAATACTCCAAGTCTTCCAAGTTTCTCTGAAAATCCTAAAGCCTTCTAAAAACTTCCTAAAAAATTCCTAAAAAATTCAGTTCTTTCAGGAAAGGTTGAAACGGAGGCCATGATATCGATACTTGTCGCCACTTTCGGGTTGATTTGGAATACCTCATTGACATGGGAAAAATCAAGCTGGAGTTTCCCCCTTATCATACTTGAAGAAAAAATCGAGAAGAGTCTAGCAGATCCCATCATCCAGAGCTAAAAGTAGCAAAAGTAGCAGAGTTTTAGCTTTCAGTTTCTTTGTATTTATTTTCGATGTCGTCTTTCACTTTCCCCTTGTATTTGGAATAGTGGATGAACTGAAATAAGACAAATTATATATCACAAGTTTGAACTACGTAGGATCTGAATTCTCCTTTATGAGATACGTAGGCAGCCTTCAAGGCTCGGCCCATGTCTTAAAGAAATTGTCATTTATCGACATTGACGAAGACGATGAAGAGTTCAGGAGAACAATAGGCAGAGATGTTACAAGATCAACAAAATCAATCTTTCCTGACAAAACCTACTAATCCCAAATCAACGGACAAAATCTTGTCCTTTGAAATGATTGAGTCAAAATCACCCGTGGACCAAATTTCCTTGATGAAAAGTAACTTTTATGTGTTTGAAGTAATTCCTATGTGTTTATTTCATGCCATATATCTTGTATTATTTTTCACTAACAAAAAACTAACATAGCGACTTTTGAGTTGTTTTTCATTTCAAAAGATAAAAGAAACAGGTTTGTGTTGTCAAAAGCTGGCTGAACACTCTTACTTCACTCGCTCGAAAGAACACTTAGATCCGTCCTCTGACCCTCGGTTGTCTGCAGAAAGAATGACTGATAGTGAGGAATAAAATGCCCTGGCTATAAGAGACAGCGTCATCGCTGAACAGAATGAAATGATCGCAAAACTTGCGAAGAAATTAGAAAGGATGCAGGAAGAAGTGCAAAAGGTGAAAGACATTGCTAGCTTGGCAATCGCCGCCAATACTCCTGCTTTGGGAGATTCTCAGCCCCCTCCTCAAAACCCTCCACTCAATTCTTCGCAAATCGAAAATCAACCAAAAGACATCCCCTTCTCTTTCATTCCCAGGCCTTCAAACGAACCTGTCCACAATAACCCCTCCCTCATCAGGTCCGTGTACAATACCCATACTCCTCTTGTTGAACATACTAACCAGAACAACGATCCAGGTTCCTATTTCACACAAAACCCTCCAAACCTCCAGAACGCTCCACAAAACAACTAAAACTCCCAAAACAACCATCCTAATGCCACCAACATAGTTAGCCCACATAATTTTACCCCCACATACACGAATATTATTCCACATGTCTAGCCCTCACCCGCGCAGAACATACCTCCCATTTTCCATGCAATAACATAACCATACCCCATCCTCCAGGAGAATCTTGAGCTAGATCATTATGAAGAGAAAGAAAGAGAGCTGAAGGCTACAGAAATGAAACACGACCTCGATATGGCACAAATAAGGGAAGAAATGGCCCAGATTCGAGGGTTACGGAGTTTGCCTTACGAGAAAGGCTACGATTATGATGATCTCTGCATTCACCCTGAGATGAACCTGCCAGAAGGTTTCAAAATTCTAAAATTTGAAATCTTCAATGGTGTTGGGAGTCCCGAAGCCCATCTAAGGAGTTAATGTGATCAGATGGTCGGTGCTCGAAGAAACGACACCCTGCTTATAAGACTCTTTAGCAAAAGTCTGAATGGAGAGGCATTGGAATGGTTCGCCTCCCAGGAATTGAAGAAGTGGTTCAAGTGGAGAGATCTCACCAAAGATTTTGCCCGGAGATTTGCATATAACGTAGAAGTCGTCCCAGATCGATATTCCCTGGGACGCATCAGGCAAAATTCAAATGAAGATTTCAGAGATTATGTTTACCGGTGGAGAAAAGAGGTCGCGAGAGTCCGGCCTCCTATGACCGAAGAAGAAATAAGCGCAATGTTTATGCGCGCTCAAGAGTCGGAAGTTTATGAAAAGATGATATCGGCGGTAAAAGCCCAGTTTGCCGACTTAGTCAAAATCGGAGAGATTGTGGAAGAAGGGCTCCGCAGTGGCAAAATCGCCAAAACCCCGATTTCAACAGGACCTACCAGACCCCCGAAGAAAAAAAAGAAAGGAGGTATCTTTGGTGTCTTTCAATCCTAGTCCAAAACCATAGAAACCCTTCGGAGCTGGTTACAAGAAGCCACTTGTTCCAACAACCCTCATCCAGCTCCACAAAATCCTTAATCGATTTACTATACTCAGCCTATTTTCCAAGCTCCACAACCAAACGTGCAGCCCATATACAAAACTCCAGTCCAGAATACACAATACACCTACCAAGCACCTCCCTAGAATTTTCAAGTATACCAAAGAGCTCTTGAAAACTAGAACAACCATCGGGTTCCTCCTCCCGCTAACCCCCGTCTCCCCCGGCCAAATTTGGACAAGAAAGTTCCTCAAACTTTCACTCAATTAGCCGAGACCTGAACTCAGTTATATAAAAGACAGAAGGCCGCTGGATTAGTTCAGCCCATTCAGTATAAACTAGGTAATGTCAACTCTCCTTTCTACAAAGCTGATCGGTATTGTGCTTTTCACTCTGGAGGCGTCGGACACAGCACAGAGGATTGCATCAATCTAAAACACAAGATTCAAGGTTTGATCGATCATAAGGTAGTCACCTTACAGACAGAAACGCCAAATGTTAATAACAACCCACTTCCGAATCACGGAAGAGCCACTGTAAACATGATCGAAATAGAGGAAGAATGGTTCGCAAGAAAGTCCATAGTGTCGGCGAGCCCCAGAAAGCCTGAGGAACTAGAAAGGTTTGTAGCTGCTTTGAGCATCACGGAGAAGCCGTAATTTGCTGTGTTGGTGCCGACTGAAAAATAGTTTGTAATTGAAGCTGCCGCAACTCACGGCATGACAAGATCAATGAGATGTTATGTCCTCGATAATTTGGTAGATGATGCTTACAAGAAGAGTCTGCAGAAAATTCCAATCACTAAAGGCGAAGCAGAAGAGTTTTGGAAAAGAATGCAGCCAAAATAGTACTCGATTGTGAAGCACTTGGAAAAAAAACCCGCTCAAATTTCTATTTGGGCATTGCTCATGAGTTCCCTGTACCACAGACAAGTGTTACTCAAGGTTCTAAATGAAGCTTACGTGCCTATGCGTACCAGTGCAGAAAACTTGAGTGCCATGGTAAGCCAAGTCCTAGGAAGCCACCGCATCTATTTCAGTGATGATGAGTTGCCATTTGAAGGCGTGACGCACAACAAGGCTCTACATATCACTATTTAGAGTCAAGAAAAGATTGTGAAAAGGGTACTGATCGATGACGGATCAAAATTGAACATTTTTCCATTGTCAATAGTGACACAGTTGGAATAATATTTGGGAAAGGACAGAGTTACAGAGAGGAACCCTTGGAGAAGTCAACCTATGATGGGACCCGCTGAATTTCGGACAGAGTTACAATTCATAGATATTACCACTAGTTACAATTTGCTTTTGGGACGGACATGGATCCACGAAGCTGGGGTCGTGCCATCAAACTTGCACCAAATGGTGAAGTTCTTTTGGGAAGGGAACGAAGTGGTAATCTATGGAGAGGGAAGCAACCTGAGTCCCCCAAACGGCTGTGTCCCCACAATCGAAGAGGTCCCGAGAGGGAGTGACTTCTACACGATGGAAATTGTGAATGCCACAGAAGAGGACCTGTCTCCTCAATTCCTATGCCTTCCATTTACAAGATGCTTGCAACCATAATGCTGAGGTGTGGTTATGAACCAGGCTTGGGGCTAGAAAGGAACTCTGACGGTCGAATCAAACCTTTAAGTATCCCTGGATAGTTGAGCAAGCACGAATTGGGGTATGTGACCAAAGAAGGTGAAGCCAGCAACAAAGAAAAGAAGAGGTCAGGTCTGCCCAAGCTTTTTCCTCATTTGTGTCAATCATTCCCAGTACGCGTCAGTACTCCAAGCGATGGTTTGGAGGATGGAATAGGGTATCTGTTTGAGAAGTGTGATGCTATTGCGGAAGAAGCTCCCGAAAAAACCACAATCAGGAAACTTAAACCCGGCGAGAAGTTGCAACACTGGGTCTCCACTCCCTTGGCTACTCTCCACTCGGCTACTCTCCACTCGGCTGGGTAGACAAAGACTTTGTTTTATAAAATTTGGTGATGGTACAGATTACGCTCTGTGAACCGCCCTTTATATTTTGAAATTGCTCGTACTGTTTACTTCTTGCTAAATGTCACGACCCAATTTCTCAAGTCATGATGGCACCTACAACCCCCTAGTAGGAGAATCAATTCCCGTAGCCCAGAACAACTCGTAATGTGTTACTACCTAACCAATATGCTCAACAAGCTGAGATAAGAAGAAGCAGAATGTAAAGGTAGACAAAACGGAAGCAAAACTTGAATATAAATACATAAAGGAAACTACGCCAACCCAAGACTTGGTATCAATAGTACATAAGCTTCTAATAGAATACAAGTCCTAGAAGTAACAAAATACAATACAAATTTGCCTCTGAAAGTACAAGGAGAAACAGTACAACAGATGAGATGTAGACAAGCCCCAATCGTCAGGCGCTCACCTTAGTCTCAAAGAACCAAAAGCTACACGAGTCTCCAATGTGATTAACGGTAAAAGCTCAGCTAATATCTGCACCAAAAAGTGCAGAAGTATGGTATGAGCACCAAAACCACGGGTACTCAGTAGCTATCATTGGCCGACTGAGCGCATATAAGATATAAAAGCAGTAGGTAATAGATAGCAAGAAAGCAGTCACTGAAGCAATAAGCAAGGCACAAGGAGCTAGCACAGATCATCCATAATCAAGAGCTTCAAGTAACACATGCTAGCACAGAGATACAATTACATAGAATCACAGGTGAAGGAAAGGAAAATGCACCTGGAGTCCCTGCACAATAATATAAGTACGTAGAGAGAGAGTTGAGAAAATATCGGTATACCGGTAACCTCAAGTAGAAGAAAAAGATGGAGAGCAGTCTAACATACTCAAAATGGAATCAACCAGTATAAGGAAATCGTAACACCAATCAAATCACATGATAGCATAACCAGGGCGTCACCTCACAAGTACCACCCTAGGATGAAATAACTAGACCATAATAACCGAGAGGTACCACTCAACTTCCCACAAGGATAGAGCCAGGATCTCACACTCTGCTCAGAAGGCCATACAAAAGTGCCTCTATAAGATAGGACTCCAAAGCCCTCTCAATAATCAGACATCCCACAACCAAAGCCTCACTAGCCATCACTAATCTTTGAAGAATCGGGTGCCAAGACAAGCTCTAAGTAAAAACAGGAGTAAATATAGTCTACCTACATTCCCAACGGCCGCCCATACAATTGTGGAACACAATCAAGTGAAATCAAACCCTCCGGCATCCCATACTACGGGATCGTATACTGAACACACAAAAAACAAGGGTGGAATCCAATGCATGATATGATATGATATGATGTGTGAAATAGAACCTCTGTATGTACCTCCTCTGGTGCCAATAGGGCCCAACAGGCAGATTTCTTGGAAGGACTCAGCCCGTATACCTCTACTCCACCGTATACCCTTCACTCCGGCGCACGCAACCCGAAGCCCGAAGCCCCAAGTCCGGAGTGGAAAGGTCCATGGAGGTCCCTGACCCCATACTAAAACTAAGTATCAAGACATGTCATCCGGAAGCAAGTCCGGGATCAAGATAGAGACCCAGTCTCGAATATGCATGCCCAGACCATGTCCAGGACTAAAGTAGTAGAAAATGCCTCAAAAACCCCTCCAAGGGTGCCCGGGCAGAACCGGGTCTAAAACTGTAGTAAATCAAGTCTAGTGCTCCGCCCTGCAGAGACTAGTATCAGTAATAAAATCAAGTTTGGTGCTCTGCCCCGCAGAGACTAGTATCAGTAATAAAATAAGGTTTGGTGCTCTGCCCCGCAGAGACTAGTATCAGTAATAAAATCAAGTCTGGTGCTCTACCCCGCAGAGACTAATAACAGTAATAAAATCAGTGCGAAAACATCCAAAAATCCCCTTTTTGATAATCAATAGTACCAAAAATGGGCACCCCAAGGCTATGCAAATTTAGGAAAACTGTCGGTAGTGGCTCGCAGCCAAAACTGTAGTAAAACATGCAGGGGAAAACCTTTTCCATGGATGATATGCTCGCACACAAATATAAAAGTATCCAAATGGCTCACAACAAGTCCTATCAGCCCTGTACAGGCCCAACATCTACTCAGCAGACATAACCAGCCTAAAAGGATAATCTCTATGTCCGAGACTCGCGAACATTCTCCAATAACCCACCATCTATGTTCTAGAGTCAATACAAGGGCACACAGGACCACAAGGGTAATATACAATACTGCGCGAATACTACAAACAACACATGAAATAACGGACGAACAAGGTGGACAAGGTCTGAGGTACCAACCTATAATAACCCACCCAAGGATGTTAATTAATACAGTTATAGCCTATATACGCAGAGTCTAGGTAGGAAATCCATAACCTACCTTTCATCTGATGACTAGCTGCGGGAACGGCGTCGTCCAGGCTCAAACTGCTCCGGAAAGCTCAAAATTACAAAAACACTTTCAACTGAAGTCCCAAAGGTGTCTCTATGAAGCCTCACAAACCAAGGTAATGGAACAATTGCTAGAATAAACGAGGCTGCAAGAACGAGCCATAGCCATTTGATAAGGTGTTAATGTCACACTCGTGACCAGCCAACTCCAAAGCATAAAATGAGGCCAATAACAATAACAAATGGCAGCTAAATCAAACAACAATATGCAACTCAAATCTCAAAGGAGCGACGAGCTCCCGAGGCACTATTTAAAGGCGTACTTCATGTCATTCAATCCAATAACTATCGTACGTGACTCAAATAAGAATCACACCAATTTCCAGTACTTCAAAAACCTTAACACCATCAACATACAACAATAACAACCCAATTTAATATGACAAAGGGGCTTCCCAGATCCACAGATCCAAAATACCACTTCGTGGCTCGGAAATCCATAAAATATTACTAGAACATATAATAATGAAGGAGGGTCATAGTAGGAAGGTTACCTCGACAAAAATCTTTGAAATACCAAGCTAAACATGCTGTTATAAGGACCCACCACGAGCTGTAACAATATACGGCAAGAAAACACGACAAACATGCCGATAACAAGAAGTTCTCCTCGGAATTGATTCTAAAGCTCAAATTAAGAATGAGTCGAGGATTTAGAACCCTTACCTTCCGATAATCAAATGATAATAGCATAAAAATATCAGTTCCACGAACTGCCTCCTTGCAGTAGCAAAAAAATGGAGCCAAAATGACGAGAAAACTATACCACGATGATGAGCTCGCGGCGTAGAGCAACTTCCGAATTGAAAGGATCAAGGTCCATGGGTTATTTCTAAGGTTTATATCTGATTTTGTAAGGTTTTGGTCTATTTTTATGGGTTTAAAACGAAGGAGAAGCTGATTTATAAAGGCAAACCAACTTAGGATGTGAGCCCCACCTTGACATGTCTGCTTGTGCAGTCTTACGAAAAATGTGAATATCTCTTTATTATGAAGTCGTATGAACGAACGGTTTAGTGCATTGGAAACTAGACTCGTAGACCTTCGATTTGGTATATTGGGGGCCCACTAAATTTTTATAGATTGGGAGAAACACCCCAAGACATTTAACCCAAATTTGAAGAAAATTCTTTAAAAGGTATTTACAATAACTTTTTCCGACTTTTGTTTCGCAACTTGCTTGACTTCAAAACTTATCATACGACCATTTTGCGATTATAATACCTCATAACACATCCTTCTTTGTATATTAGACACTATTAGTCTTACCAAAAAGTCACGGGTTACTTTAAACCTTCCAAACGGGCGAGGTGTTACACGAGGCATTTATTTAACTCAAACTTTCGAGTAAGGGATTCCTTTGACCTAGAACCTTGGTTTAATTCTTTGATATTACCAAGAATGTTGTCAGAAGTCAACGATTTCCAAAGTTGAAGCTCTAAAATAAGAAACTGCCATAAAGACCAAACAAATGGCCCGGGCACCAAACTACCTGTCCCGAGAAGCCATAAATGACTTTGGCCGCTACAAGTAAGCTCTAATGGTACAAGAAAGGCGAGAATGTGTAAATGACCAAAAGGGTCATTACATCATCCACTACTTAAATTAATTTCGTCCCCGAAAGTCAGGAAGGAAGAAAAATACCAGAGATTTAAGAATAGCGGATATAACGCCCGCACTACTCGCTCAGACAACCCGGGTAACCTCCGCGACCAGACGACACCTAATAGAACAGAACCAAAGAAAGCAACCAAGAGTTAATTTCTTACTAGCCAAGCTAGATTTCAACCTCCAAAGATATGCCAACCCAAACTGAACCTCGAGAATCTTAACCAAAAAACACCTACAAAACACCAAAACCAGAGCACCAAGGCTATCAACACACAGAACTCGAATACTCAAAACTATACCAAGTTTACCAGAAAATCCGTCAACCCAAAACTCCAACTCATGAGCTCGTTGTTCCACAAAACCCTTTTTTTTTATTCTGAACTGAATCCTTTAGCACCACAAACAGGAAGTTGTATACAAGACGAACACTCAAACCACCCTCAAAGCATCAACTAACACACCGGAGATCCATAGTTCCTACTTATACTTTACCACGAATGAAGTCACCCACTTTATTCAAACTCATTTTAAGCCAAGATATAGGCTACTAGCCTTTGCCATCTAAGATAACAACCCATAGCATATCATTGAAAATGAAGTTACCTGTCTTGACTGACCACCAACGAATGAACGAACATTTTTTTCTAACATCAAATTCGCTAACTGAACCGTGCCAGGTCTGAATCAGCTGAAAGAGAATGAACCAGGGCAACCTGCCCAAAACACCCAAACAAAAACCACGATCCTGCAAGAAGTGTGGTAAGCCTACCACGAAGTCTGTAACCATAAGCCAAGCTCCCAACTCTAGAAAACACTACTGCTACTCCAAACACTCGAACACCATTTGAATGTGAAATTGCCTTACGAATCTCACCTCAGGAAGAAGTTCACTATGCCAGGAATATCAAGTCCAAACACCCCGAAGGCAAAGGAAAAAGGTGCATGGGGTTCAAAGTTACCATCTAGCCATAGAAATTTTTGCATATACTTTCAATTCATTCCTTTGAATTGAATCAACCGCTCTACTGGTTCTACAAACAACCAACCACTTCGAAGCATATACCCTAACGAACTTCTAGTCCATACTGGCCGAATCTAACCAACACTGGAACCCCACATAAACAGCAACTCTAGAGGAATCAATTAAACAAGCTTTCAAATCCTTGGCAAATGAATGGCGGTTACTAGTCTCTACGTATAATCAGAACTAAAAATAGCAACGCTAGTCTCAACCCGCATAAGCTGACCACATAAAGCATACACCACTACTGAAGCTCAAACTTACACCGCTGAGTCTGTCCAACCATGGTAGAAGGACCTCGTACTAACTAGAATAATGCTGAAATCTGGAATATCCCACCTCTTGCAGAGGTTTGCCAAGGACTAGGTGTCCAAGGCCAATAGCCGCATCCGCAACTGAAGTAAAGAAGCTAAGTTGCCCGCACCCACTGCCTCCCGGCACTAGGATGCTGCAACGAAATAGAAACTACCACGAACCATCTGATGTAACCTTCCAAGCCATGATTCTGAACCCCAACTTTAAAAACTACCAACTAAAGACTTGGTCAAACCAGGATGCTCCCAATGAACCCGTAAGAACCCAAGCAAACTAGGCCTGAATATGCAAATTGCCAACACCGCAGTTGCTATTGAAACAAAACCAATCGATGGAAAACCCACAACAATGTGTAGACGGCTGAATCAAATCACCGATACACAATCCCAAAGCAAACCTTCATCGCCACCTCAGGAAACTACGGGGACACATAAAAAAATACAAAGAGCATCTCCCTTCTTTTTCAACAAAACAAAAATGATTCCTTAGCACATACTAAAACTAACGAATCCTTTCTCGAATAATAACCTGAAGCCATTACCTTAATACTCATAGCTACACGTCAAATTCAATAAGGCAGGAGAAGGATGGGCCGGATGCCCAACTCACCCGAAATGCTTACAAATACAACCTAACCACGAGGTTACGATCAACACTTAGTCGGAAGTGCTTCAAGTCAAGCCCCAATCACGATACCAACATCCAGAGCTCATCGAAAGAACTACGATTAATATTCATTCCAACTAGAGCTAGGGATACAACCAAACACCCAACGGACCAGGAAGTGGAGGAGACTATGGGAACAACCCATATACCTGCCAACCTCCTAAAATAATCAACAAAGAGGGTCGACTCTAGACACTCGGGAGACCAAACCAATCTATGCACACTAGCATAACCAATATCTCCCAACTGAGGCAAAATCTCAACTCCGGCCAACTACCAGTAATACACCAAACCATCACATGGATCTCTAGCCATGCTAGATAACGGCCTAGGCAACAACCATCTAGGAACATTCAACAAGGGAAACTCAACCACAAGTCCAAAATCACAATGAAACAGGGATAACCCAACTAGAAATAGACTAACAAGAACTACCCACAAGCTACAACTCCGGGAAAACACCTCTCAAGGCTATCTTACCCCCATACACTACTAAAGAATAAACTACCAACAAAAAAAGATATCGATACTACAATTCGAGTAGCCAAACAACTTAAACAAGTAGCAGGTAGGCATATAAGCAATTACACGACATAAGGGATAGAGACGCAACACGAGCGGGACTAACATATGTCGAAGGTAGCAAAATCCTAACCTGCAGCAATAATATCAGAAACCTCTACCTCTGGCCCACCAAGAGGAGTATCAAGCTGATGGGATATAACTCTGGACTGAGTAGTCAAAACTAAAGGCCCTACCGGCCCTCGCCGGGGACAAGATCTATAAAGGTGACCAATCTCTCCACAATGATAACAACAAGGCTATCCGGGATACACAATCATGGGGTAATTCCTATAAAAGTACCCATGCTCACAACACCAAAAACAACCTATACAAGATGAAGTCCGACGGGAAAATCTCGCCTCGTACTCCAATACAGACAGACAACCTTGCTGAATAACTAGAAGTGTAACCCTAACTGAAGCACCACTCACAGAACCAGGTACGGAAATACTCACCGGAGGGCTCAGAGTCCTAGCCACGGTGTCTTGAAGCACTGAGGTCATTATAAATCCAATCAAAGGTTGGGCTGACCCCACACCCCCTATCTAGTATAGTAAACCTTCACTCTGAAGTCCTGGCGCTGATGGAAGCACTAAAGCAACAGGTACAGAAGCCTCAGCACCAACCGCTATCACACTCGTATGAGGCATCTCAGAATGAATGAATAACCAAAGTTTAGAAGTCAATAGAGCCAGGAACACACGATGAGGAGCCAAGAAGATAAAACTTTTCCTAACAATGCCCTGTAGCCTCCCGCAAATAGGATACGGACGTCATCATACTGATCCGCGAGACTCTACTTAGACACTTGCTTCTGTACCATGACACTAGTGAACCTAGGGCTCTGATACCAAGCTATCACGACCCGATTTCTCAAGTCATGATGGGACCTATAACCCCCAGTAGGCGAACCAATTCCCGTAGCCCAGAACAACTCGTAATGGGTTACTACCTAACCAATATGCTTAACAAGTTGAGATAAGCAGAAGCAGAATGTAAAGGTAGACAAAACGGAAGCAAAACTCGAATATAAATACATAAAGGAAACTACGCTTCTAATAGAATACAAGTGCTAGAAGTAACAAAATACAATACAAATTTGCCTCTGAAAGTACAAGGAGAAACACTATAACAGATGAGATGTAGACAAGCCCTGACCGTCAGGCACTCACCCTAGTCTCAAAGATCCAAAAGTTGCACGAGTCCCCAACGTGATCAACGGCGAAAGCTCAGCTAATATCTGCACTAAAAAGTGCAGAAGTATGGTATGAGCACCAAAACCACGGGTACTCAGTAGGTATCATCGGCCGACTGAGCGCATATAAGATATAAAAGCAGTAAGTAACAGATAGCAAGAAAGCAGTCAGTGAAGCAATAAGCAAGGCACAAGGAGCTGGCACAGATCATCCATAACACAGAGCTTCAAGTAACACATGCTAGCACATAGATACAATTACATAGAATCACAAGTGAAGGAAAGGAAAATGCACCTGGAGTCCTTGCACAATAATATAAGTAAGTAGAGAGAGATTTGAGAAAATGGGGGTATACCGATAACCTCAAGTAGAAGGGAAACACGGAGAGCAGTCTAACATACTCAAAATGGAATCAACCAGTATAAGGAAATCATAACAAAAATCCAATCACATGATAGCATAACCAGGGCATCACCTCACAAGTACCACCCTAGGATGAAATAACTAGACTATATTAACCGAGAGGAACCACTCAACTTCCCAGAAGGATAGAGCCAGAATCTCACACTCTGCTCAGAAGGCCACACAAAAGTGACTCGATAAGATAGGACTCCAAAGCCCTCTCAATAATCAGACATCCAACAACCAAAGCCTCAACAGGCTAGCCATCACTAATCTTTCAAGAACCGGGTGCCAAGACAAGCTCTAAGTAAAAACAGGAGTAAATATAGTCTACCTACAGTCCCAATGACCGCCCATACAACCGAGAAACACAATCAAGTAAAAGCAAACCCTCCGACATCCCATACTACGGGAGCATATACTGAACACACAAAAAACAAGGGTGGAATCCAATGCATGATATGATATGATATGATGTGTGAAATAGAACCTCTGTATGTACCTCCTCTGGTGCCAATCGGGCCCAACAGGCAGGTTTCATGGAAGGACTCAGCCCGTATACCTCTACTCCACCGTATACCCTTCCCTCTGGTGCACGCATCCCGAAGCTTGAAGCCCAAAGTGGCAAGGTCCATAGAGGTCCCCGACCCCATACTAAAACTCAGTATCAAGACATGTCATCCGGAAGCAAGTCCGGGATCAAGATAGAGACCCAGTCTCGAATATGCATTCCCAGACCCTGTCCAGGTCTAAAGTAGTATAAAATGCCTCAAGAACCCCTCCAAGGGTGCCCGAGCATAACCGGGTCTAAAACTGTAGTAAATCAAGTCTAGTGCTCCGCCCTGCAGAGACTAGTATCAGTAATAAAATCAAGTCTGGTGCTCTGCCCCGCAGAGACTAGTATCAGTAATAAAATAAGGTATGGTGCTCTGCCCCGCAAAGACTAATATCAGTAATAAAATCAAGTCTGGTGCTCTGCCCCGCAGAGACTAATACCAGTAATAAAATCAGTGCGAAAACATCCAATATTCCCTGTAGCCTCCCGCAGATAGGATACGGACATCATCATACTGATTTTCGAGACTGTACTTAGACACTTGCTTCTGTACCATGACACTAGTGAACCTAGGGCTCTGATACCAAGCTATCACGACCCGATTTCTCAAGTCATGATGGGACCTACAACCTCCAGTAGGCGAACCAATTCCCGTAGCCCAGAACAACTCGTAATGGGTTACTACCTAACCAATATGCTCAACAAGCTGAGATAAGCAGAAGCAGAATGTAAAGGTAGACAAAACGGAAGCAAAACTCGAATATAAATACATAAAGGAAACTACGCTTCTAATAGAATACAAGTGCTAGAAATAACAAAATACAATACAAATTTGCCTCTGAAAGTACAAGGAGAAACACTACAACAGATGAGATGTAGACAAGCCCCGACCGTCAGGCACTCACCCTAGTCTCAAAAATCCAAAAGTTGCATGAGTCCCCAACGTGATCAACGGTGAAAGCTCATCTAATATCTGCACTAAAAAGTGCAGAAGTATGGTATGAGCACCAAAACCACGGGTACTCAGTAGGTATCATCGACCGACTGAGCGCATATAAGATATAAAAGCAGTAAGTAACAGATAGCAAGAAAGCAGTCACTGAAGCAATAAGCAAGGCACAAGGAGCTGGCACAGATCATCCATAACCAAGAGCTTCAAGTAACACATGCTAGCACATAGATACAATTACATAGAATCACAAGTGAAGGAAAGGAAAATGCACCTGGAGTCCTTGCACAATAATATAAGTAAGTAGAGAGAGATTTGAGAAAATGGGGGTATACCGATAACCTCAAGTAGAAGGGAAACACGGAGAGCAGTCTAACATACTCAAAATGGAATCAACCAGTATAAGGAAATCATAACAAAAATCCAATCACATGATAGCATAACCAGGGCATCACCTCACAAGTACCACCATAGGATGAAATAACTAGACTATATTAATCGAGAGGTACCACTCAACTTCCCAGAAGGATAGAGCCAGAATCTCACACTCTGCTCAGAAGGCCACACAAAAGTGACTCGATAAGATAGGACTCCAAAGCCCTCTCAATAATCAGACATCCAACAACCAAAGCCTCAACAGGCTAGCCATCACTAATCTTTCAAGAAACGGGTGCCAAGACAAGCTCTAAGTAAAAACAGGAGTAAATATAGTCTACCTACAGTCCCAATGAGCGCCCATACAACCGAGAAACACAATCAAGTAAAAGCAAACCCTCCGACATCCCATACTACGGGAGCGTATACTGAACACACAAAAAACAAGGGTGGAATCCAATGCATGATATGATATGATATGATATGATGTGTAAAATAGAACCTCTGTATGTACCTCCTCTGGTGCCAATCGGGCCCAACAGGCAGGTTTCATGGAAGGACTCAGCCCGTATACCTCTACTCCACCGTATACCCTTCCCTCTGGCACACGCAGCCCGAAGCCCAAAGCCCAAAGTGGAAAGGTCCATGGAGGTCCCCGACCCCATACTAAAACTCAGTATTAAGACATGTCATCCGAAAGCAAGTCCGGGATCAAGATAGAGACCCAGTCTCGAATATGCATTCCCAGACTCTGTCCAGGACTAAAGTAGTATAAAATGCCTCAAGAACCCCTCAAAGGGTGCCCGAGCATAACCGGGTCTAAAACTGTAGTAAATCAAGTCTAGTGCTCCACCCTGCAGAGACTAGTATCAGTAATAAAATCAAGTCTGGTGCTCTGCCCCGCAGAGACTAGTATCAGTAATAAAATAAGGTCTGGTTCTCTGCCCCGCAGAGACTAGTATCAGTAATAAAATCAAGTCTGGTGCTCTGCCCCGCAGAGACTTATACCAGTAATAAAATCAGTGTGAAAACATCCAAAAATCCCCTTTTCGATAATGAACAGTACCAAAAATGGGCCCCCCAAGGGCTATGCAAATTTAGGAAAACTGTCGGTAGTGGCTCGCAGCCAAAATTGTAGTAAAACATGCAGGGGAAAACCTTTTTCATGGATGATATGCCCACACATAAATATAAAAGTATCCAAATGGCTCACAACAAATCTTATCAGCCCTTTACAGGCACAAGAAATTCAGGAAGATCGAATTCAAGCATACACCAAGGATTCAAAATGAGATTGTCGATGCCTTGGCAACCATATCATCCATGATTCAACATCCTGATCAGAATTATATCGATCCATTGATAATAGGTCTCAAAGAACAACCTGCGCACTATGCGCAAGTCAAAGCAGAATCAGACGGAAAACCATGGTATTATGATATCAAGAGGTATCTAGAAGTTAGAGTCTATCCCGAAGATGTGACTTCCAACCAAAAGAAAACCATTCGTCGAATAGCCAACAATTTTTTCCTAAATGGAGAAATCCTGTACAGGAGGACTCCGGACATTGGATTCTTAAGCTGCGTTGATTCGATTGAAGCCATAAGACTATTGGAAGAGGTACACGCTAGAGTGTGTGGTCCCCATATGAATTGGTTTACCCTAGACAACAATATTTTACAAACTAGATACTTCTGGATGACCATGGAAAATGATTGTAGCAAGTTCGTACAGAAATGTCACAAGTGCAAGATCCACAGTGATTTGATTCGAGTGCCACCTAGCGAGCTTCATGCAATGAGCGCACCATGGCCTTTTGTAGCCTGGGGCATTGATGTCATTGGTCCCGTCGAGCCGTCTGCCTCGAATGGACACAAATTCATTTTGGTAGCTATTGATTACTTAACCAAGTGGGTAGAAGTTGCTTCTTACAAGTCTGTGACCAAGAAGGTTGTAGCCAATTTTGTTAAAATAAACCTAATCTATCGATTCGGGATCCCCTAGTCAATTATTACCGATAACGGAACAAATCTGAACAACCATATGATGAAAGAAATATGTGAGAAATTCAAGATCACTAACCGTAATTCAACCGCATATCGGCCATAACTGAACGGAGCTGTGGAAGACGCTAACAAGAATATCAAGAAGATATTGAGAAAAATGGTCGACCATCACCGATATTGGCACGAAATGTTTCCTTATGCTTTATTGGGTACCGGACGACCCTCAGGACTTCGACCAGGGTGACTCCTTATATATTGGTGTATAGGTCGGAAGCAGTGATAACTGCAGAAGTGGAAATACCATCTCTTAGGATCATTCGAGAAGCCGGGCTGAAAAATGAAGAATGGGTTTGTGCCATCACGAGCAACTCATGTTGATTGATGAGAAAAGGATGAGTGTCGTATTCCATGGTCAGTTGTACCAGCAAAGAATGACTCGTGCATTCAACAAAAGAGTGAGAGATCGCATAATTGTCGTAGGACAACTTTTTCTCAAGCGCATTTTTCCCCACCAAGAGGAATACAAAGGAAAGTTTGCACCCAATTGGCAAGGCCCGTATGTCATCCAGAAAGTGTTATCCGGAGGAGCTCTGATCCTATCCGAAATAGACAGTGGAACTATGTTTGACCTGATTCCTACCTTAACGGGATACGTAGGCGCCACAACGGTTCGGTCATATCACCCCAGGAAATGGAAACTGGGGCAAATTTTTTGAGAAAGGAATCTCAAAAATTCAGAAGATGAAGGTTGTTGCCAACAAGACAAGAGGATGCTTGTAGATACGCAAATGCCACAATGGCTCATCCATATCGCCCAGGAAATGGAAATTGGGGCGGAATTTTTGAGAAAGGAATCTCAAAAATTCAGAAGACAAAGATCATTAGACTCTGAAGAGTTCTCCAGCAAAAATGTAGAGTATGCCGAAGAGCAACTAAAGCAAATACCGAGAAAGAATCTCGCGATCCCCACAAAGTCTCAAGTCTCTTGGGAGAATGAATAAAATCCGTTAAAAAACCTTTAACTATTACAGAAATTTTGAGAAGGATCCCAAAATTTCCACCAAGCTTCATTCAAGAGTTAAACATTAATCTCCGAGGAATTCCCCAGCACCGAGAGATCAGAGTCTACTTCAAAGAAATCCCTAATCCTATATGGATTAATCCTCGGATGTGATAGATTTCTTGAAAATCATCTTTCAAGTTCCCCAGCTAGGACGATTAAGGACCTCTGTATTCTGCCAATAGTATGTCAGAAATGTCAAGACCTCGAGTAAAGGACGTTCGTTGAACTATACATGACATGACAGGCAGAGACATTTCAAAATTATCTCCTTTTTAAAAACCCTTGGTTCTCCAAAGAGCTTGTTTGAAAAATATTTACAAAGATTAGTTTTACTCCTTTAATGTTATTTTGTCTTATGTCTACCATGGTTCGGAGAGAGTCGAGGGTGACAAGTACCCGAGATTGGAAAGCATACGGAGAAGACAGAACAGGAGCAGAAGATCGAAGGAGGTCAACACAGGCCGATTTCGACAAAACTAATATTTTTTTAGTGGATGCAGGGTATTTCCAAAAGTATATCAAAAAGTGGTCCAAGATTATCCAACGCGTTCAAACAAATGCAACGAGATCAGATGCTTTAAAATTTGGTGAGAAAAGTCCAAAATAGCAGGAAGAGGCCAAAGAGGCAAAAGCCCCTAAAGCGGATGAATTTTCTGGTAGTTCACATAAACTACCAGATAAAGAGAACCCGACAACGTTCTTAAGTCCCCAAAAGGGATCAAGACATCTCGGTCAGCTTCAAATT
Source organism: Jaltomata sinuosa (assembly GCA_003996215.1). Lineage (NCBI taxonomy): Eukaryota > Viridiplantae > Streptophyta > Magnoliopsida > Solanales > Solanaceae > Jaltomata > Jaltomata sinuosa. The sequence continues at coordinate 1,230,449 of QJPP01000107.1, read as the reverse complement.
TGGGGCACCAAGAAAAGAGCAACAACACCCTCCACCAATGCCTGGCAAGACAGGGATCACCCCGAACAGACAATGTTCAAAAATGGTATTTATGGCTGTCCCTGAAAACAGGCATGACCATTTCACTCACATGTTTAAACAAATTTATTTTGATCAGCTTCATAGACGCTGTCTTTAAAGTCTTTCAAATCTTGACTGTAATCGCTGATAAAAGTGACATTGTGTATGCTAACCATTTGCCTTGAGCAGAGGTACCCACAAAGGAGTTGACATTAAGACCAAAAGTGATGTTTTCATGACTTCCCTATGGGACATTGCATCATGCTACATGGCATCGCATTTTGCATTCACGTTGCATCATGCTGCATGACATAATATTTTTGCATTCACATTTGCATCATGTTGCACTGCATCACATTACATCATGCGGCATTGCATCATATTGCATCATATTGCACCATATTGCATCACCTAGCATAGCATTGTGTCGCATCATATTATGACATATCTCATTGCAACATATTATATTTTGTTGCATTGTGTTTTATGGCATCATATCGCAGGAGCATGCCAAGAGGCCATTCATATTTGTATGCCAAGAGGGCCATGCCGAGAAGGCCATGGCAAGAGGACCATGCCGAGAGGGCCATTCATATTGGCATGCCGAGAGGGCCATGCCAAGAGGACCATGCCGAGAGGGCCATTCATATTTGCATGCCGAGAGGGCCATGTCAAGAGGACCATGCCCTGAGGGCCATTCATATTTCCATGTCAAGAGGACCATGCCGAGAAGGTCAATCATATTTGCATGTCAAAAATACCATCATCATCATATATCGTAGACACACATCCCCTGCAAAGATTATGTCCCTCTGCCAGCTGGATTCAAAGAGGATGACATTCATTAGGCATCCCCAAGTCACACTAGCTGCGCAAGATATACCTCAACATGCTTATATATGAGATTTACGTGAGACAAAAGGGTCTGACATTGAGGATATCATTATCATTATCCTCATTCATTATGCCAAATCCGGCATGCAACATGCTTATATCTGAAATTACGTGAGGCAAGAGAGTCTGACGTTGAGAATATCATTATCATTTATTATGCCAAGTCTGGCATCCAACATATTTATGTCCCATATTGCGTAAGGCGGGGGAGTCTGACGTCAAGGATATTTTATGCACCCTTATTCGAAAGCATCAATCGCTAGAAGATGCTATTATATGCCACCTGTCGTCGAGGTTCAAAGCATATTATCTGAGGGATATCTGTAAGTCATCTCTACCCAAATCGGACAATGAATCAGATTTTCCAACATTCGAAGGACAAAAGTCATCTATAATTCACAACGATATCCGAAACCGGATAGTGTGCAGGATTGCCAAAAACATGGAAGAACTAAGAGTCATCTGTAAGACGCAATGATATCGGATAGTGTGCAATATCACCTGAAGTTTGACAGTTCAAAAGTAACGCATAAGTTGCAATGATATCCGAAATTGGATAAAGTGCAAGACTACAAAAAATGGATGGTCCAAGGGTTATCTATAAGCCGCGACATATCCACGTTGATATTGTGCAGGATTACCCAAAGGCTAATAATTCAAGGGAAATATGTAGGTCACGTCACATCCAAGATCGGATAAAAGTGCAGGATTACCCAAAAACTAGCAATTCGAAAGATATCTGTAAGCCGCCTCTATCCAAAGGGGGATAATGTGCAAGATTACTCGAAAGCTGACAAATTAAAGGCATCTGTAAGCTGCCTCTATCCGAAGTCAGATGATGCGATAGATTACCCAAAGCCTGACAATCCAAGGAGTGTCTTTTAGTCGTGTCAATGCGGAAGATACGCGAGATCTACCCCAAAGATATATGCAAAAGACCACCGCCAAAAGCCAAGAAGGCTACCGCATTCAGGAGAATGCCCTTGAACAATCAAGAAGGTCGTCATCATTCAAAAATTGCTACAAAAGAAATATTATATGATAGGCAAGAAGGCTATCACGTTTGACTGTCATGGAAGCGGCCATTTCCTAAAACAAAGACAGGAAAGGACGTCATCTTCCTCAAGAAACAACATATAAAGGAAAATGAGGTACAAAGCTATCTCTCCTTGATGAATTCTGTTACTACTAACCATTTGGTTTCAATCTATTGTCGAGAGCATCCAAGTGTGGACTACACCAAAAAAGATGCATCACAACGTGGAACTTTTTCTTAGCAACAACTTGTGACACACTCCGGAGAGGGACATCAAACTCTTTGGATGCAAACTAAGGAACAACTCACCACCACCATCAAACCACACCCCTATGAGAAGTCATATGGGTATTTCCTATCTTTGGGTCTTAGTTTTGCAACCAGGGTATTTTCTAAAATTCACGCTGGATGCAATTTCCTTTTTTTTTTCAAATTCGGGTGATGATACACCTCGAGCTTTGGAAATTATGTCCAGGTAAAATCTTACTTTTGGGTGTGAAGTGCACCACATTCATAGTTGAAAGGTTACAAGCTTATTTTCTATAGCTCGACTTATTCGTCACTCATCCCGAGCCAAAGGTCGTCTTAACATAAAGATTAACTTTTCCACCAATTGAGTCGAACTACAAGCAGCATGATTCCCTGAGTCCTGGGATATGTAGATGGGGTCTATGATGAAAACTCGGCTGCATTTCTATCTCCCCCAAATCCTCGTACTACCCAGCTTTTCGGCCTCTCCGTACTCTGAAACCGGGAAAGTTTGGAATTCCTCAAAAATCATGCGTAAAATCAAGCATCTTGAACTACAATTGGCCTGAATTCTCATGTAACCTGAGATATGTAGAAAACTCAATACCAAAGTTCAGCCATGATTCCTTGAATTTTGTGCTAAAACCAACCACCTTCCGAGGATGGACTTGTGGTCTGACAAAAATTGGGAACGTCAATTCCCTTTGCCCAGGGTTCATTACACTCACCCGACCAAAGGGAGGGGCAGTTGTTGACACACAATTTTTACCCGCCACATTACGAATTAATTTGGAGCTTTTTAAATTTTTAAACAATTCTCGAAATAATAGTTTTGACAAAAAGGGATAAAATATTTTCAAATCAGCTTTACCAATGATTCTCAGTGATGATTATATTTTTTCATATTTTACATAAGAAATTTATATAAATTACATAAAAGAATTATTTTAAAATTGATTTCATAAGAAAATTCTTTGAAAAGATTAACGTTTAATTTTCCTCCAAAATTAAGTCAAATGGGAGTTAATTGAAAATTGATTTTATAATTAATTAAAGAGTTGATTATGTGTCAAATATGTTTATTATTTTGAAGTTGTTTCAATTTAATAAAGCTCGAAAATAATTTAAATCCATTCATTTCTAACCCTGTTATTTCAATTATAGCTAATTCCTATTTAATTCTACTCATTTCTATTCAAATTGGCTATGCTTTTAAGTTAAAATGGCCACATTTTGCAAAATGTGGCCAAATCCTAAATACCCCTTGCAACCCCACTTTATTTTTCAGCTCTTTGGGCCAGCAAATGACCGACCCGGCTGGCCCAATCCCTTTGTCAGCCGCCCTAGCCCAACCTTTTTCCCTAAACCCGCTCCGACCTGGCCCATTAACCCCTATATCCGCCCAACTCTCACCCCTTATTTTCATTCTCTTTCTCTCAGTCACCAAACACACTCCTAGTCTATCTTGTTCTTTGTTTTCCTCTCTGCAAACCCTAGCCGCTCTCTCTCTCCTCCATCTTTCTCTCTCACTCGTTGTTGTACAAAGCAACACGCTTTGTACAATACCTCAGTAGCCCAGTACCTTCTTTCACCCCTTCGTCGTCCTCAAAATGACAAACCTTTAAACCCCGTTAAGCTTGTTTGCTGCTTACAGCTTTCGATCCCTTACCCCCGTTAAAATTCCCATTTTTCATTCCTTTTTCTCCGTCAAAAAGTGCGCTAGCAAGTCTAGAGGATTCTAGAACCCACCAGGTGTCACCCCCCTACGCGAAATCCGTAAAACTTGTACAATTTCGTGCAAGTTGTTTCTATGAATGTTGTTCCAGCTGAGGAATTTGAATTCCTCAGCAAAATCCCCAAAAACCCCTCTGGTTTTTCCCCTATTTTCACCCAAAATTCCCTATAAATACCCCCCTAGCTGCATGAAAAGGAGCTGATTTTGGGGAAATATTAGGGGTTCTGGAGAATCATTTCTCTATCCTCACAAAACCAGTCAGTTGTTGGGGATGAAAACACTAAATTCGAGTTTTAAAAAGGGTTGGGTCATACATTGTTGGTGGCAAGATTTTTCGTTGAGGTTCGAAGCCCGAGTTGCTTCCCTAAAAAAGGTAACCTCTTACCCTCTCCCTTTTACTATTTTCGTTTTCATTTTGCTTCTATGATGTTTAAACTGTGATGAAATCTTGTTCTGGTCTTGTTTGTTAGCATTAAAATATGTGTTTAATGTTAGATTAATATTGTGATGATTTTGAGTAGATATCTTGTGTTATAAGTGTGGTGTTTCACTGTTTCTGTTGGACTATGTTAAAACAGTGAGTATGAGCATAAATTTGAGCCTAGATTGTTGTTAAATGATGTTAAATCTGTCTGGCTTTGTTCATAAAAATGTTTGGATTTGAACCTTTTTTGTTCCCCAACCCCTCTTCATAATCATGTTCTTATTGGCTTACCAACTTTGCCTAAACTAATATTTCGTATATGTATTGATTAAGTGTTGATATGTTTTACTCATCTTTGTTTGTGATGATTTTTAAACTTGTTTTCCTTTCCCCTGTATAAACCCCTTGATCTCATTAGCCTGTGTTTGACTTATATGATGATTAAATACCAGAAACTTGAACATGAATTTGTTATTAAGATTAGGGATAGGTTTCATGATAAATGCTTGACCCCTTCTTGTTCATCCTAAATTGCTTTGATCTTATTCTTGTCCAGCTTTCTTCTTTTTCCTTACTGTTTCTTGCTGTGTGTGATACCAACTTGTATACATGAACTGTTAGTGTCACTTTCTTACACTTAGGATGATGTCTAGATTAGCTTTAGTGCTGATAAGTTCTACTAATTCTTGTTTGGATTTATATGACATGTATATGAATGTTATACTAGTTTATTAATGTTCAACCCATTCTTGTTTGCCTTGTTTTCCTAAATTTGGTAGAGATCCTATTTTCCTCTTCCTTTTCCCCCTTTACTGCCTTGTTAATGTCAAAATGGTTATAAGATGGTGTTAACTTGTGTATATGAATTGGGTCAAGTTCTGGTTTTGTTTTCTCATGATTAATTTTGTACGTGTAATAGTTTTTGAACACTGTGTCCTCTTAAAAACTTCAGCATTTCCATTGGTTCCTTATTTGTCTTGTGTGACATGAAAATGCCATGGATTTTAGACTTATTGTTAGAACTAATTGACAAGAGGGTTACTGTTGAGCAATCCTTCCCTATGTCTCCCCTGATTCCTTTAGGCTTGATTAAAGCTCCTATCCAACTTCTTTTCCCTTTTCTTTACTGACTTGATCATATTAAAATGACTTTGTGTGAGCTTGTTAATCATGGTTTAGAAATTATTTAAGTCTGGTTTGGAAATGTTGAATACTATGTTGTTGTATGCATAAGAACTCTATTATGATTAGGAACTAGAGGTGAGTCATATACTCTCATGACATGCTCTTCACCTCTGTAAGTTATTCTGATCTATCCTTCAATATATATATTGTCTTCATTGCCTGTTTTGTGTGCTACATATGAACTGTGAAATGGTAGGATTTGGTTGTTGTTTTAAGTATGATGTTATTTTAGGTTCAGTCTGTGTTGTAAAATTATGTTAGAACTGTGGAATGGTTTTGATCTTTACCATGATAACAGTCTCCTCTAAATGCCCTTTCCCTGGTTCTCATATGAGTTTCAACTAGTGATTGATGTTTAAAATTTGTCCAGCCTTCTTGACTTGTCTATGACTAGTATATGATTTACAGATTAGGTTCTTAAATTATGTGTCTTATGTGTCTTATGCCTATGTGATACCACTTATGTTCATGTAAGAATACATGTCTTGTTTGAACCACTCCCAACCGCTTATTGATTTTCTGGAAAATGGTTAATCCATATGAATGTTTGGAAATGGCTAAGTTTCATAAAACATATGTCTGAAGTGATAAAATTAGTGATTCTATTGTATGAGTGTCCCTGTTTCATGTGCTTAATTTGGTATAAAAATCTGTGTATATTTCTCTTAAGTGTGAAATCTACACTCTTTAAATTTCTCTTTCTTAATTTAGTTAAAATATGTACTAATATTTATCTATTTTTACTCTTCCTATTCATGAAATATGGTGGAGTCCAATTGGACTCCCAAAATCCCCCTTTGCATTTCTTCAGTTGGGCCTAGCCCAACAACTATCTGGACCAGCTTGTTCAAAGCCCAAAAGGGCCGAGTTGTTGAAAAGAAGGAGCAGCAGCTGAAGAAGAAAATGGGCCAAGCCCAAGTGCTATATCGGAAAAAGTCCAAAATGGACTGAATAAATAAATTGGGCCAAAGCCCATAACATTTGGCAACAGCAGTAGCCCAAAGGGCTGAAAAATCGACAAAGTCGACTGAGTCCAAAGTGAAAATGGTGGTGCGCCTAAAGAGGGCCCACACACTAGTATTAGGACCGGGATTAATGTTTTAAATATGTCTTAGTTACTTATTTGATAGATTTAATTGTATAATTGAACTAACTTTGAAAAACGTAGTTAAATTATCCCCAAATGACATCAACATTTCTTATAAATGTTTTTATGTAATAACTTACTGTTTCACTTGCTTAATTGCTTAAAATCAACTCTTTTATGTAAAACAAACTCTTTCATATTGTATTTATAGAATAACCCTCTTATATATAAAACTGTCTTTTACAATCAATTCCGTTTTTAAAGTTAGTCAACAAGTTAGTTTTTCAAACAAGCCCGGGCAACCGCGAGTTAGCGGATACTCTTGGTGCCTTAACACCCTTCCAAGAGTATTAACTTGAACCCTTACCCATAATCTCTTAATTTTTAAAGTCTTTATCTGTTTTGGGATTTTAAAAATTTTTATAAATTTTTCTTGGTTTTTACTTTATAAAAACTAAGTGGCCACTCTTGCTTTTAATTGAAAACATTTCGGAAACTTTAATTAGACTTTCGAAACGAACCTTTCAACAAACAAAGCCATGTTTTTCCATCCTTGCCCGAAAAGAATCGAAATAGAGTGTATCTCTATTGAACCTGCCGGGGGTCTGAGACCGATAAGTTCTCTAAGAATAGCAATTTGAGACACTGAAAGCTCAATAGTAGGTAAACAACTCAAGGACGACAAGGCTATTATCATAGTAGATAGCTAATAACAAGGCCGACAAGGCCATACCCAACACTGATATACATATACATATCTACAAGCCTGTAGGAGTAAGTAAAACATCTCATATCTAAGACAGGGCCCTGGACTACCCATAAACTGTACATATACATAACCTTGTCAAAATATAAGTTAGACCTCTGACTCGTCAGCTCCAGGAAGAATGGAGCTTACCAAAATGGCTGAACTCTGCAACTCCTACTGAAGAGGTCTGTTTGGGTTTCTGTCTGAACCTGCAGGAATGAATGCAGCGCCCCCAGGCAATGGTGATGTCAGTACGACAATAATGTACTGGCATGTAAAGTAGAAACATAAAAGCAAGTCGCAAGTAGTAAATCTAAACAAGATATAATATAAAACTTGTAAATTGTAATTGGTAAGTCTCGTTAAGCTCTTTTATCCTTTATTATTTTTAGAACACAACACATGCATTAACTCACACCGCAACTCACTCTTTATAACACACGCTAAACCACAATAGCACCTCGGCGCACCCTGTATATAATGGCCTCAATATGGCACTAGCGCCTCGGCGCACACTATGTATATAATGGCCTCAATAAGGCAGTAGCACCTTAGTGCACACTATGGATATAATAGCCTCAATATGGCAGTAGCACCTCGGTTCACACTAACACGCAATCCACACGTAATAAGTGTATTACTAAATTGACTTTCAAAGCTACTCTTGTTAGTTATAGAGGTTCATTGAGATAACTTCTTTAGCCTTGACTTACTAGATGTTGGACTCAACTTACCAAACACATATGAATGGGGATTTAACTTGCTAACCTTCCTTTTATACTTTCTAAATCTTGATTAGGGATCACAATACAAAGAGGAAACTCGACAAAAGGATTACTTATGTTTCGTGCAAAAAGAATCAGATTTTTTTATAAGAAGGCGACTTGAATCACCATAATGTATCACTTAGTTATTTAAGACTTGTTAAGTTACCAAATCATCTCTCTTATAACAGAATACTCAAATTCCTCTTTCAGAGATTTAGAGTTCCATTTCTAGATTCATGCCGATAAGGAATAAAGAAGCCTTAACATACCTTGTTCCTTTAGAAGATTGCGCTTACCACAACTTGGACTTTCCTTTATTAAGTTAATATACAACACTAGGGTATAATGAAGCTAATATTAGCTCTTAAACTTGATGCAACTTTTCCAAAAAAGTAGCTAAACATTTCCCGGGCATATTTACGTATTGGCATTAATAAAAGGATGTATCGTCACACCTTTATCCCCCATTACAATACACATCACACACACACAAACCTACTGCCTCCAATCATACAAAACACATCAAACAGCCCTTACACAACTTACCATACCGAAATACAATAGCAACATATTGAACCCACGGCTTCTGATCAGCGTCCCGTGAGTTCTTAACAACAATTCAACAATAATTGTCCATCCGAACTTCAATCCAAAAATATGATTATGGGAACAGTACTTGCCACACTTGAAGGGGTGTTTTAATCCTCTTTTTATTGAGTCCTTTAAAAGTTTAATTACCCCCTACACATACACCAACAAGAGAAGAAGAAATCTCTTAATTGTTACACAATTTCTATGTGTTCAATCTTAAGAAAGGGGCTGCCATAGTTCATGTATTTCTTACCATATGATATCCTAGATATATATAGTAGATTAGTACCAAGATAATAAGTTGTTTAACTCACCTTAATCTTGAATAAATCTTGATCTTCTTAGAACCCTAAAGGGAGAAGGGGGCTGCCAAAATGAAAGAGGATAAGAGAGAATTTTTCAGCTTTTTGTGATCAATATTGATCAACAAAAGGTCTGTATAAAGGGACCTTTTTGGCCGACTTTTTTGAGTATATTTGGGACAAAATGGGTCAAGAAACGTGGGCCAAAATTACCCTTTTCTTGGGCCTCAAAAGGGTTAAGTTTGTGGCTGATTTTGGGCTTCTCTTGGGTCAAAATGTGGTCAATATTGGTGGCTAATTTTTGTAGTTGTTTGGGACAGATTTGGTGGTGCTTTGATGGGCCAACTTTAAGCTTCATTTGGGATACCATTAGGTCTAATAGTCCATGGTTTTGCTGCCCGTAATCGTCCCTCGGAACTTAGTTCGTTAACGTAGGTAGGTGATGCATCTACTTGTCACCTAAGAGCTTAGATAAGTCGGGCAAGCACTTCACTTGTTTTATCTCATTTTCAAAACCCTCATCCTTATACTTTAACTTAACACTTATATACATTTGACCATTTCAAATTCTAGGCCAAAGTACCCCTTCACAATCTTGAGCTCAAGTACCTTCGTCAATATTAACTTAGTCATATAGGTTTTGAAAGGTACGGGGTGTCACACAAACCATAAATTCTATGTCTCTAACCCTCTATTTGGTATACCTCGTCTGCCAACTATGGCTAGTGCAAAGACTCTCCTGAATGAACGAAACCCTACCCATAGAATCACAAAGCTAGTTCGGTACCCCATGGCCTAACCTCGAAGGCATCAAACCAACCCACCAGAGATCTGCACCATGTACCATACAAAGCCTCAAATAAAGCCTTCTGAATACTGGAATGGTAACTATTATTATATTCGAACTCTGCAAAGGCTAAAAACTAGTCCCACTGTCCCTGAAAACAATAACACAAACAATAACACAGGTGTGAAACATATTCTCCAGAACCTGAATAGTATGCCTCGACTAACCATCATTCTTTGGATGAAAAGCATTGCTAAGATCAACTCTGGTACCCAATTCCCTCTAAAAAGACCTCCAAAAACACAAAAAAAATTAATAACCATGATAAGAAATGATAGAAACTGGAAACCCATACAAATGGACAATCTCGCGGATGTAGATCTGAGCCAACCTCTCAGAATTGTAGAATGTCTGAACCAGCAAAAAGAGATCAGACTTTGTCAACCTATCCACAATGACCCAAAGTACGTGACAAGTCTACCACAAAGTCCATATCTATCCACTCCTATTTCCACCCTAGAATGAGTAGCGTCTGAGTCAAACCAACTAAGCTCTAGTGCTTAAACTTCACTTGTTGATAGTTCAAGCAACTAAATATGAAATCTGAGATATCCCTATTTATCCCACACCACTAGTAGTGCTGCCTCAAGTCATGATACATCTTATCTTTCTCAGGATGAATGGAATACTTAGAACCATGAGCCTCCTGTAAGATCAATCTAAACAGGTCACCAACTCTAAGAAAACAAATATGACTCTCAATCCTAAGAATACTCTCCAAGTCTAAGGTCACCTTCCTAGCCTCACCGCTCAGCACCTTATCATGAATGATCCTTAACCTTGCATTATCAAACTATTATCATTGAATTTGCTCCAACAAGGAAGATCTAGCTTCAACATAAGCAAGAATACGACCTGACTTGGAGATATCAAGTCTAACCAACTTGTTAGTGAAGGAATGGATGTCTAAATCTAAAGGTCTCTCCTCTGCTGCTAAGAATACCAAGCTATCCATACTGATTGTCTTCTAGCTCAAGGCATACGCTACAACGTTTGCCTTGGCAGGATGATAAAGAATGATCACATAGTCCTTCAGTAACTCCAACCACATGTATTGCCTCAATGTTAGATCCTTCTAACAGAAAATGTACTGAAGACTATGCTGGTCAGTAAAGTTCTCACAATGCACACGCCATACATATAATTCCTCCAAATCTTCAATGCAAAGACTATTGCTACTAACTCTATGTTATGAACCTTCAACTATATTAAAGCATAAATAATCACTCAATCCTACTGCATCAATACAACATGGAATCAATGATAATGGGCAATTTATCCCTCTTAGACAAGCACTCTAATGGAGGAAAGTTTGTTTAAAGTGAAATTAAATAATGAAGAAACTTAATTTAAACAACCAGTGATCAGCTCACATGCGCTCAAAAATGGCACAAGTGTCGTATTGCCATTGCGCCAAGACCACCGCAGGGGCAGTGGTCATCCAAATACCCAACCCCTATAGGTAGGGTGAACACGTCGTAGGGGCAACACCATAGGCGTGGCGCTGCAGGAGTTGACAAATGAGGGGAGGGGAACCCCTTACCTGGATCACCTAGGACTACAGGTAGAACTGGTGACTGTCGAGGTAGTACCACAGGTGTGGCCCCAAGCATGTAGGCATGCCATACTAGAAATAGTAGCACCATCTATACCAACATACCATAAAACACTCTAATCCCACCCTCGGGATTCATTCAGAACCCTGTTAACACAAACCAAACATACTACCATACAAAAAATGGCATTCTGGACACAATAGTATTGATGAAAATCCCAACAGAGATTGTTTTGAAGAAAAGTGGGGCTATGCCCAAAAATCAACTTTCACCAAAATAGAACTCAATAGCCCAAAATGAGTCCAAAAGCCTCGGGACCCAAACAAAAGGTCCCTCTAGCCCAAAGTCAACATTCCAGAGCTAACAAAGCTGATGGAATTTCTATTTGAGGCCGTCTTCTCTGAATATTGACCAAAGTCAACTCTATCAACCTAAAAAGTTGATAAATAGAGAAATAAGCTTAAAACAATAATGAATGGCTCGAGAACCAAACTGTCAGTTCTGGCAAGTCATAAATGACCTATAGCCACTATAGGAAAGATAAAAATAAAGAAAAAACACATAAATCAAGGACTTTTCCTAGAGGGTTAATACAATGACACTTGGGTAGACCTTGTTATCCTCGATATGGTTGATTTTGATGTAATTATGGGCATGGATTAGCTATATCTGTATCATGCAGTCTTAGATTGCACTATTAAGATGATTTCTTTGCATACGGTTGGTATCCCTCCAATAGTATGGAAGGGTACAAATATACATGTGCCAAGAGGAGTTATATCATTTTTGAGAGCGTATGAGTTGATAAAAAAGGGGTGTTTGGCTTATCTTGCTTATTTTTATGATACTAGTGTTGATATTTAATCACTTGAGTCAGTTTCTGTGGTTTGCAAGTATTCAAATATGTCTCCTACTTTAATGACCCTCTAGGTCATTTTCTTTGTTTTCGTGCATTTTTTGTGTTTTGAACTTTCCGACAATAGCTATAGGTCATTTATGACTTGCCGGGACTGACGATCCAGTTCTTGGGCAGTTCATTTGTGTTTTAAGCCTGTTTTCCTATTTTGAAACTGCTAAAGCTAAAATAGTTAACTTTGGTCAATATTCAGAGTAAACAGCCTCGAATGAGAATTTTGTCACCTTGTTATATTTGAAGAGTGGAATTTGGGCTAGTAGGACCTTTGGTTTGGGTCCTGAGGATTCTGAACTCATATTGGGCTATTGGGTTATTTTTGGTTAGATGATGATTTTTGGCGTGGCGCCTACTTTTTATCGAAATGATCTTTGTTGCAAGTTTTGTCGATTCCCTTGAGTCCAGAATATATTTTTTTGTGGGTTAGCATAGTTTGTTTGTGTTCTCAGAATTTGTGATGAATCCCGAGGGTCCATCTGAGCATTTTGAACTTAGTAAAAAATTTCTGGTGTTATGTTGCTGGTGTGTCTGCTTTTGCAACCTTTTGGTGCTATTGCGTTAAAGCTCCACTCTTGCGGATGCTGCTTTTGCAGAAATCCTCTGCTTTTGTGGAGGAACAGATGAATAGTAACCTCAGTTTTTGCATAGGGTCTGTTACTTTTGCGACCATCGCTTTTGATGAAAAACCTTCGCTTTTGCGGAGGTAGATGTACATATAAAAAATTTATCTTCATTTTAAATCACCTCATTCACGAATTTCATTAATTTTTTGGAGCTCTAAACCTTAGAAACTCCAGGGAATTGCTTCGTGAACCTTGGAGTGGATTAATTCTCATCCGTGATCATTTTCTATTCATACATCATAAGTTTATGTGCCCTTTTCAGATTAAATTCTACTTTTAAATTCTTGTTTTCTTCTTAGGCTTGGGGGATGATTTGAGCTCTTTTTTGGAGATATATTTACTTCATATATTAAGACTGTAACCCTTGTCCCATGATGGACAAAATCCCTAATTTAATTTTCAAAATTAGCATGCGGGCCCATTGTAGATTTTTCACTTGATTTTGTGCCTGGATTGTAAATTTACAATACAAATATCATTGTTTGTATTTTAATGCGTAGATTACTATTATAATAGAGTGGCAGTAATCGGAGGCTTCCCAAAAAGTAAAGGCTTCTATCTAGTTGGTGCGAGCGCAAGCGTGTTTGGGTTTCAGGTAGGTTACAACTTACCTACTTATAGAATAACTTACTTAAGGTATTAGTATGGTACTGTGATAATAATTGGTGGGATTCTGTTAGTTGAATACTATTACCTAGGTAATCATGATCCTTGTAGCCAATTTAAGCAATTTTAGTGTAGCGTTAGTATTTGGGATCCTTAGCTTAAGTATCGGGTAGCTGCTTGCTCTAGGTGGGGAGCTTAGTTACTTGGACCTAGTCTAGCATTTTCTGCTTTATATCTCTTGTAGTTTGGTGTTGTTTCTTATTGTTGGATCTTAGATACTATCACTTGGGCTGGGTGGTTATTCATGTGGTTATCAGTTTAGCTCCACCTTGTAATCCAAGTTAATTAACTGATTAATTCGGGCATGTTGGTAAATTTTTCTTAAAAGCATGTTTTTTGGCAAAAAGTGGGAACTTGGTCAAATTTAATGATTTGGGTTTTCTTAAGGAAAAAGGGGTTAGTTTAGTACCGATTCAAGTATAGGCTCGCATATTTTCTTGTTATATCTTATTCAGTTTGAGTCCGGCATTCATATTTACTTATCATATCATATCTGGTTCGAGTCCAACATTCATATTTACATATCACATCATATCTAGTTTGAGTCTGATATTCATTTTTACTTAACATATCATATTTGGTTCGAGTCCGTCTATTCTTCTACTACATAATCAACGATTCGAGTCCAGGTCGTGCATGTTTATTTAATAAAAAAACCAATCTGAGTCTGGTCACTTGCTATTTCTAATCTTTGTCTAGGAGTCCGATTCGATTCTGGCATATATATTACCTCCTTGGGTACCTATAAAATTATTTGGGTCCACTTCCTAGTTTAGGTTTGGTAGGTAATAGGTGAGTTGAGGTGTTTTCATCCGTCGGGCTTATGGGGGTTCGCTTGGGTTATGACTGGCTAATCATTGTGCCTTCCATACATATGGTGGTTCAGTTAGGTTATATATAGGTCGCTTACTTCACTTTACTTTAATTTTTTTTAAGCTCTGTGAGTTAATTTTTTTCTTACTCCACCGTGGTACCTAGTTACGACCTGTTATTCATTTTCTGACCCCTCTTTTATTACCCGTTTAGTATATTGGCACTTTATTATGCTTCTATATTATTTGAGCTACATCAGCCTATGATTCCTACTGTGTATCACATGGTTTTCTACTCATGCTACACTTCTGCATCTTTTTCCTAATACAATCCTTAGCATGAGTCATCACTGTTGACGCTGTCCATGTGCTAGGTTACAGATTCAGAGATTTAGGGTGATCTTCTAGTGTTCAGAGCTCATTTATCTCCTTCTATTCTAGGATTAGTCCACTTTTGTATATTTGGAGACAACCTTGTATATTTTTGAATCTATCTAGTACTCGCTATGTTGTAGTAGCTTTTGTTCTGACA
Organism: Jaltomata sinuosa; assembly: GCA_003996215.1. Classification (NCBI taxonomy): domain Eukaryota; kingdom Viridiplantae; phylum Streptophyta; class Magnoliopsida; order Solanales; family Solanaceae; genus Jaltomata; species Jaltomata sinuosa. The sequence continues at coordinate 1,215,422 of QJPP01000107.1, read as the reverse complement.
GATACTTGGTCATGGGGGATTCTTCTGTATACGTTTCTCTATCCTAAGAAACGTACCAGAGCCATCATGACGGATATTTGGATTTAGTAGGTTCCATCATGACCTAAGAAATCAGGCCATGATAAATTGATATCAGAGCCTAGGTTCACCAGTATCTTGTTGGTACCAGAACAAGTGTCTAGTAAAGTCTCGCGGATCTGTATGATGACGTCTTTATCCTATCTGTGGGAGGCTACAAGTCATTCTTAAGAAATCCCATCTTTTGATTCTTTATTTTGCATCCTTGACTTCTATCAACTTTTAATTTTTTTTTCATTCTTTCTCAGATGGTTAGGACAAGGGCTACAACAGCCGAGGGCAAGGCCCCTGCGCCGACATCTATGGGTAGAGGTAAAGGTTGACTCCATGGTTGAGGTCTGGCCCAAGCTACAACACCAGCTCAGCTCTAGGCTAGAGAGCCATCACCAGAGCTTGACTTTGGCCAAGGGCCTGAGTTTTCTTCAGAGATATCACCAGAGGACGTACTACCCCAACACCCGGTGGGGCAGGGACAAACCTTGCCTCCACCTGGGCCTGCAGTTTTGCTGGTACTTCAGGCATCTATAGCTCATTTATTGAGTGCCTTTAGAAACACGCCGCAGACTTTAGCTTAGGGAGCAACCCAATGTATTCAGGGTGCACGAGTGCAGCCTGCCAATGTAGCTCCCTATGATGAGGTACCACATGTCCATCCATTTGTTCCTCCAGTGGCAGCTGGACCAGTCATGACTTTTGAGGACTAGAAGATGCTAGGTCAGTTTCTCATATTGGCACCTCCGAGATTAACATGCACCCCAAGAGAGGATTCACACGATTTTCTTATTTGTTGCATAACCTTGGCCTAGTGGAGACCCATGGAGCATACTTCACCACTTTTAAACTTGATGGTCCAGCGAGACATGGTGGAGAGCTTATTCAGAGAGTAGACCATCTGGGTCCCCTTCTATGACTTGGGAACAGATCTCTGAGGCTTTCTTGTGGAAGTATATGCCTCACAATGAGCATGAGTGACTTTGAGATGCATTCTTGAAGTTGGAGCAGGGTTCTATGACTGTGGAAGAGTATGAGTCGAGGTTCCATGAGCTATTAAGACATGCCACTATGATTCTGCTTACCAAGCATGAGAGGGTGTGTTGCTTTGTTAGAGAATTGAGACTTTAGCTTTGCCTAGCTATAGAAAGTATGGTATCTTTGGGCCAGTCCTTTTTAGATGTGGTTGATCATGCCCGTACCATCAAGAGCATTCATCGTGAGGCCCAATGGGGTAGTGATGACGCTCAAAATAACTCTCCCGAAGGAGGTGGAAACAATCATCAAGAAAAATAATAAGTACCCAATGGGATGTGGGCGTGTAATCCATGGAGATTGGTACAATGATTCACCACTAATTGTCAAGGTCAATTCATGAAAGCAAGCAATGTGTTCAAACAAGAAAATAAAATTAGGGGGAAAAGTTTGGGAATTAAGATTCAAATTGTAACAAATTACTGACGTAAACACGAGTGTTTTAATCAAGAGAGGAAGCCTAGGTGTGTGCTTCCGATGGGGTCATGCAATGGAATAGGGGTTGATTATTCAAGCAAACTCTCAATTAATAGTGCGGGTAGTTTTGGTTCACTCTATACTTCGTAGTTTTTAAACCGACTAAACATGTGTACGATGATCTCTTTCAATCCCCGTCGTAGGACAAGAAACCAACCAATTTATCTTAGGTGAGTTAGGCTATTTGTAGCCCCAATTCTTAGGTGGCAATTTCATAAATCAAGCTATTTATAGCCTTTATTTATGGTGGAATTCCCAAATCCCCACTATTGAATTCTTATCCAATTGATCAACTTCTTCTTTAAGCAAGCACACAATTAGTAAGCTAAATTAATATTTGCAACCATCAATTTTATAATTAAAACATGAAAAATTCAATAGACCCACACATAATAATAAATTATAAATCTAAATAATCAACACCCATTCCCAAATTCAAAAGTATGTCATGCACACACCCCTAGAATTGAGTTTAGATACTCATAGTGAAGGAATAAGATAACATACCAATTGGGTTTTCCAAAACTCCATTAATTCTTCAATAGCCAAATTCAAATTCCAAGCTCAATGTTAACAATGGTGTTTTCACTCAACAAAGAAGAAAAAGGGAAAGTACTATCAAGTGTACTATATACTCTCTATTCTATTCTTTATGCTCTCTCTATACAAATTGGGAATTTAAAACTACAGTATATCCTTTGTACAAATCCCAAAAAGGGTCTAGAAACCTTCCCAATTATGCCACACACATTTGGATAATTTTTCCCTTCAGGGCATGTGCGAAGGCAAGGGCGAAGGCACCTCCAACCGCCCATGGTGACTTATGGCTCGCAGGTGCCAAGTTGTCAAGGCAGTGAATTCCAATTAATTGTGATCCCATGGGAAAAGGGAAGGGCGATCACCCTTGGCCATTTGCATCTCACATGTGGCTAACTGCTTAGGCAGTGTCTTGGCTCTCATCTATTCTAGCACCTGCAAAATGCAAGCGTTCTCTTGCTGCTCGCATGTTGGTTCGCACATCATGATAAATTCTTGCTCTTCCGATCATCTTTGTAACGTAAATTCCATTTTTAGCTCCTTTAGTAGTAAATTCTTTTCTTCTTTCAATTGACCAAGAGTGCCTGCATATAATACAAGAAAGGTATAAAATACATCTAAAACGCATCAAGTCAATGCAATAATTCATGAATAAAAGCTAAATAAGTTGGTAGATTACCAACTTATCAAACCTCCACACTTGAACTATTGCTTGTCCTCAAGCAAGACTCTCATAAGGTAAAGGATTGAAACAACATCTCAAGACACAAGGGCTACACAAAGGGTTATACTGACTAAAAGACGTAATAAAAAAAATAAACCCAAGAATCTAAACAAAAGACTCAAACAAATATGCTCATTTCAATTGGTATCACCATAATATCGAGACATATATACATTTAAAAACTCTTATGAAAAGACTTCAAATTTCATCAAAAATCAAGGGATTTTTTATTCAAAACAAGATTATCAAGATTCTCAAGTCATTGGCATTGACCTTCATAATTTGCCTCAAGATTTGCCACACAACTTGTCTTATTCATTCCTCTCAATTGAAATTGAGATTTTATTGTTTACATCAAGGATGTAATGCCACTCACCACAAAAGAGAATCCCACTCACAATCATGCAATTCACAATATAGGGATTATAAGAGAACATAAAGACTCTCACTCTGTTAAAAAAGTTCAAGTACACATGCATTTAACCATAGGCATGCCCATTATTGAATTTGCCACTAATGTCGAGTTGCAAAGCTCTTAATCACTAAGGACTTGCGGGCAATGTTTTAGGCTAGGGTTAAAATGAGTGTTTCATTTTTGCTCAAGTGACTAAACCTCCCTAACACTATTCATAATCATTCAAGTGCACAACTCATATTTTTTAGGACATCATATTTACCTTATTCCTCCCTCTCAAATCCAAAGCTTTCCTAACAACTATTCATCGTACACCCATTTGTCAAACTCATTTGGAAGCACCAATATCTTTTTCTTTTTCATTCATTCATCTCATAGACACTTTGAAGCAATTTACATTGTAAGCATAGGGTGCTAGATTGCTTTGAAGTACAAGTCCTCTTTTTTTACACATTTCATGCATACACCACCAAACATAGGCTTTTGCCTATATCAAAATTTCACATTCCCCCCAAACTTAGGTTTTAGCCAACATTTTAATTTCTAGCCATTAGGGAGGATGGATGCCAAGATAGAGGATGCAAAAGGGGTTAATGATGATTAACATGAGGTGCCAAAGAAAGGTTAGAAGCTCAAAGGGGTTAACTAGGATCAATGCTAAGGGAAGGACATTTAGGTAAAATGGCTATTCAAAAAGGTCCTAAGATCATCTTCGATGCTAAGAAAAGTCTATGATTTCCACTTCAATGACATTTGGGTTAAATCTAGACAACCCACATGCAAAAGAACAAAGTAAGCCTTACCACAGAAGGCATTACAACACAAAAAGTTTACAAGTAGTATCAAAAATAATTGGGACAAATGACTATTGAAAAGCTATTCCGAGTTTGGTGCACTCATTTATGGTTCAATTATGCCAAACGAGGAGTGTGCAAGTCATGACAAGAGAATGCTTTAGAAAAAATTCATTTTCCTCTTTTTTTTCTATTCAGAAATTCTTTGCCAAGATTTTTTTTTTGGTTTTCCCATTCGAGATAAGAAAAATACGGACTCAATACACACATTAAAACTTGGAATTTTCCCATAAGAATATTGCCTCTCAATCTATCATAGGATAATGTCAACCCGGTTCGATAGAAAAATTAAAAAAAGGAAAAACATTTCTCCTTGGGAAAGAACCATAGTTTGAAGAAAACCCTCGGAGTTTATTCAAAATAAACTACTATTAACAAGGCAAAAATTTGAGTTATGCACTCATAAATCAAGGGAGAACTAGGCCGGGTGTAGGAACTAGGTGTTTTTGCAAAGCACAAGTAGTGCAAGAATTTAGCATGTAGGACTAACCTGGCAATTAAGGCAACTCATACAAGAATATCAAAAAAGATAAAGCCTACCAAGGGAACAATATAAAAATAAGAAAATAATGGCCCAGCAAGGGCACAATATATGCATGACCCACATAATCTAACGCATGCCCAAAAAATTTCAAATTGTCTAAAATAGAAAACAAAGGCCCGACAAGGGCATCAAAACAATATCTCTAGCCCAACAAGAGAAACAACCATCCATCACAAAAATATAAATGCAACCCCCAAACTTAAAATTTGCATTAGCCTTAATGCGCAAGAAAGTAAGTAAGAGGTAAGGTGTAAAGACTGCCTCTGCATGCTTTTCCTCATCATCCTCATCCTGAGATGTGTCAGATCTAGGGCCTACTACTCCCGTACGGGAGTGTGCTATCTATTGAGACTCATATAACGCTTGCTGGATCCCCTCATCATGCTCCTCTTTCTCACAATCCAAAGTTTCAAATAAATCATATAGGACTAGGAATTTGGTGAGGTGTAGCCATAACCTCATTAAGTGCGCTTAGGTCCGTGGTGGACATGGGTGCCTTTTCCTTAGCCTTGTCGACATCCTTCCAGATAGCAGTGAACGTGTGCTCCAGAACCTCAACCCTCTTGCAAAGCTTATCCACACTTGCCACAATATCCTTCATGGTATCTTAGACTGCATTCTGAATCAGTGATTGCCGCTGCTTAGCTAATGAGTCCAACTTGGACTCGTGAGAGTAGGTCATATTGACTAGATTTTGAAGACCAGATAGGGCTGAGGATGACAGGGATGGTTATGTACTAGGAGGTGCATTAGTTAAATGATTTCCCAATTATGTGGGAGTAGGAGTGGCAGATACTAAGCTCACTGGAGAAGAGGCACTAGGCTTGAGATCAGTTTTGGAAACTTCTACACCTGTAAGATTCTACAATTCCCGCTTCTTCATTTTAGTGGCATCAACATCTGTCTTTTTCTCAATATCAATCACCCTTGTTGCAAGAACCAACTAATAAAAACCAAAATAAGGAATGTCGACCGATACGTGGTTAGGATCCATGACTCATAGACTGGCTCATGGTTTGTCCTTTAAGTTGCAATCCTACAGATTATATTTCACGGTTAATAGCTCGGGCCCGTGGTTCAGTTCCACCCATGATTCCTAACATAGAACATTTTAAGCAAAAATTTAGCTCTTTGATTGCGGACCCTATTTTCATGCTCAACTCACAAAACCACATCATATCTACTAACAAAGTGCTAAGGAATGTACAATAATTCTATATTTTAAGCATTAAAGGGTCCGTAAAACCATGACACATGAATATACATTCATCGCTTCTTGGATCAAACATACCCAGGTTGTTGTTACAGTTATTGTATGGATAAAACACTTAATTCCTAAAGGATTAAAGTAGCTAATATTCGACTTTTTTGCTTTCCATAGTTTATAGGGAGTTTTCTTCATAAAAGTTCTGATCAGACATCTGTTTAGGATGTTACAAGTTATGCTTGTTGCTTCTGCCCAAAAATGATCGGAGACACTTTGTTCTAAAAGTAGAGTTCGTGCATTATCTTGATGAGATCTATTATTTCGTTCAACTACTTCATTTTATTAGGGTGGATGATTAGAAGAGAAATATTGAGTAAAGCCTTATTATGAGCAAAAGACCCTAAAAGCATTGTTCTGAAATTCTCCTTTGTGATCATTGTGAATAGTAGAAATGAATTAACCCGCTTCTCTTTGTACTTTTCTAAAAAAAAATAAAGTTAGTAAAGGCTTTATTTTTATGAGTGATAAAGATAACTCAAGTAAATCCGGAGTAATCATCAACAATAATAAAAGCATATCTCTTTCCAGATGCTAGTAGTTCTGGTGGGACCAAAAGATCCATGTGAAGAAGTTGGAGAGGATTAGAGGTTCTCACGATATCTTTGACTTTAAAGGAAGTTTGTGTCCATTTGCTAAGTTGACAAGCATCACATATGTGATCCTTTTGAAACATCAGCTTAGGCAAACTCACAACTAGTTCAAGTCTAGAAGTTTTTCGATAGCATGCATGCTGGCATTGCCAAGTTTTCTATTCCTTAACCAAGGATCACATGATATAGTTGTAAGACATGTTAATGTCGTAAAATCAATATTATTTACGACATAAATATTCTCAACTCGATCACCAACATGAGTGATATTCTTTGCCATATAGTTGATTGTTTATCTAATAGCATTGAAAAGCACATCAAATCATTCATCATATAGTTGACTGATGCTGAACAAATTATGCTTCAGTCCATCAACAAGGTAGACATTAATTAGATTGCTTGATGGGCTGATTGTTGTTGATCAAACTCCTACTACTTCTCCATAAGCATTGTAACTGAATACTACATGACAACCATCAATATTTTTCACTAATTTTAAATTCTCTTTTTTTCCCATCATATGTGTCACAACCCAACTTGCCATGAGTAGCACCCACACTAACCTGCCTGTTGGAGAACCAACCAACCCACGGCTTAACCTTATACTTAGAAAATTTTAACAAAGATAAATAAACCAACCTCAATTAAGTTAGAAGAAAATTAACAAATATAAATAATAATGAGAGAATATTCATTAAATATAACATCCCCAAGAACTGAAAGTCATCGTACAAGAACTCTAGTCCAAAACAGTGGCAAGATATCCAAAATGACTAAAAACAGTAAAGATAACAAGAGTCCCATTGTGCGGAAGATGGACAATAATCTTCATGGTATCCTCTCCACAATAATCATTGCAATATCCATATAATTGTATCTAGGTTGTCAGACCTATCCCTAATGGTATACAAAGTGTCTCAAAATGCACTTATACTTATTCATCTCAACTCGCTCATCACTTCATGTATATCTAGCTTATTTATTCAAGCACAACAACAAAACATAAGCAATTCAAATATGTCAGATAACCAATCAAAAGTTAAGTAATTCAACCATATATAATGTAATAAAATATGTCTCAACTCCAATTAAAACCATAACCTACCTTTAGTGAAGAATTACCACCCACAATATTTTTCGCAGCTACCTTGCATTTTCTTAACTCTTTGGAATGCTCAAGGTCTATAAATAACAATAAGACAAGAGTAATTACTCATTTACTCTTTACTTTAGGACTTGGGAATTTAACACATTAATTCTACCCTTAAATGAGGTTTCTAGCATTCCCAAGGGTTAATTAATCAATAACTACCCTCATAGCATACATAAAGTCAATACCCAAAGGGTTTCTAATCAAGTTCATCCCTTTTAGCAAATTTTATTCCTAAAGGTTTCAGCCTTATGGAACCCAAGGTTCCCCACTAGTTTTTTTCAGGGTATGAACTAATAAATTCATGTTAAGAGTCAATAAATTACAACTTAAGATCAATTCTAGGTAAAATTGCACCTACTGCTAGGGCTCAATTTAAAGAATTTCACTATTAATCCTCAACTTAAAGGTTTTATTAAGATTAAAAATCAACATACGAAGAGGTTTTACTGAGTAACTACCTTAAAAAAATAAGAAAGCCCTAGTTTCATAAGAGAACCACTTTTTAGAGCTCTAGTAGGAAGTGGGAGTTATTGGGAAATGACTCAGAAAATGTAATAATGTACTGGTATACTACCTATCTTCTCATTGCGATGACCTCGATTCTCATCATGAGAAAAATGACTTGCCACGATGGCCCATCACAACGATGAGTGCCCTTTGTTGCGATGGACATCAATTTTCATAACATCATATTATTTACCCAAACCCCTCATTTCATAACACACCATATTTTTTGGATATCACAGAATAATCTCGATACGACAATGCCGATAACTGGAGTTCTATGAACCTAATTTCCATCCCAAAACTACCTATGGGATCCTACAATAGTTAACTATCCACATATGGAATTTATGCCACCATTCCAACAACCATAAGACCCCAATAATCTCTAAGGTACAGAACACCATATTATTTTCAAAGCTCATCGTAGCTTGAGATTTTATCAACTCTTACCTTGGGGACTTTTCTAGCATGAAACTTATTCCCTTACTTTACTATAATGATATGGAATAGGTCATTAAATTAGATACCCATACGATTGTTCTTCCCTGAATGATAATAAGAAGAAAATATGAGGGAATGAGGATTACTGATGTGCCGTAGAAATACGTCACTTTCGAAGCTTAATAATTAGGATTTTTGCAAGTTCTTTAGCATTTTATCTGTGGATTTGATGTGTTTGGATAAGTTTGCAGGAAAATTGGATCCATGAGAAAAATGTTGGAAACTAAGAAGAAGCTGGAACATTACAGTGAAGATAGGGAAGTTGACGGGCCGTGCTTTCAAAGGATGGGCCCGTTCTGTGGACACGTAATCCAAACTTCAGAAATGGTGCAAGACGGGAATGATTGAATGATTAGGTTGATGGTTCGTACTTTCAAAGTACGGACCCATCATGTTGACTCGTCATCCAAAGATCAGAAAATATGCTAAGTATGGAGGAAAGGATGATTCAGACCACGGTCCGTTCTTGTAAACAATGGACCCGTCTTGTTGATACGTAAACTGAGGTTCTACATAGGTGAAAAGAACTAGCAGGAATTACAGATCGGAGAACAAACCATACTTCTAAAAGACAATACGTCTTTGTGACTCGTCATCACTGAAGCAGAGAATGTACCAAAGTGGGCCAAGAATCCACGAGTCCAAGGATGAGCCATCATTCAGAAGAATTACTCATGGTTCCACCTGAAGTTTTTATGCCAGAATACATTGACCAGCAAGACCACGGTTGACCTGAGAAGACTACGGACCATCGTTACAAACAACGGACCATCAATCTGACCTGTGGTCCCTGCCGAGCTAGTTTCCTAGTTTGTTTAGGACAGGATTTCTTTTTTGTCTATAAATACTTTCCCTTAGGTTTTATTTTTTGTTGTTCACGAATTATTTCAAGTTACTTTTAGATATTTTGTTACATTGATTTTTGAATTGATTTCGGGCACAAGTTCTTGATATTGAAGCGTTCTTGAGTTTGTTCTTCAAGATTCTGGTTTTCTTTATTCTTCTTTGTAAGTATCTTTTGATGATGCTCAAACAAACATTAATTGCATGCTTATGAACATGAGTAGCTAAAATCCACAACTAGGATTGTTGGAACCATGAAGGATTAACGAAGTAGGCAAAGTACTTAGGTATTCTAGGGAGGTGTTTAGGCATGTATTGTTCTTCCCGTCATTTTTATTTCTTTAACGGTGCACAACGTTATAACTCGCCTTATCCTTACTTTCTAGACCAAGGAGGTAACGAATGGGAAAAGGGTTGTTAACAATGAGATTTGAGGCTATCAACCCTCATCTAATAACTTCACCTTGTCTGGGAATAGCTAATCTAGAATCAAGGGTAAGGGTTAGTAAAGCGATAACCGCGGCCGGACCAAGGCGTGTGCGGAAATTCACCTAGTTGACGGACCAAGGAATTAGGTGAACCTAACTTACCGATTCTGCATGCTAAGAACTAAACTAGTTAACCAAGTACAAAAGCCTTACTAAGTTATGATCTCATGGGGAACACGACCCCAGTCACTTCTCTTATTGATAACAACTGTTGAAATTGATCTCTGTTACTTGTTACTAATTCACATTACGATCTTTACCTGTTACTTTAAAAAAACCTTTGCAGGAAATAAAGGACTAAAAGACTGAGTAAACACTAATTGACCCTAGTCCTACCATATTCCCTGTGGGATCGACCCAAACCTTTAGTTGGGTTCTATATTTGAACAGCGACCGCTTGCGCTTTTTTTAGAGGTGTAATTTGGGCGCATCAAATTTTGGTGTCGTTGTCGGGGAATACGGTTTATGATTAAGTGAGATTGTGTTTAATTCACTATTAGTCCTTATTTCCTAATTTTACTTTTTTGTTGTTTTTCTTTTGATCATAGGTAGCACACTTGTGCATGCCAAGTACGAGGAGTCAAGGCAATCCCTTGATCCCTTACGATTCGAAGCTCTCCAAAACACTGAGAAACATGGATAAGGATGGAGAGTACAAAACTCAGGAGCAGATTATAGCTCTATTAATTGCTGAAACCGAGCAACAGAAAAAGGATGAAGTAGCACGCCAGAAAAAAACAAAGATGCCCTTGTTACCGAAGATGAGAAAATTGCACAAGATCTTGCAGCTCGAAATGTTGTAGCTGAGTGAGCAAGACATGGAAGGCAGCAAGCAGTCCAGGATGAGGCAGTACCTCATTGCGCACCATATAATAGGGGTCGACAGATGCAGCAAAAAAGGCAGGCTCCTCTACATTATGATGTAGATGATTATGATGAGGAGGAATATGGCTCCACTTGGCCTATAGTACCACCACCATTGGCTGACAGGACGAAGTTTGACATTACTAGTGCCATGATTCAACTGTTGACCATGAAAGGACTCTATTAAGGAAAGCCCACTGAAGATGCAATTCTACATGTAAATAACTTTGTGAGCATCAATAAATCATATAACATGCCAGGAGTGGGTCAAGAGGCTGTCAGACTGAGGTTGTTCCTATTTTCATTGACTGATATGGCTCTCAGAACTACCTGATAGTTCTATATACTCGTGGTATGAGCTGAAGACTCGATTTTTGGAGCAGTTCTTTCCTCCATCAAGGATGTTGCAGTTGAAGCAGGAGATATATAATTTCATGAAGCTACCTACAGAAGCTCTATATGAATCATGGTCGAGGTTCAAGAAGAAGATGATGCAAGTTTTGAGACACATAATCCCTCCCAGGCATCTAGTAGAGATATTCTATAAGGCCCTGAATGCATATACTAAAGCTGTAGCTGATACTATGACTGGAGGTGCATTCATGGAAAACACATACCCTAAAGCTGCAGAGAGTTTAGATAGGGTTGAAAAGATAAATCGAGCATGGCATACGAGAGATGCGAAAATGTCGGTAGGTACTTATGGAGTTGGCAAGTCTGTGGATCCCAATGAGATAGAAGACATTAGGCAGACACAGGCTGAGATGAAAATGACACTTGGGTTGCTGGTAAAGAAATTCCTGGCTGAGGGTGTAGAAAAAGTTAAAGTGGTAGGTTCCCAAGGCAAAGCACAAAGGTCAGATGGGTACTCATTTGAAGAAGAAATTGGTTATCTAAATGATCAAGGGGCAGAATTCCGGGCCTCTGGCCAAGGAAATTAAGGTCGGAACAGAGATAGAGATGACTACTACAATTGGTTTGGTTACAAAGATAGAGAAGATGGTGACTGGCAGAAGAAGGATGGGTACAAGAATGATAGGAGTCACCTGTACATTCTGCCTGCAACTCGTGAAGAGCGGGCTGGACAACCCACCATGAGAGAGTTGATCAATAAAGTGTTCCAAAAGGTTGACTCCACGAATGTGAGTATGAAGGAGATAAAAGCTTAACTTTCAAGTATTAATCAAAAGGTGGAGTCCCACACTGTCTCCATCAAATAGCTTGAAACACTAATGCATAAGTTTTTAACAAACCAGAATCCTCGCCAAAAAGGCACTCTCCTAAGTGACATGGTTCAAAATCCAAAAAATGATTGACACGTTATGGCAGTGACTACTCATAGAGGTAAGCAGACTGTTGATCCCCCTATGCCTATTGTCGTTTATGAGCCAGCCGAAGTTGAAAATGATGATGTTGAGATTGTAGCCGAGTTTGACGAAAAGATAGTGGTGAAGGGTCGTCTAAAAAATAGCCTTCTGAAAAGAAGGAGAAGAGCAAAGAAGTTGCACCAATCCTGAAACCCATGCCACTACCTCATCCTCCTTACCCCCAGAGGTTGAAGAAAAGGATCGAGGATGGCAAATTTCACAATTTCATCTCCAAGCTGAAGCAGTTTTAAGTTAATATTCCTTTGGTCGAAGCATTGGAACAGATGCCTTGTTATGCTAAATTTATGAAGGATCTGGTGATGAAGAAGAGAACGGTCAGTTTTGAGCCAGTAAATAATTTTCACCACTGCTGTGCAATAGCATCCCGTTCTATGGTACATAATAAGGAAGATCCTGGAGCCTTCACCATTCCTTGCACTATTGGAGTGTTCTACTTTGCAAAATCTTTGTGTGATCTTGGTGCTAGTATCAACCTGATGCCGATTGCAGTTTATAATCAGTTGGGCTTGGGAGCCCCTCTCCGACTATAATGCGGCTACTTATGGCTGACCGCAAAGTGAAGAGGCCTATGGAAATTTTGTATGATGTATTGGAAAAGGTTGACACTTTCATCTTTTCTGCAGATTTTGTCATTCTTGATTGAGAGGTTGACTTTGAGGTGCCCATTATCTTGGGGTGACCATCCTTTACTGGGCATGCTTTGCTTGACTTTGAAATAGGTTAGATGAAATTCAGGCTGAATGATGAGAAGGTGACTTTTAATGTGTGCAAGTCTATGAAGCACCATGATGATATGAGAGTGGTGTCAGTGATAGATGTGATTGATGAGGACCAGTTGGTTGCACCAATTGAAGAGAGGGTGGGTGTTAAATCCCTTGCAGTAGTCATTATGAATTTTGAATGTGACGACATTGATGAATATGATGAGATGGTTGCAGAACTTATAGGCTGCAGTTCTTACACTTACGCACCAAAGAAGTTGGACTTGAACTTGAAGAATAGGACAACACCACCGGCTCGTCCATCTATTGAGGATGAATTTGAGCTGCTAGAAGCATCCTTTGGATGAATTTCACCCTTTCCATAGAGTCTTACAGAAGGTCTATACCCCATGGACTTACCTCAAACAAATAAAACCAACCAATGGAAAATGTACATCTTCACCAAAACAATGCTTCGAACAAAGTCATGTTTATACTTGAGTGAAAACTATTGTTATAAGCAAACTCAGATAGTGCTAGATACTGGTCCCAATGACCACCAAAATCTATCACGCATGCACGGAGCATGTCTTCCAATACCTTAATTATACACTTACACTGCCTGTTGGTTTGAGGGTTAAAAGTTGTTCTCAGGTCCTACCTTGTACCCTACTCCTCATGCAATTTCTACAAAAAAATTAAAAGTGAACTTGGTACCCCTATCAAAAATTATGGAGATAGCCACCCCAAGAAGTCAAACAAACTCCTTGAGGTAGATATTGGCTAAAATAACCCATATCAAATCATACTTTCCAAAAGACTTGAGATGGCCAACCACGAAATCCATAGCTATTCTCTCCCACTTTCATTCAGGGATGTACATCCTCTGATGAGTGCCACAAGGCTTCTGGTGCTCATATTTCACTTGTTGATAGTTTTGACACTTAGCTACAAACTAAACTATATCTCTCCTTATTTCACCCTACTAATAGTGTTGCTTCAAGTACTAGTACATCTTTGTCACACCAGGATGTATAGAATATTTAGAAAAGTGATCATTTACTAAGATTTTAGGAATTAAGTCATCAACACGGGGCACAAAAACTCACCCTTTAATTTGAAGGACACGTTCATCATCATTCATGGCATTTTTGGCCTTACCCAGTAACACCTTATCACTAAACTTGCTTAATTTCACATTATCAAATTGTTTACCTTTGATGTCATCAAAAAATAGGACCTTTCCTCAACACAAGCCAATAATCCAACCCGCTCAGAAACTTCCAACCTCAGAAAGATGTTAGTTAGAGCCTGAATGTCATTGGCCAATAGACAGATGGTAGCCTTCAATACTCCCAGTCTTTCTTCTCAATGCATCAACTACCAAATCAACTTTACCTAGATGGTACAAAAAAGTAATATCATAATCCTTGAGGAATTCCATCCACCTCCGCTGCCTTAAGTTCAAGTCTTTCAGGGTGAAGACATGCTTTAAACAATGGTAGTCTGTGAACACCTCGCAATGCACCCCATACAAGTAATGCCAAAAAATATTAAGAGAAAACACTACAGCTGTTAACTTTAAGTCATGAGTAGGATAGTTCATCTCATGCACCTTGAGTTTCCTGGAAGCATAAGTGATCACATTTTATTCCTAGATCAATAAACCTATACCAGACCGTGAGGCATCATATTGCGCAATAAAATCTTTACCTTTAACCAGCAAGGCAAAAAATAGAGTAGTAGTTAACAAAGTCTTCAACTTTTGAAAGCTCTCCTAAAATTCATCTGACCAAACAGGCGAGTAAAATAAGTAGCAATAGATGAAAAATCTTTAACAAACGTGTGGTAGTTACTAGATAATCGTACAAGGCTACAAATTTCATACACCAATATAGGCCAAGCCCAATTATTAACAACCTCTATTTTCTACGGGGTAACCATCAACCCTTCTTCATAAATTACATGGCCCATTAAGGATACCAAAGAAAACTAGAATTCACATTTGGAAAATTTTGCATACAACTCCTTTTCCTTCAACAATCCCAACACAATCCTAAGGTGATTTTCATGCTCCTTATAACTTTAGAATACACTAAAATATCATCAGTGGGAACATTAATGAAAAAGTCAAGGTAGGGCATAAATATCCCATTCATAAAACTCATGAAAGAAGCAGGGGCATTAATTAGCTTGAAGGACATCACAAGGAAGTCATAGTACCCGTACCAGGTCCAAAAAGCAGTCTTAGGAATGTTAGAAGGACAAATTTTCAACTGATGGTTTCAGGACTTGAATCAATATTAGAGAAGACTGGCGCACCCTGCAACTGGTTGAACAAATCATCGATATGAGGGAAATGATATTGATTACAGATAGTAACCTTGTTCAAATATTGGTAGTCTATGCACATAGGTAGACTACCATTATTTTTCTTAACAAACAACACTAGAGCACCCCATGGG